>OX030950.1:93259538-93792774 GCA_943735915.1 Pherbina coryleti | reverse complement strand
TAAAATTTAAAATTAAAATTAAAATTAAAATTAAAATTAAAATTAAAATTAAAATTAAAATTAAAATTAAAATTAAAATTAAAATTAAAATTAAAATTAAAATTAAAATTAAAATTAAAATTAAAATTAAAATTAAAATTAAAATTAAAATTAAAATTAAAATTGAAATTAAAAGCTATTCCTTGAATCAATCAATTTATTTTCATGTGTAAATCTATATTATAAAAATGACAAAAGTTAAACCTAGTAAAACATAGCATTTAAAAAATTTAGTTGAAGAATTCGGTGCAAATATATTTTTAACCGATGGCCAAATTCTATTTTGTAAGATATGCGAAACGAAAGTAGCTGCTGATAAAAAATTTACTGTACAACAACATATTGGGCGAGACAAACATCAACGCTCTTTAAAGTTAGAGGAAAAAAAATAAAACAAGGCAATCTTTGCTCATCGACAGTGCATCTAATAGCAATGCCAGCTTTTCTGAATTTGCTAAGGAGCTTTGTGAGGCATTTGCTTCTGCTAACATTCCATTGAATAAAGTGAAAAACCCGATATTTAAAGGCTTTATGGAGAAGTACATGCAGCGCAGTATTCCAGACGAGTCAACCTTGCGAAGAACCTACATTACGCGTTGCTATAATGACGTTTTGTCCCAAATAAGAAAAAGTGTGATTGGAAAAGAAATGTTCGTTTCCATCGATGAAACCTGTGATGTCGAGAGTAGGAATGTTGCCAATGTTATTGTTGGTACTATGCAATCTGACGAACCAGCCAATGTTTTTTTGCTCTCGTCTGAAGTACTGGAAAAAGTCAATTACACCAGTATATCGTCACCTAAAATGCAAAATAACGTAACATCACTTTTGATAAGTTTACAGGAGAAGCAAAAAACGATATAAAATTCAAACAACTTGAGATATTGAAACGAAATTTTCAAATCAAATAACTTGGTTATTTTTGGTGGCAGAAGTTTAAAATTCATAACACACATGCAATATAATGTATTGAATCGTAATCAATAAAAAACACAATTTCGAATTTTTTGATCATACGTTTTTTTGCATTTTATGTGACGATATGCAAACTATTAAATACATCCATGTCTTTTCTTTGGCCTGATGGTTTGTACAAAAATCTTTTATAATTTTTTTTTTAAATTTTATTAATTTTTTATTATTTGACCTGTAACGCAGGTATAAAACATGAGGATGTGCTGCTTTTTCTAACGGATGGAGCTCCGTATATGTTCAAGGCAGCCAAATCTATCAGAAGTTTCTACCCCAAAATTAGTGCATGTCACTTGTTTGGCACATGGCATGCACAGGGTTGCGGAAAAAGTTAGATCTAACTTCCCGTTGGCTGATGCACTGATAGCAAACACTAAGAAAGTGTTCATTAAAGCGCCATTACGCAGAGAAAGTTTTAGAGCTTTGGCCCCTGATATACCCCTACCACCAGAACCAATTTTAACGCGATGGGGCACATGGCTAAATGCATGTACATATTATTGTGAGCATTTTGCAAAAATTAAAGTAGTTGTAGATTCATTTCCCAGCCATGATGCCTAATCAATTAAAGAAACTCAAAAACTATATGCGGATGAAAGCATAAAGTTACAATTAGCTTTTATAAAATCAAATTTTGAATGCATTGCTTCTGCATTGCAAAAGATGCAGACAAAAGGATTCTCATGAGAAGGTGGAATATCCGTCATTGAAAATATCAAAAACAAATTAAGTGCCGTTCGCGGTGATATTGGCAAGAATGTTTATGAAAAATTTAATACCAAAAATAAGGGTTACAAAATTATGTGTTCTATTTCTGATGTGTTAGGTGGTGAACATTTCGAAAATGTAGACCTCAATGAAATTAATTCTTACGACATAACTTGTTTTAAATATGCTCCTATTGTGAGTGTCGACGCAGAGAGAAGTTTTTCAATGTTTAAAAACATTTTAAGTAACAATCGAAGATCATTCCTATTCGATAATTTAAAAAAGTATTTAGTTATTTACTGCAACGCAAAAAAAGACAAAAATTAAAGAAAAAAAAAATAAAACTAAAATAATTTTTATTAAATTTATTATAATACTTTTAATTTAAAGGCATTTTTAAGGTTTTTTTTGTCATTTTTTTTTTGGTAATTTTTCATTGTTTTTTAGGTCATCACAATCCGAGCCCTGGTTATGAGCAACCAAAAAATTTTTGGTTACGATAATGGTTATCGACAACCAAAAAAAAATGTTGGTTACGATAATGGTTATGGGCAACCAAAAAAAAAATTTAAGTTGCTATAATGGTTATGGGCAACTAAAAAAACATTTAGGTTGCGATATTGGTTACGGGCAACCAAAAAAAATATTATTGTTAACATAATGGTTATGAGTTTTTTCTTATAATAAATCTTAAATTTTGCAACTTTCTTGCCTCTTTTAAAGAAAATAATTGTTATTTTGAGTCCCTGATTATTTGTGGTAATACGTAAGCTTCAAGTCTTGATGCAAAATTCTTATTTGATGATTGCATGATGACATGTCTTTCTGGGACCAAGTTAAATTGTGAACCAGAATCAAGAATATCTCTGAATCCTTGAGATTGTCCATTATTTGCCGTTATGTGATTTTTGCTTTTGCCAATAACACGTAATCCTGTCGAAATCGTGGATGAAGTAATTCCACTGTTGGAGCCACATGGAACAATTGGTTTAATTTTGATATTTTCTAAATGTAACAGTGTATTATGTTTTTGTAAACATTTACTGCAATTACGAGATTAACATGCCTTTGAACTGTGATCTGAACGGAAACAATTTACGCATAATTTTTGTTTTTGGGTCTATTTAAGACAGTCAGAAGTAGTAATTTTTAGAAATTTATCGCAATAAGATATTGGATCAGCACTCGAGTCACAACATTTATAATTAATGTATTTTGGGTTTTTGATAAGTGATTAGACTATCTCTTGATTGGCCTTGTCTCTTATTGCAATGGCTTTCAAGGCTTGAAAGCGGTTTTTAAGAAATGTGAGAAAATTTTATATTGACTGGAGCTCTCTGGGATCTGTCAGCACTTGTGCGTATAGCATGTGACTTTGATGAACCACTTTTTTTATCACTTTTGAAGTAATAGAGGATCCCAATTAGTAGTTTCGATTCTAAGGTTTTTAATTGCAGCTAAGTTTTCGTGAAAATTTCGTATGGCCTTGGCGTCTGGCAAGAGGTTTGGAAGATTTAACAGTCGTTGAAGAATAGCCGATCTTGTAGGAGTGCCCATGTAGTCCTCTGTAATTTCTTACTGTCAAATTTCCCGTTCAGCTTCACTAACAACATTTGTTTTCAAGTACCACACGAAGTACTTGAGTGCACTTTGTACACTCATTCAAGTTTTGAATTTGTGGTATAGGCTGGTGATGAGTTATACGCGTGAAAATATCTGAAAATGTTTGCCATTTCAGATAATCGCCATAAAATCTTGGAATAGCCATTTTTGGAAGTTGTATCTATGAATGATGCTCTGTCGGTCTTGATTTAGCAATGTTCTGTTTTAATTTTTCATGGAGCATTATCATCTTGGTTTCTAGGTCTGTATATAACTGCATGTCTATACCCTTCAACCTCGGGATTTTCGCACAAACCCAAAATCTGAAAATGAGATTCTTCAATTTCGCTCCATAGCTTGAATAACACTGCCAAGCACTGAGTTGGAGCCTCTTGCTTGGATTTCCTGCAAGTAAGCGATCTAATAATCTTATCATTGCCTTTTGTTTTCTAAGCCATATTCTGAACTGAGGGTCGGTAGTGGTTGGTTAACTGGGAGGTTGAGTTTTCGTTATAGTTTAATTCATGCTGCTGGCTGCTGGTTGAATTTCACGTTGGAACAATTTGATATAAGTGCCTGTCAATTCGGTAATCTTGTCGTAATATCCTGACGAAAAGTACTCGTGATTGATTGGCTGATCGATGAGGGACCGGAGCTTGGTGTCTGTTTCTTCGAACTGGTCCCATGTTTGACTTAGTCGTTGCAGGCGCTCATTAAAATATGCAACTGTGTTCTTTCTTCATGTGGAGTCTTTTTTTTAAATGGACAATGATCATCTCAATCTCAGCGCCCGTCTTTTGTTCCACGTCAAAAATTTTGTTGAACATGGCCAACTCAATTGGTTATTTTTGGTTAATTTTTCAGCTACAGTTCTGTTTGTTTATGTTTTGCTCAGTGAAAAACAGCTGATTTTGACAATGTGTCGATCATGACATAGGCAGACATGCGCATGGCATAATCTTGCATACATTATTTTTTATGTGTTCTTATGTATTTAAAGGGCTGAGCTGTTGGACGTCTTCAACAAGCTCAGGAAGTTGCTTTGTAGCTTTCAATTGTCCAAGCTGAAATTGGCCTTAAAATTTAGTTTTACCTTTGAAAGCAGGCACCATCTTCCATTTTTTTTGTAAATTTTTGGGCATACCTTTTCTTTTCGTCAGTTTTCCCCATACTTGCTTTGTTTTTAATATTAACCCAGAGTTGCAAGTTAAGCGCGAAGCGAGTTTGAAGTGAAATGGGAAATGAAAAAAAAAAATAAATAACTGGCCATTTCAGCCCTTGAAAGGACTTTGACCTAGCTTCTTATGATCAATTGTGTTGTGCGTGTTATTAAGTTTGTACACAATTGACCGAGAAATGGACCTACAGGCTTAACGACGACTCCGAACGGCGATGAACGGAATGTTCTTATTCTCAAGAAACTTTACATGGCATTTTGATTACTCTCTGAGGTTTTCCATTGTCTGCAGAGAGGAAACGGCCGTACAGAAAAATGATTTTAATTCAAATAATTTTCTGTCGCTGCTGGGGTTCGAACCTGGGTCTCCAGGTTCCCTGACATAGCGGCCACGCACTTTAACCAACTACGCCACGGACGCCACTGGGAAATGAGTGGTAATTTATTTGAAGTGTTGCCAATTCAGCTGTTATAAAGTGTTGGTGAAATCGCTTTTTACACAATATGGAGGAAAAAGTACTTTTCTATATTTCCTAAATTTTTTGCATAGTTTTAAGGCATAGTTTTAGTTTTAACTTTCCAAATACCCATAAAAAATCCCTAGAAAATTTGAAGTCACCCTAAAAAACCCCTAAAGATTTATTACCCCTAAAATTCCTCAAACCAGTTAAAAAACCCATAAATCTAAGGGGAATTCCCCTAATCTGGCAACACTGATTCTTTTTTTGGTTTTTTGTCAAGACCTACAAAGGGGTCGATAGCGCAGTGAGAGTAGCTGACCTTCAAACAAAAAATGGTATACCAAGACGTCCCATTCATCGGCTTGCTCCTCTGCCATTACAGGATCATGGCTCTAACGAAGACGTAAGTACATCGACTAACCTCAGCCTAAACGTCACAAAACCTGAAGAAATCCAACATGACAATGATGGATCAGTAGCCAAAAAAAAAAGACGAAAAACGTCATCGCTTGTGAATTTTATGACCATGATGTCAATACTTTTCATTTTACTGTAGTTCCATACACATCGAAAAATTCGACCCAATACCAGGGATCCATTTCAAACATATTGGATCCACTAACATTGTAATGATATATATATATAAAGGGTGTTTTTTTTAGAGGTATAGAACTTAGAATTGAAATAAAACACAAGCAAATCGTTTTAATGTCCATCAATTTGGCTTTATTGGAAGGATAATTTTATGCCATTAATGTTTAAATATGATTTCGGGCATGTGGCCGCCGCAGCTGGCTCGAATAAAGCCAATTCTACAGGTCCAATTTTCAACCACTTTTTCGAGCATATGGGGCCGTATGTCGGCAATAACGCCAAGAATGTTGGCCTCCAAGTCCCCTAACGTTTCTGGTTTGTTGGCGTAGACGAGCGACTTCACATATCCCCAAAGAAAATAATCCAATGGTGTCAAATCACACGAGCTTGGTGGCCAATTGACAGGTCCATTCCGCGAAATTATGCGCTCATCGAATGTTTCCTTCAATAAATCGATTGTGACGTGCGCTGTGTGGCATGTAGCGCCGTCTTGTTGGAACCACAACTCATCCACATTCATGCCATCCAATTCGGGAACAAAAAAGTCGGTTATCATGGCTCTATACCGGTCTCCATTAACGGTAACTGACTCTCCAGCATTATTTCGGAAGAAGTATGGCCCAATGATTCCACCAGAGTACACCAAACAGTCAGTTTTTGTGGATGTAATGGCGTCTCAATGATCTCATGTGGATGCTCTTCACTCCAAATGCGGCAATTTAACTTGTTGACGTAGCCATTCAACCAAAAATGAGCCTCATCACTGAACAAAATTTTGCGATGAAAATCAGCATCGAGATCAATCTCATTTTCGGCCCATACACGACAATCACAACGCATTGCATGGTCTCGCGGCTTTAAATCTTTGCGCAAAATCTTCCATAAAGTTGATGGACAAAGCTCCAATTGCTGTGCACGGTGGCGAATCGATTCATTCGGGTCCTCTTCAACATTTTGCTCTACAGCGGCAATTGTTTCTTCGGTGCGCACTGTTTGACATCTCTGCGGATGCGTATTATCACATAGAGTAAACGTAGTGCGAAAACGACCCATGGTTAACCGAATTAATTGCTCTGATGGACGATTATGTCGACCATAAAATGGACGGTGCTTGCGGTAAACTTCGCGAACTGAACCATTATTTTCGAAATAAATTTGCACGATTTGCAAGCGTTGTTCTTTTGTCAACCTGTTCATGATGAAATGGCAAACCAAACTGAACATAAATGACATTAGAGTTGCCAGATTTGACCACAAAATGCCAGTTTTATCTCTATTCGAAAAACAAACCCCTAAAAAAACACCCTTTTTATATATAATATTATATATGATGAATTTCATTTAAAAATCGAGATGCATTGAACCCGACCACCTCAGATATCGATGAAATTTTGTTCATAGCTAAATTTGATTAATACAAACAAACCCTCATTTTTAGAAATGACTGTTTTGCGATTTTTTGGGCGTGGCACAGTAGGAAAGTTTTCGAAAAAACGCGAAAATGGTCGAAAAGAGCTCCATTTAAACTGCAATAACTCAGAATCGGCTGAACCGATTTCCATGATCTTGGTATCATTAAAAAGATATTTTAACACGCTTTATGACACGTTTAAAAAATAACGTGTCATAACTCCGATTCCATCACATGCAGATTTTCCGTGACTGGTAGCATAAAAGTGCCATTCAGCGTCAATACCAAAATCAGATTTGTGATGGCATAAATTAATGAAGTTATATTTATTTTTATATTGTGCTCCTGCACCATCTGATACGTAAATGATTTTATTAATATTGTTGGTTATATTGGCCTTCACGAACTGTATAATTTTTGAAATATATAGATGAACTGCTATACTATCATGGGTATTACAATCTGATATTATGGCGAAGCTTTATGATAATGTTTATTTTTTTTACCTGTATACATACATAATTTTCTTTTATGCATATTATATCAATAATCTTTGCACATTATAAGTATATTTTGAATATAACTGAAATTTGAACACTTCTCAGTAATATAACAGATGTTTGGCTATTTTTCGTGGCTTCAATATAAAAATATATGGGCAATTACTAGAAGTGCCACTACTTAAAAAATTATATAAAAAAAACTAAAAAAGAACCCATTTTTATTTTTTGATATGTTATAGGTGAAGGATAAACCTTTCTAAAAAAGTAATACACTGTAAAAAAACCCTTGATCTTTTTGGTTTTTTCGTTAGGTAAAATTTTCTTTTTGTTATAAAATTTTTTACAGTGTAATTTTAAAAACGTGCGTATTTTTTAAACGTGCCATAAAGCGTGTTAAAATATCTTTTTAATGATTCCAAGATCATGGAAATCGGTTCAGCCGATTCTGAGTTATTGCAGTTTAAATGGAGCTCTTTTCGACCATTTTCGCGTTTTTTCGAAAACTTTCCCACTGTGCCACGCCCAAAAAATCGCAAAACAGTCATTTCTAAAAATGAGGGTTTTTTTGTATTGATCAAATTTAGCTATGAACAAAATTTCATCGATATCTGAGGTGGTCGGGTTCAAAATTTCTGTTTTATCTAGATTTTTAAATGAAATTCATCATATATGATATATAACTATCAATCATCAACGTGCTGATCAATGTTCGTCATGGTCAAATCAGCTCGCTTTTACTGTCACCAAGACAACTCAAAGTTGAGTTTGACAAAATTGTAGCACATTTACCACCGACGATGCAAATCCTTGGATATCACGAAAACTGTATATCTTCTGTATTTTTTTTATAAACTAATGGTAGTAAAGGGAGGCATCACAACCAAATACGCTATTTTAAAAATAACAATACCCTTAAGGGGACCACACTAGTTCGAGTTGTATCAATTAATATCAAAACCAACTCGTTTTAACAACACTATAATTAAACCATCGACTCAATTTCTCGCCGTCACACTGCATCGTAACAAATATTTTCCAAGGAGCACTGAAACTCTCCAATCATGCTCTTAAGTTGGAGACTTGTGATTTCAAAAAATGGACGATCAAGTTTGAATTCAAACAAATCATAAAAATCAATAGATATTTGGACGTGTTCGTAATTGAAAATCAATCAATTAAAATAATCAATATGATTTATTATTAAATTATTAAATTATTAAATTATTAAGGTAGCGAAAATGGCGTCTTTCTATTTCGACGATAAAGTAGTTAATAAAACAAAATGAAGTAAGTATCCAAGAAAACAAGTGTTGCCACTCAATTAAAATTTCAGTGTTGCCGTAACTAATTCAAATATTGACAAGTTTTAAAATTAAGGCGGTTAATGAAATTAATGAAATATTTTAAATGTAATGAAAGTATTTTTAAATAATGATTTCGCCACAGTACTCCCCTGCTAATTATGAAGCCGGCGATTAATCGTACGGAATCTGAAATCGCACTCGTCTGCCCGATCGTGTTATCGTTTGTGGTGAATTCAAATACTGTGGAGGCTTTTTTGTTGCTAGTGTAGTTGTTAACTTTTTGCTTATTACGTCTGCAGGAGTAGGTGAAGATGAATTCGATGAAGTTTCCTCATCGTGCGTGATTTCTGTGGTCGGATCGGGTGTAGATTGCTCTGCGGTTGAAGTAGGTGAAGGAACGATCTGTTGGTTGTTAATGAAGGCTGCCTTTAAACGGTCGATTGAAACTTTCACTTCGCGTTGGTGCATGCGAATTTTAAAAAATTTATCGCCTCTTTCTAATACTTCAAAGGGTCCCTCGTAGGGCGGTTGAAGTGGGGTGCGAACTCTATCAACGCGAACAAAAACATGTGTGCTTGCTGAAAGCTCCTGCTGGACAAAGATTTTTGGCGAATCGTGATGATTTGTCGTGTTCGGTTTCAAGTTACGCATATGTTCGCGTAAGTTTTTAACAAATTCGGATTGATTATCGTTGATGGTCGTATTTACAAAAAATTCGCCTGGCAAATGAAGTGGTGCACCATACAATAAGTCAGCTGGGCTAGCTGCTAAATCTTCCTTAACAGTACACCTTAGTCCGAGTAGGACCAATGGTAATATTTCACTCCAATCGTTTGAGTTGTAGCATTTTATAGACGCCTTCAGTGTACGGTGCCATCGCTCTATGATGCCGTTGCATTGGGGGTGATATGCTGTTGTGCGAAAATGTTTGACGCCGAGTACCTGTGTTAACTCACGGAACAGCGACGACTCAAATTGTCGACCCAAATCTGTAGTGATTTTTTGTGGCACACCATAGTGTGCTATCCATCCACTTAATAGAGCAGAAGCCACTGCCTCTGCTGAGATATCTTGCAACGGAATCGCTGCAGGCCATCGTGAATATCTGTCAATGCATGTCAAACAGTAGCGGTTACCTTTCGAGACGGGCAGAGTACCGATAATGTCAATGTTAACGTGTTCAAAACGCTTGTCGACTGTCCCATAATCGCTTACTGCTGCCTTGTTGTGGCGTTGTACTTTCGTTTTTTGACAAGGAATACACGTCCGAACGAACTGCGCAACATCTTTTTGTATAAGTGGCCAGACATAGCGTTTTACCAGTAGTCTCTGCGTAGCCTTAATACCAGGGTGCGACAAGCCGTGTAGCTTGCTGATGATGTGCATTCGAAATTTTTGTGGCACGTATGGACGAATTTTGTTGTCTGTCACATCGCAATAAATCATTGAAGTTGATTCTGGAATGGGTAACAATTTCAACTGTAGAGAGCTCTGATTACCTGGATCCAACATTGCTTTCAATTCGCCGTCCTCTTTCTGTGCTTTATTTTTTAAACGTGCCATAAAGCGTGTTAAAATATCTTTTTAATGATACCAAGATCATGGAAATCGGTTCAGCCGATTCTGAGTTATTGCAGTTTAAATGGAGCTCTTTTCGACCATTTTCGCGTTTTTTCGAAAACTTTCCCACTGTGCCACGCCCAAAAAATCGCAAAACAGTCATTTCTAAAAATGAGGGTTTTTTGTATTGATCAAATTTAGCTATGAACAAAATTTCATCGATATCTGAGGTGGTCGGGTTCAAAATTTCTGTTTTATCTAGATTTTTAAATGAAATTCATCATATATGATATATAACTATCAATCATCAACGTGCTGATCAATGTTCGTCATGGTCAAATCAGCTCGCTTTTACTGTCACCAAGACAACTCAAAGTTGAGTTTGACAAAATTGTAGCACATTTACCACCGACGATGCAAATCCTTGGATATCACGAAAACTGTATATCTTCTGTATTTTTTTTTATAAACTAATGGTAGTAAAGGGAGGCATCACAACCAAATACGCTATTTTAAAAATAACAATACCCTTAAGGGGACCACACTAGTTCGAGTTGTATCAATTAATATCAAAACCAACTCGTTTTAACAACACTATAATTAAACCATCGACTCAATTTCTCGCCGTCACACTGCATCGTAACAAATATTTTCCAAGGAGCACTGAAACTCTCCAATCATGCTCTTAAGTTGGAGAATTGTGATTTCAAAAAATGGACGATCAAGTTTGAATTCAAACAAATCATAAAAATCAATAGATCTTTGGACGTGTTCGTAATTGAAAATGAATAAATTTAAATAATGAATATGATTTATTATTAAATTATTAAATTATTAAGGTAGCGAAAATGGCGTCTTTCTATTTCGACGATAAAGTAGTTAATAAAACAAAATGAAGTAAGTAACCAAGAAAACAAGTGTTGCCACTCAATTAAAATTTCAGTGTTGCCGTAACTAATTCAAATATTGACAAGTTTTAAAATTAAGGCGGATAATGAAATTAATGAAATATTTTAAATGTAATGAAAATATTTTTAAATAATGATTTCGCCACAGTACTCCCCTGCTAATTATGAAGCCGGCGATTAATCGTACGGAATCTGAAATCGCACTCGTCTGCCCGATCGTGTTATCGTTTGTGGTGAATTCAAATACTGTGGAGGCTTTTTTGTTGCTAGTGTAGTTGTTAACTTTTTGCGTATTGCGTCTGCAGGAGTAGGTGAAGATGAATTCGATGAAGTTTCCTCATCGTGCGTGATTTCTGTGGTCGGATCGGGTGTAGATTGCTCTGCGGTTGAAGTAGGTGAAGGAACGATCTGTTGGTTGTTAATGAAGGCTGCCTTTAAACGGTCGATTGAAACTTTCACTTCGCGTTGGTGCATGCGAATTTTAAAAAATTTATCGCCTCTTTCTAATGCTTCAAAGGGTCCCTCGTAGGGCGGTTGAAGTGGGGTGCGAACTCTATCAACGCGAACAAAAACATGTGTGCTTGCTGAAAGCTCCTGCTGGACAAAGATTTTTGGCGAATCGTGATGATTTGTCGTGTTCGGTTTCAAGTTACGCATATGTTCGCGTAAGTTTTTAACAAATTCGGATTGATTATCGTTGATGGTCGTATTTACAAAAAATTCGCCTGGCAAATGAAGTGGTGCACCATACAATAAGTCAGCTGGGCTAGCTGCTAAATCTTCCTTAACAGTACACCTTAGTCCGAGTAGGACCAATGGTAATATTTCACTCCAATCGTTTGAGTTGTAGCATTTTATAGACGCCTTCAGTGTACGGTGCCATCGCTCTATGATGCCGTTGCATTGGGGGTGATATGCTGTTGTGCGAAAATGTTTGACGCCGAGTACCTGTGTTAACTCACGGAACAGCGACGACTCAAATTGTCGACCCAAATCTGTAGTGATTTTTTGTGGCACACCATAGTGTGCTATCCATCCACTTAATAGAGCAGAAGCCACTGCCTCTGCTGAGATATCTTGCAACGGAATCGCTGCAGGCCATCGTGAATATCTGTCAATGCATGTCAAACAGTAGCGGTTACCTTTCGAGACGGGCAGAGGACCGATAATGTCAATGTTAACGTGTTCAAAACGCTTGTCGACTGTCCCATAATCGCTTACTGCTGCCTTGTTGTAGCGTTGTACTTTCGTTTTTTGACAAGGAATACACGTCCGAACGAACTGCGCAACATCTTTTTGTATAAGTGGCCAGACATAGCGTTTTACCAGTAGTCTCTGCGTAGCCTAGGGTGCGACAATACCAGGGTGCGACAAGCCGTGTAGCTTGCTGATGATGTGCATTCGAAATTTTTGTGGCACGTATGGACGAATTTTGTTGTCTGTCACATCGCAATAAATCATTGAAGTTGATTCTGGAATGGGTAACAATTTCAACTGTAGAGAGTTCTGATTACCTGGATCCAACATTGCTTTCAATTCGCCGTCCTCTTTCTGTGCTGCAGCTAACGCTTCAAAGTCAACTACCTCACTTCGAATAGCATTTATTCGTGAAAGCATATCTGCTATTCCATTTTCGTTGCCTGCTAAGTGTCGAATGTTCGTAGAATATTGACTGATAAAATCAAGATGCCGGATTCTGCGTGGAGATGCGTTTTCGCTGTTTTGCTGAAAGGCGTACACGAGCGGCATGTGGTCTGTAAATATAATAAAGTCTCTTCCATCTAAAGTGGACTTAAAATGTTGAATACCAAGGTAAATTGCCAGAAGCTCCCGGTCATAGGTGCAGTATTTTTTTTGACCAGGCGATAGGCTTTTAGAAAAAAATCCTAATGGCTGTACCTTGTTTTCAAAAACTTGCTGCAAAACGGCACCCACCGCATTGTTGGAGGCGTCAACCGTTAATGTCAACTGCGCGTTTGGTGCCAAGTAGCCTAATATCGTTGCATTAGCTAGCTCCCCTTTGCAAGCATTAAATGCCTCGGTTGCCTCATCCGTCCAGACGAGAGGTGTCTTATCGTTCTTTTTATTACCTTTTATTAAAGACTGCAGTTTAGACTGATTAAATGTCGCTCGAGGAAGGAACGGCCGATAAAAATTTATAATTCCTAAAAATTGTTTAAGGTCTTTGGCGATCAAAGGTCTTGGAAAATTTCTTATAATTTCAACTTTTTCTTCCGTTGGCTTCATACCTTCTGACGATATCATGTGGCCGAGGAAAGTTACTTGAGCTTTTCCGAATTGGCATTTTGATACATTGATCGCAAGGTTGTTTTTCCGGAGCCGATCAAAAACATTTCGAATATGGCGTTTGTGCTCTTCTGCACTCTCGGATGCCACCAAAATATCATCAATATAAGGAAAACAGTAGTCAAGACCTTGAAGTACCGCATGGATGTGTCTCTGGAAGGTTTGAGCAGCGTTTCGGAGACCAAAAGTCATGAAACTGAACTCGAACAACCCGAAAGGTGTTGTTATTGCAGTCTTTGGAATATCTGCAGGTTCGACGGGTATCTGGTTGTACGCGCGCTGCAAGTCTATTGTTGAAAAAATCTTTTTGTTAAACAAAATACTACTGACGTCCTTTAGAAATGGTATCGGGTATCTGTCAGGTAAGGTCTTTGAGTTTAGAGCCCGGTAATCACCACATGGACGCCACTCACCGTTGGCCTTTCGCACCATATGGAGTGGACTGGACCAATTGCTCTTTGAAGGTCGACAGATTCCTTGATCGCAAAGAAACTGAAACTCTTTGCGAGCGGCTTGCAACTTCTCGCCTTGCAATCTACGAGGGCGTGCAAAAACTGGAGCACCTTCCGTTTGAATGTGGTGAGTTACGTTGGTGTTAGTACGTTGTAAATTAGCAGAAAGGATAGTGATATCTTTGAATTCCCTTAATAAATTACTGTACTCGTCAAAGACATTAAAAGAAGATATGGTTATGTCATTTAAATGCATGATGGTTCCGTTGCTGTGCAAAAGCGTTGACTTATCGATGAGCCGGCCACCTTTAATGTCCACCAGTAAGTCGTATTTTCGTAAAAAGTCGGAGCCTATTATAGGAGTATTTACGTTAGCCACAACGAATGTCCACTCAAACTGTCGCCTAAGTCCAAAAGACAATTTAACGCGCCTCTCACCATACGTACTTATTAGCGTGCCATTTGCAGCAAACAGCTTTATTGCACTGCTTTCTTTTAAGCGATCACCTTTTTGAGGGGGTAGTACTGACACGTCAGCTCCTGTGTCAATTAAAAACCTTGAATTTGTGATATTGCCTGTTATTAGGAGGCGTGCTATCCGAATTGATTTTGAGTTGCCCGTACTGCCTGACAACTCAGGCGGGCCAACTAGTTTTTTGCAGAGGAAAATGAACATGGCGCGCGACAGTTTCGAGCCGAATCACCAAAAACTTTGTGGAACCAACAATAAACTTGGGAGGTACGTGCTGGTGTTGTTGATCGTCTGTTAGTGCTGGACGAACGACTTCCTGTGGAACGATCCCGTGGATGCGTGCCTGTGCGCAGCATCTGATCAATTCGGAATTCTAAACGCTGAATTCTTTCCGAAATTCCAATGATTTCATCATAGCCTTGTGACGACATACTTGACTGAGCAAGCGGTTGTACCGTACCGGTTGTAGCACACGAAATCTGCTGAAACTCAGATACCTCTAATATTTTGTCTGCCAACTGGGCGAGACCCTGTAAGTTTTCATTTGACGCCTGCAAAATGGCCCTAGCGTTCGCTGGAAGTCGCTGCAACCATAATGATTTTAAAAAATCGTCGTTTACCTTACCCTCTGCTAAGCTGCGCAGCTCGTTAAGTAACTGCGTTGGCTTGCGGTCGCCGAGCATCACATTAGACAATAGCTTTTGAATTTTCTTTTGCTCAGAATCACTGAACCGTTCAATAATGCACTTCCTTAAATTTGCATATTTGTCAGTCGTTGGAGGATTTAAGATTGCGTCAGAAATTTGTGACAGTACGTTTGATTCAACTGCAGCTACTACGGTGTTGAATTTTGCACTGTCGCTGCTTATGCCAGATACGCCGAACTGCGCCTCTATCTGTGCAAACCAAATTTCTGGGCGCTCTCGCCAGAAAGGTGGAACTTTTATTGCTAAGCGATTTACCACGATTCCATGGCTTGGAGAATGTTCTGCCGCCATGTTGTTACTTGCTGGACCGCCTGCGCCACCTGCGCAAGCTGCGCTGTCGTCGTTGGTCGCCATTCCGCTGCCTCGTGATGTTTCGTTGCACGTAATCACCAAGTTCTGTGGGCTTATTGGTGATCACGTCGGGGTCACCAGTTTTGGACGTGTTCGTAATTGAAAATCAATCAATTTAAATAATGAATATGATTTATTATTAAATTATTAAATTATTAAGGTAGCGAAAATGGCGTCTTTCTATTTCGACGATAAAGTAGTTAATAAAACAAAATGAAGTAAGTATCCAAGAAAACAAGTGTTGCCACTCAATTAAAATTTCAGTGTTGCCGTAACTAATTCAAATATTGACAAGTTTTAAAATTAAGGCGGATAATGAAATTAATGAAATATTTTAAATGTAATGAAAATATTTTTAAATAATGATTTCGCCACAGATCTTTGCGCTGGCGAAGCCGATTCAAATCACAATAGTATGCGGAACGGAGTTATCACAATTCTCACTGGATGGTTCTGGATTTATTCATGTTGGACAAAATTGTGTAATTAAACATGAATCTCTTACACTATTTGGGAATCACATACTGTCTTCTGTTTCAAGCGAATCATATACCAGTTTTGGCTCTATCTATGAACTAGCAAAACCAAATAAACCAGATGCAGCAGTTGCAGACACCATCGAAGAACAATACTCCACGCAACTATAAGAGCTTACAGCACTACAAGAAGTCATCAGTGAAAAAAAAATCATGGATCTTCCAAATCAACTCCAATCTAGCAGAAATCATAGTTTTGCAGTCGAGTACTCGGTATTAATATTGGTGGCCGTCTTAATCACCATCCTGATTACAAAGCACCAGGTTATCCCGAGGATGCATAAACTACCCCAAGCTCCATTGCCAGCACCGAGGAAAAGGATTGAGTATCCAGAAGCAGACTCGGTTTGTGAAACTACATTCCCACGTAATTGACCTTCAGTCAATTTGGAATTAATAAAACAAAATTTTATGGATCAGATGGCATGTTATTATAATTTCTTCTTAGTGATTAACAATCATACTCCCCATTTTTTTTTTTTTTGTCTATTCGCCTTTTTAAATACCAGACAACATCGTGTAATAAAACAATAAAAAACATGTTTGAGCACTTATTTAGCTATGAGGCTTTTAAAAACTTTTCATGGTTAGGACAGTCTGGTCTGAGTAAAGGTAAATATCGTAGCAAACAAATAATGTGCAGTTCATAGTTTTTTAGACAATGTTGGTATTATTGGTTAATAAAATTTCTTTTCATAATTTCAGCAATCGAGAAACTTGTGTTTGCAGATAATGCTGGCATAATTGCACTAACGGAAAGTGTTGTAAATTAAAGGGCAAAAAATGAAAATGTTTTGACTCATGAATGTATAAAAAAATCCATTCAAGAGTTTATAAAAAGGTCAACTTTAAGATGTAATCGCCTTAATAAAAAATAATTATCAATAAAAATCATTATTTGGGAAAATACCAATGCAGTCTCTTCTTAATTTCCAGTTATTGGTCAGGCTAGCTACGATTCTATTTTGGTTCAGCGTAATTTGGTTATATTCAGCGAACTGTGAGTAAAACATCAGACAAATTTCAGCCAAAACATCAAGTATTTTTCACACACCATTAGGAAAAATTATTACATATTTTCGGTTATTTTAATGGACTATAGTCGAGCACATACTTATGAGTGAAATTGTTTTTTTTTAAATAAAAATGTGCATGACGATAGTCTACTAAAAGTAACGAGAATATGGATTAATTTTACTGATTGGTGTGCAAAAAGTACTCGATGTTTTAACTAAAATTTGGCCGATATTTTACTCACATTTCCCTGAAAATTTACCGAAATAGTATCGTTCCCTGAATATATACCGAAATAGTATGGTAACAGGCCTGACTCTTAACTGTAATGTATCCGAAAAGTACCCGATGTTTTAACTGAAATTTGCCAGATTTTTTACTTACATTTACCTAAAGATTTATCGGAAAGTGTCCAAAAAACGACTGACTATATTTGGCCACAAAAAAACGACGAGTGCCCGATTGGTTTTCATTCGGATACTGTGCCTGACCAAAGTGTTACATAACTTGCACTTTTTTCGGTGCATGTGTCGGACATTTACCGACACGGGCACAGGACACATATCTGCTACTTTATGGACACAAAATATGAAATTGTTTCTCGGATAAGCCAACTAGGTTTTCAGACACATCAGCAACTTGCATTGATCATATTTTTTTTAGGTCTAGTTCAACATGTTTGTCTATCCTTAGTTCGGTGGCTGCTTTAAGATTTCTGATCATTGTATGACATGCCTTTGTTTTGTTAAATTATCAACTCCAACCAATGTATCAGAAAACTACGATTTTTCCTTTCTTAAACCAAATTTTTTGGTCTTAAACAATATTTTGAGGTACGAATCATTAAATTCTATATATTCTGAGCCAGATCCGTCAAAGTCTTATGATCTCTTTATGGACATTTTGTCTGAAAATGCAAAAAGGTGCTCAAAAAACGTTTTTCTAAAAAATTCTAAATTTGAAAAGCTTAAACCCTGGATGTGTTTTGAATTGTTTTCAAAAATAGACTCTAAAAACAAACTTTACAATAAGGTTATCAAAACTCCTAACGATATTAATCTAAAACAAAGCTAAAGGGGCCTTTGCAAAGCTATTGCTGCTGAGACGACACGTGTTAAAAATATCTATTATATTAAGGAATTCGACAAAATTAAACGAAAAGTAAGAAGAGAATGGAGTTTAGTTAATAATATATTAAATAGAACTAGTCATAATGATCAAATTCCGTGCCTGGTAATTGATGGTATAGATATTAACAACTCAGAAGATAAAGCTAATGCTTTCAACAAATTCTTTGCCTCCGTTGGCAATACTGCTATTGTGGATAATGGACTCAACAGTATAAAATGTGACTGTTTGTATAAAGAAAAACCTTACAACGATAGTATGTTTTTTGAGCCTATATCTTCCTTTGTGGTGTATAAAATTATCCACTCATTAAAAAATTCTCATTTGGCCACTGATGGTTGTTTCTCTAACACTTTTTTGAAAAATGTTGCTTCTAATATTGTTGATGTACTCTGCCTATTTTTAATAAGAGCATTAAGAAAGATTTAAGAAAGGTGATAAATCCGATTTAAACAATCATAGGCCAATTTCTCTGCTTCAGTCGTTTTCTAAGGTTTTTGAAAAAATAGTTAAATCTAGAATGTTAAGCTTTCTCAAAAAAATGTATTTCTTTAATGATTCTCAATTTGGGTTTAGAGAAGGGAGATCTACCAAAGATGCGCTTTTGAAGTTTTGCTCCAATATCTACAATAGTTTAAGGTATAATATACGTGTAATAATTAGCAAAATTAATAATTAATTAATAATTATCGAATTAATTAATAATAATTAGCATAATTTTTGCATACGCATTTTCCTATTTTTGAGAAATGTATACTTGAATGAAATTTTTTAACTTTTTCAAAAAAATGAATGTAAGACTTTATATCTCGGGTACCAGAAATGGTACCGAAGAAACTTTGCTCAATTTGGATTCTTCAAATATTCCTGAACAACAACCTGTCTAAAGGTTTTAATTTAAAATACCAGCTTATGGCCACAATTTTATTTTCTACTTTGATATTTTTTGATGAAATTGTTAAATTTCATGTTAGGAAGTATTTTTTTTTTAAGTATCAAAATTGAAAATAAAATCGTGGCCTTAAGGTGGTATTTTAAATTAAAACTTTTAGACAGGGTATTGTTTAGAAATATTTGAGGAATCCAAATTGAGTAAAGTCTCTTCGGTATCATTTCTGATACCCGAGATATAAAATCTTATATTCAATTTTTTGAAAATGTTAAAAAATTCTTGAATTCATTGAATGAATTCAAATTCTTTGAATGCATTTCTCAAAAATAGGAAAAGTCATATGCGAAAATGATGATAATTATTAATTCGCCAAATTTAAGGAATACGTTGACACTATAATTAATACCACCAAAATTTAGACTATTGGGTAACAATCAAAAGTTCTGTGCTATCTCGATTACAACTTTTGCTTCGAATATCCTTCACACAGGACACTGTGGATAAAAATCGTGAGTTGCATCGTGTTTAGCTATATATTGTTAGTTTAATCCTATACTTACTTTTGCTTTAAGACATACGCTGTTTTTATTATAAAAGTCAAAGCATTTTAAGGTCGTTATTTTTTGCTGTTTTCGTCAAAAAACAACTTTGTCCTTGCGGGGCAGGAAGACATCCTTTTTTTTCCTTGAAATTTTTTTTGGGTGATCTTGACAACCCGATGCAAATTTTGAGACCTCTTAGAATACGATCTAAATTTTTCGATACGCCCTAATATACATACACATTTTGAAATCGATATTTAAAAAAAGAAGTTATAACAGTTTTCGTTAACCTATGTCTAAACTCCAAACAACGTAACTAAAAAACTTTAAACGCGATTTCCTCGAAACTAGTTTTTTTAAAACGGATTAATAGATAACTTGAAATCTATTAGTTCAATTTCAATGATTTTTTTGCATTTTGTTCGTTACTTTGTCCTTTAAGCATCCCCCTTATATTCAAGTATCAATTTTTTTGTTTTTTTTTTTATAAACAAAAAAGCTCGCGAAAATTTATCTATTTTTTAACTTTTTACTTCAACTTCCGCCATAAATAAATAAATAAATAACTGGCCATTTCAGCCCTTGAAAGGACTTTGACCTAGCTTCTTATGTTCAATTGTGTTGTGCGTGTTATTAAGTTTGTACATAATTGACCGGGAACCGGACCTACATATTTAACGCCGACTCCGAACGGCGATGAACGGAATGTTCTTTTTCTCAAGAAGCTTTACATGGCATTTTTGATTACTCTCTGAGGTTTGCCATTGTCTGCAGAGAGGTGACGGCCGTACAGAAAAATTATTTTAATTCAAATAATTTTCTGTCGCTGCTGGGGTTCGAACCTGGGTCTCCAAGGTTCGTTGACATAGCGGCCACGCACTTTAACCAACTACGCCGCGGACGCCACACCACGCCACGCCATAATTAAAAAAAAACCCCGGGGGTCTAGCGTAGGGGGGGACCATATATTTATGGTCTATGCTTTAAAATGTCATTTGAGTTTTTTGTTTCCGATACACGGATTGGATGTCTTTTTTTCAATGCCATTTTCAGCGCCCTCTTTATAAAAGCCAGATTTGTATGTAAAAAATAAATATTTTTTTAAAGTATTTTTCATGTACAATAACCTGTATAAATTATAAAAAAATAATAACAAAGATAGCTAAGATATAAGATATCTAAAAAATTTTTTTGAAAACAGCTCTTGTTTTTGGTTGTTACACGTATATTATACCTTAAACCAAACATGAGCTTCCAGAAGCACAATTGGGCCAGTTGGCCCAGCTACAAATTTGTTTTATTTGTGTTTGAACATTTGTAAAAACAACAAAAAAAATCGACGTTCACCAAATTTATAACTCGCTTTAACAACAACAACAGTTGCATGCAAAGGCAAGAAAAACAAAACCTCACTCGACGAGGCTGAGCTTGAGATGATTGTCCCGTTACTTGTGTAACACAAAAACACACATGATTTGTTTTTGTTTTGCACATCAATTTTGTTACACATAGAAATAGAAATTCAGTCTTGTCGGAGTGTTTTACAATTATTTTTTTTTTTTTTTTTTTATTTTGTTTTTGCATTTGACAATTTTTTTTCTTGTTTATTTTTTTTTGCAACGATGAGCAAAAGCAATAATGAGGACAATTTTGTGTTTGTTTTTTTTAAAAAAAACATTGGCCCACCAATTTATTTTCCTGCTCATGACTGGTTTTAAACAATAAAAAAATAACAGCTTCTCTCTTCATTGATATAACTAAAGCAGTGTCGGGCAATTTCGAATTTCCTATTCACACGTGAATAAGCTGCTTTTCGCTGCCGACGTCCTGCTATCACACCTACGCTGTAAGCAACTTCGTGAAACGTACGAACAATGAACGAACAATGGCATTCGGCCGCACAGTAAGATAAATTCTCTCAGCACAAAGCATGTCAGTTGATGCTAAGCATTCATGAAGGCAAAACCTCGCTGCGTAACTGTTTCACGAATCTGTTTAACGTACACACAAAAAAAATGTTTAACGAACAATGGGAATGCGATTATTTTTTCATAGAAAATATAAATGATGAAGCGCAATGCTTAACGTTTGAAAAATATAAAAGCGATATATTAATTTTGTCACTCCGTTTGTAACGCCCAAAAGGAGGCGTAGCTGGTATAGAAAAGTGCATATATTCTTGATCAACATCACCACCCGAGTCCATTTAGCCATGTCCGTGTGTCTGTCCGTTTGTTTGTCTGTCCGTTTGTCTGTATGTCCATCTATCTGTCTGTCTGTGATTTCGATTACAGCCGTAATTTTCAAGCTATCATCACGAAATTCGATATTTAAGCTTTTATTTAAAAAATAAAGATCAAGTTCGAAAATGAGCCAAATCGGACAAAAACCACGTCTACCTCCCATACAGGCGTACCTCCCACGTACCGTACCTCCCTCCCTCACGCGTACCTCCCACGCCCACCTCCCATACTTTATCAAAAAACAAAAGGGGATATTTTCTGTTAAAACTATGACGAAAATGTTTTTACAAATAAACATTTTGTTGACTGCTTAAAACTTTGAATATATTTTTGTTCGGCCGTGGGGATATTTTAACTTCGTCCAAGTCGAAGATAATTTCTTACTAGTTTCTGTTAAAACTATGACGAAATTTTTTTACAAACTTTTTATTGATTGCTTAAGACTGCTATAATTTGGCTCGGTAGTGGGGGTATTTTACTTCGGCCCATTCGGAGAGCATTTCTTACTAGCTTTTTTTTAAGTTCCCACCCTGAGATATTATAAAACACGCATAAAAATTACTATTTAATGAATTCTTTTTATAAGTGTTTTATGAGTCCTTTTTGTGAAGTATCATAAGACATGCTTAAAAATGACTCATATTTTATGAGGGTTCACAAAATGTTTATTGGGAAGCATGAGAATCTGCAGTTCAGTTATTGTACTGTTTTCAACGATTTTTTTTCTTCACAGTGTAAATTGAAGCAGAGCTGCCACGCTCTCTCGGGCACACACACAAGTATGCATGTTTATGTGTTAGTTTGCCCATCACTGAACTAAAGCCTTTGACACGGTCAATTATGACATTTTACTTTCTAAATTATATAAATGTGGGTTAAAAGGCTTTATTCATAATTGGTTTGCTTCCTATTTGTCCGATAGACAGCAAAGAGTAAAATTCAATAATAAGTTTGGCTCTTTTATAAAAAACAATATAGGTGTTCTCCAAGGTTCTGTCTTGGGACCTATTTTATTCTTAATTTACGTAAACTAAGTCTTTTTGCAGCCTTTTTTAAGTAAAACAATAGCCTATGCAGATGATATGGCTTGTACTTAATAATCTGATACAGTTTTTAAGGCATGTTGCTACTTGGCGCGCTCGGTATTCGAGTGAAAATTTAAAATTTTTTTTAAAACCGTTAAAGGAAAACGGTCAGAGATAATGGAAATTTTTTTGGAGTGAATGGAAATACATTAAAAAATTATTTACAAAAAACTTTTTTATTAATTTTTAACATTTTTTATGTATGATATACTAGACCAGCCCAAAAACTTTAATTTTTTATTTCCTTTAAATACTCCCATTTTAATTTTTCTTTTAAGTGAGAAAACGATTGTTACAAATTTTTATCCAAATCGGATAAAGGGAAACTCTGCCGAATTCTTATTAAAAATCACATTAGGAACTTCTTATAGGAACAAAATAATTTTTTATTTTAAATTTATTTAATATATATTTAAATTTATTTAAATAATATAATAAATATTTTTAATTTTCAATACATTGAAATATTCATTTATTGATACTTTGTTTAACAAAATTTAGCTTTGTGACATTGCACCAAATTTAAGTTATACGTTCAAGGGTTATTAATGTAAAAGCCGAAACTTTTATTATTTGCTTCTTCTTCTTCTTCTTCTTCTTCTTATCTGGCGCTTACAACCGAAGGTCGGTTTTGGCCTCGTATAAGAAATTGGGCCAGCCATTTCTATTTTGCGCTTGCTGGCGCCAGTTGGAAACACCAAGTGTAGTCAGGTTATCCAACACCTGATCCTTCCAACGAAGATGTGGGCGTCCTCTTCTGCGTTGACCACCACCGGGCACCGAATCGAATATTTTTTCGCTGGAGCGTCGTTTTCCATTCGCTCAACATGACCTAGCCAGCGGAGCCGCTCGATTTTAATACGCTTAACTATGTCTATGTCAGCGTACAGCTCATACAGCTCGTGGTTCCATCGAATTCGGTACTCGCCATTGACGCAGATTGGACCGAAGATCTTACGAAGGATCTTTCTCTCGAAGGCTCCCAAAGTCTTTTCATCAGAACTGCTCAACGTCCAGGTTTGTGCTGCATATAATAGGACGGGCATGATTAGTGACTTATAGAGCGTGAGTTTTGTTCGTCGAGAGAGGGCTCTGCTTCTCAATTGCCTACTCAGCCCAAAGTAACACCTGTTGGCAAGAGTTATCCTTCGCTTTATCTCAATACTGACATCGTTGAAAGAGTTTACGCTGGATCCCAGGTAGACGAAGTCCTTAACAACCTCGAAGGAGATGTTGTCAACAGTGACGTGGTTTCCAAGACGCTGGGACTGTTTATTTGTTGACACTAGGTATTTCGTCTTATCTGCGTTCACTACAAGACCCATTCGACTCGACTCTTTTGCTAACCTGGAGAATGCTGCACTGACTTCGCGCGTATTATGGCCAATGATATCGATATCATCAGCATACGCCAGCAGCATAATACTTTTGTAGAATATCGTGCCATTGCGTCTCAAATCAGCAGCTCGTCATTAGGTTGAAAAAGTCGCACGATAAGGAATCACCTTGTCTGAAACCTCGTTTGGTATCGAATGGAGGAGTGAGGTCCTTCCCGATTTTAACTGTGCTGCTGGTGTTGCTCAGTGTCATTCTGCAAAGGCGAATGAGTTTTGCAGGAATACCAAATTCAGACATGGTGGAATATAGATGATTCCTTATTGGACTGTCGAAGGCGGCTTTGTAATCGACAAAAAGATGGTGTGTGTCGATTTGTTTTTCTAGGGTCTTCTCCAAGATTTGTCGTAGCGTAAATACACTGATAAGGTCCAATCAGCTGGTTTACGATGGGCTTCAGTCTTTCACATAGTACGCTCGACAGAGCCTCATATGCGATATTCAGAAGGCTTATCCCACGGTAGTTGGTGCAAATTGTGGGATCGCCTTTCTTGTGGATTGGGCAGAGCACACTAAGGTTCCAATCGTTTGGAATGCATTCTTCCAACTATATTCTACATAGAAGCTCATGAATGCATTTAAATAGAGCTTCGCCTCCATTCTTGAAGAGCTCAGCAGGTAAGCCATCGGCTCCTGCGGCTTTGTTGCTTTTAAGCCGTGCTATAGCTTTCAAGACTTCACTATGGTCGGGCAGCGGAACTTCAACGCTGTCGTCCGCAATTGGGGTTTCCGGGATATCATCTCTATTAGCGGGATTGTTGTCGTCGTCACCATTCAGAAGCCTAGAGAAGTGTTCCCTCCACATCATCAGTGTACTCTGGATATCTGTCACTAGATTCCCATTTTCATCCTTGCAGGAAGAGGCCCCGTTCTTGAAACCATCGGCCAGGCGTCTTATTTTTTCGAAAAATTTTCGGACCTCATTCCTGTCACCATGCATCTCAATTTTCTCGCACTCACGCATTTCCGCTTCCCTTTTCTTTCGCCTGAAAATGCGTCTCTCTTCCCTCCTCTTCTCTTTGTATCGCTCCTTAGCAGCACGCGTTACAACCGACTGCAGGGTGGCTTTGTAGGCGGCGTCTTTTTCTGCAGTGGCGTCGCGACACTCTTGGTCGTGCCACTGGTTTCGGCGAGGGCGGTGATAGCCAATCACCTCTTTGGCAGCCGTACGCATAGAGTGGGAAATATGATTCCACTGCGCGCATATATCGTCGATCGGAGGAGTGCTTTCTTGAAGCAGGAGTGAGAGTCGAGTAGCGAATTCTTCGGCTGTTTGCTTTGATTGCAGCTTTTCGACGTCTAGCTTTCTCTGTGCTGGATTGCACGCATTCTTGGTTGCGCACAGGCGTGTACGGATCTTGGCTGCGACAAGATAATGATCCGAGTCTATATTGGCACCACGGATCGTGCGTACATCTAAAACACTGGAAGAGTGCCTTCCGTCAATCAAAACGTGATCAATTTGGTTGCGCGTCTTTTGATCAGGAGACAGCCAAGTTGCTTTATGAATATTGAGATGCTTGAATCTAGTGCTACTAACGACCATGTTTCGCGTTGCGGCAAAGTCAATCAGCCTCATTCCGTTATCGGAGGTATTGTCGTGGAGGCTGAACTTTCCGACTGTTGGACCAAAGATATTTTCTTTTCCCACCTTGGCGTTGAAGTCACCAAGCACGATTTTTATAACGTGGCGAGGGCTGCGCTCATAGGTCTCTTCAAGGCGCTCGCAGAAGCTGTCTTTGGTCTCATCGTCCTTATCTTCTGTCGGAGCGTGCGAACAAATCAGGCTTATGTTGAAAAATCTTGCCTTGACACGGATTATGGCAAGTCGTTCGTTCACAGGTGTGAATCGCAGAACATGATGTCGTAGTCTCTTGCCAACCACGAATCCGCATCCAAATTCGTGATTCTCCGCATGGCCGCTGTAGTAGATATCACAGGATGCTTGCCGTGAGCAACCCTGTCCCTTCCATCGCATTTCTTGGATTGCAGTGATATCAGCCTTGTATCTTTCTAAGATATCTATCAGTTGGATAGAGGCACCATCCCAATTAAGGGTTCGTACGTTCCAGGTGCATATCCGTAAATCATTGTCAGTTTTTCGTTTGCGGTAGTCGTCATCAGATTTGGGGATCATTTTTATCATATTTCTTTTTCGTTTCATTGAAATTTGTTTTTACGTGGTGGGCATCAAACCCAACGCACAACCCTTTAAAGGCAGGGGGAGCCCGCCGCTCAGATTAGCCGTCAAACTAACGGTTGCCAGTTTGCCGTTTCTAGAGGACACCACGCAGAGGTTTGAGTCGACTTGAGACTGGCCAGGTTGAGGCAGTCAGACACGTTGCCATGTGAAGATCGCCCCCTTGACCCTCACGCGTTGCCTTGTGAGGATCGTCCTCCGATCATTGTTCTTGCTTTTCCGAATATTGTTATAGTCATAATAATTTCGTAGAATTATTTTTTTATTCCGTCCTTTCTTTTGGTTGGAATTTCGAAAGAATTATAAATTTTTATTAGTTCATTTCTAACAACAGAAGCACTTTCTTTTAAACTTTTGTTTTCGTCTTGAACTAAAAAGATTATTCTTCCCAAAACATCTTTTTTACTGGGAAGCATTCTGAGACTGAAATTGTTTATTTTTCTATCTGCAATTTAATATCGACTCAACTCACAAAAAAAACAACATTTTCATATACTTACCAATTTAGAAAACACTTCTAGATGTAACATTGCTTTCCATTTTTTTTAATATTTATTATACAACCAAAAACACAACCAATATATAAATTATTTAGATGACAGGAGGAATGCCAGTGAAAACTTAGTTAAATGGAAATACTTCATTCTTATGGGAATAATGGGAAATAGTAAATGGGAATACCATTAGTATTGCTGAAGAAAATTACATCATACTTCGATTTTAGTAATAACTACACATAAATTGAATTTAACTAAAGTAACCATCACCCTTAAATAGAGAATATAAAAGTAATGTATTAGCATATTGAAAAATTCAACTTTAACCAATTAAAACACCGCGAAATGTGGCACTTAGATAAAAAAAATTGTGCCTTAAATTTTTGCAAATTTATTCATTGTTCTACGGTATAAAGACTAACCACCTTTAATATTTTTTATAAAAGTTATAGAACAATGCATGTTTGAACCGTTTTTAAGCCCAACTTTGAGGCTTTAATTCAAAACCGACTGGCTAATTACCACTAGCGGTACAAATTTTTTTTTGCAGATCTTATTTTTGACCCTCATTCTTTATGAAAATGCGCGGGGAGCGAAGAAAAAAACATTTTTGTTTGTGTTTATATATTTTTACTTTTTTCTATTTATTTATTCGCTACTGAATTTAAAAGTACAAATTTTCATGTTATTTTATGAACAGAATTTATTTTATCTGCCATGAAAATGGCAGGTATCTTGAATATGATTTTAATAAAAATATGAAAAATTCAAGGATAGAAAATAACGGTTATTTTTTAATTTTTACATCAAAAGATCATACATAAAAAGATGTTGTAAAATATTTTTTAATGTAGCAATATGAAGCTAGTGAGTCAGAGATTCCGTTTTTGGCATGATTTATTTTTTCATGATTTTTAAGATAGAAATCATCTTCATTCAATTATTTGTGCTCGATTCTTTTTTCGATCATATATTAAAATTATTTTTGATTCTTATTTTTTCGATCTGAAATAAAAATTATTTATATTTGATCGTTATTTTTTTCGATCAGAAATAAAAATAATTTTGTGATCGTAAAATAAATAAATATTTATTTTTTAATTTTTATTTATTTTTATTTTAGATAATGTTGTACAATAAGACGAAGTCTTTTAAAGTACACCAGAGTGGCAAAAAGTATTCATTAAAAAAAATCTTAACTAAATACAATTTTAGATCAACTTTTATTAATTTATGTTGGGCAAAGTTAAAAATCTTAATTAGTTAATTAAATTACTAACTTAATAACTAAAGAGTAAAGAAAAATAGAGTAGGAAAGTTATAAGAAAGATTTACAGGTAGAGAAATGAAAGAAAAAAATACTATAACAGACTATAGATTTTGAATACGAAAAAAGTCATAAATTGCACGTTTGAAGCTGGTTCTTAAAGAAATTAATTTTAAATAGCTGGGTAAAGAATTCCAAAGTCTAATGGTGCTTACAAAGAAAAATCTACTGCGGTTCAGGTAGGAGTACCTAGCAGAGCTGTAAAAGATTGAATCATTTCGGAATGCACACACTCTTAAATCATTCAAAAGCTGTATCAACCAGATTGCATTCTTATGCTTCTGTAGAGTAAATGAATTACAAATGCACAATTCATCATTCTTTGAAGATAAAAGAATGCTTTATAAGGAATGGGACTTATGAAAAATATCAATCCCATTCTTGTTGGCTTAAGAAATACGACGAATGCACTCAGTTTTATCATTTTTTTCAACTCTGAAACACTGGACATTTTATTTACCACCATGAAATACTACTAAATATAAAGCAGCATTTTGCATTTTTGTTGTCATTTCTTTTCGACGGCCAATCTTGGTGACATGCTTTTGTCTTTCCTTTGACATTTTCTAGAATAATAAAGTGCTTATTAACAATAAATATTATTAACAAAATGTATAAAAATTTACTTCTACAACTTGTTGTATATAATACTTTTTCTATACATGATATCAAGCCAATGGCAACCCATCACAGTCATGCCTAACAGTCACACACGAATACACACAAAACAACTTCAGACAACAACAAATCCTTGCGGCTGAAGCTATCGCCGTCTGCATTCACTAAAATTTCAATTCGGCTGCAACTATCGATGGTTGCAGCCATCGTGGCTGAAGAAAAATAAAGAACAATGATTCATTTATATTTCTGATCGAAAAAATAACGATCACAAAATGATTTTTATATCCGATCGAAAAAATAACAATAAAAAAATAACTTTTTTTTCTGATTAAAAAAAACGATCAAAAAATAATTTTTATTTCTGATCGAAAAAATAATGACAAAAAAATAATTGTTATAAAATCATTGATTGATAGCGATAATCGTTATTTGCGGTCCCTGGAAAAATTAATGACATTTTAATTTTTTTATCTTTTTCAGGTGATACTACGATGAGCACATCTTCTTGCTTAATGTTAAGCAGCGCTATTTTTTGTTTTGCGCTAAAGCTACCCAAATCGCAGGAATTTGTATTTGCTTCATGTACAGTTTTTTCTATAGATTTGAATTGCTTTTAAGGTACATGGAATCAAACTAACATCCAACTTCCAACTTTTCTTGCATACCAGAAATGTGTATGTACATATTGTTTGATATCTAATACTCACGTTGAACAGCATGCAGTCATGCTTGAAGTATACAATTTGTTAATTTTTGGTTAATGCTAAAAATACGATATTTGTTCAGTATTACTTCACATTAATTGAATAATTAAATGAATTCATAAGCAACATAAGTCTTTCGATGGATTAACTGTTTCAGGGTTTTCTAATTGATTTCATTTATGTTTAATAAGTGAAGACAATATGCGCTTAGCTCAACTTGCTACTTCACCACAAAGCTGACCACATAACGCATCGCGCTATCCAATTCAAAAACAGCCTGCGCTGGTCTTGATAATACAGATATCATAGCATTTCAAAATGCTTCATGGCGCAATTGCGTTAGCGCATTACAATGATACAGTAAACTGCGCTGGGGTTGGTGTAGCAGCGCAGCATATTTTGCTTTATTTTGTCTATAAAGAAGGCGCCACCTAGCAGAACAATTTTTTGCGAACGGAGTCCCCTTATCCTTGCCAATATAGGGAGGATGCCTAACTACTGAACACTGTCAGTTTTGACGTATATGTGACAGCACCAATATGTATAGTGTCGCAGTAACATATGATTGAATGTTCATTTTTGATAAATTATTGAGTTGAATGCGCGTGCTGCTTTAGCTTCACGGTCGTTGAGAAATAAAATATTCGAATAAAATGAAGCTGAACAAAAATAGTTCATCTCTATTTAGTGAATTTTCAAATGTTTTTTATCGATAAAAATAGGTAATTGTGACTCATAATTTATGAGTGAAATTCATAGTTTAATATTCATTTTTCACAACTCGGCGAGCACTGAGCATGAACAAAACTTCGGCCCACCAACTGAACATATTTTCAGACATCGTGCATGCATAAAATTGTCATTTATACGATTGCAAATGGGGTTTAGAACCATCTTAAAGCTTTTCCCTTGCATTTAATTGATATTTTTGTGATTTTTGTCCACATTCAGATAACATTTTAGAATGCCGTCGCGGAAAAAAGTGAAAAAGCAGAACGAATAAAGATCCTGATGCGATGGCTGCAGCCTTTAAAGAACTTAAAATCGACCCTAAACCACTCTACTGTTTAAAGTTTACTGAGTCACTGTCAGAGGCCAAACTAGCGGGGGATAAGGTTGTAAGCTACCCCCTAACTTTTTTAGAGTCGGCCTAGTTGTTATTTTTTACAGAAATTTGTTAAAAATATTGATTTTTATTAACAATAATTACACGGTGTTACAAAATGAAAACAAATCAAAAAACTTGCCTCGAGACATAGAAGAGGTAGTAGGCCTGGTTGAACATAAGATAACTGCATACTTAGTTTTTTGAATATACCCTCAAAATCGGGATTTGTGGTCAAAAAACCGATTTTAGGTAGGGGCATGTGTAGTTTTTTATGTAACTCCGTTATATCTAGCTCAATTTTAAAAATTTAAACATTGATAAAAAGAAGAAAAATATACCCTTAATATAATATACAGACCGTCTTTTTACACAAAGAATTGACAAAGTTACAGGTAAAATCATTTGAAAATTTCTCATTTTTTTAATTTTTTCTGGATTCTGAAAGCCTGTTAAATTTTGCGTTCAAAAAGCTATCATTTACTTCAATTGGCTGAAATACAAAAGCACTATCGTATTTTTAGTGTTCGTAATAAAATACAAAAAAAATTTTTTTTTCTAAAAATGTTTTTTGTATAGTTTGTATAGTGGTAGAGAAGTTTGTGGATGAGATTGACTTATAACTTGAATTGACTGAGGTAAAGTCATAACACTTGCGTCTGATTCAAATTCATATGTTTCTTTGGCTTTCCACCACGCTTAGAACATCCTACACGTGTTTGACTTGATTGCACTTTTCTTCCCACTAATCTATCACCCCATTTTCGAACCAAGGCAGACTTGACTGAATAGGTATTCCACCTGAAATCCTTGGTTCAAAGCTACAAAAAAAAAAATCTGATTGCAGCGTTTCCTAGGTTAAGTGAGGCCAAAATCAAAGAAAGAATCCTGGACGTTCAAATCTTTTATAAAAGTTATTTATTCATTTCGGTTATTCTAAGGTTTCTGTGTGGGCCCACAAATTCGGAAAATTTTCTTTGACACTCATTTCGTTTCTAAATTAAATCCAGTTGAAAAAAAGAGCTTGGAATAGTTTTATTTCGTTATGCATTTATTTCCTCGGCAACAAGAAGAGTCGAAATTACTTAGATGTTGTAAATGAATTTTTAAGTGCCTACGAAGAAATGGGCTGCGATATGTTAATCAAAATAAATTTTTTGCACTCCCATATAAACTTTTTCCCGAATAGCCTTGGGCAGTTTAGTGATGAACAAGGAGAAAGGTTCCACCAGGAGATGGAAGCTATAGAAACCGGCTTTCAGGGAAAAAATTCCATAAACATGCTGGTAGACTACTGCTGGTCCCTAAAACGTGAAATCGATTATAATATATATAAACGAAAAAGGTCATATAAACATTTTTAGAAAAAAAAAAATATTCCCCAAAAATTGGGTGTTATTTCATATGAAAAACCACCCAAAAAAATATGGAAAATTTTTTGGCGCTTATTTAATTTTTTTTTTTTTTTGTTTGGTTTATTTCATTTGGAGGTTATTTCGTGGAGCCTCTACAAGCTTCCCTACGAAGAAATTTAAATTCTAAATATTGATAAATTGATAAATTATTTTTGTATTTTATTATTACGAATACTAAAAATTCGATAGTGCATTTGTATTTCAACCAATTGAAGTAAATGATTATTTTTTTTTTTTTTTTTTTTTTTTTTTACATGCAATAACAATAGAGTTTAGCTACTACACATGTGCTTTTTCGCACATTCTCAGCATACACCCATTCAAAGCCACATCCCAAAAATCTTTGAGATTTTCAACGATATTTGTAATAGTGGTTCAAAATGAGTTTGTGTGGGCAAAATTTACCCACCAACACAGTGGTTGGGCTCGAGGACAACACAAGACGTCACGACTAACTATGTAGACACATATCCATGCAATTACACAATAGTTTTTAATCTATTTTTGAGTTGACCTTTTGACAAGTTAACATCAAAAAAGCTGCAATTGTTAACTAAGTTACTCATGCGGTTTAATGGAGCAGTTAACATATAATTTGTTCTACTAAATGGTAAATAAATTAAATTGTTAGCGTTTCTACTGCTTCCCCGATTCGAGTTAAAATTTATAAGAGAAAGAAGTTCTGGAGAAACGAATACACCAGTTATGAGTTGGTGTAAATAGACAATATCTGCAGACTTCCTTCGCTCACTCAGTGATTGCATTTTTAATAGTTTTAAACATAAGGAGGAAGGTTTAAAATGTCAAATCCACTTAGGCCCCTTAGAGCAAACCTAACAAAACGTTTTTGGACCCTTTCCATACGATCAACATGCACATTGTAATTTGGGCACCAAAGTTGACTTGCGAATTCTAAGTGAGGACGCACAATTGCATAATACAACGTTGTAGTAGTAATCATACTATTAAACTCTTTGGCCCAGCGTTTTATAAATCCAAGCATTGAAGATGCTTTTTTACAAATGTAATTAATATGGATGTTAAACGATAACTTAGAATCCATGTTATCCATGTTATAAACCGTTATAAATCCATGTTATAAACCGAGATCTTTCACGACATCCACACGACTTAAGGCAGTATCTTTAATTTGATAATTGTTAATTAAATTGTTTCTTTTACGCGAAAAGGTCATTGTTTGGCACTTATCTGGGTTAAGAAACATATCATTTTTAGAACACCAAACCTCAAAAGATTTCAGATCAGACTGGAGTAGGGCTAAACTGTCTTGTGAGCTTATTGTTCTGTATATTTTCATATCATCTGCATAAATAAGCAGATGAGAGTTTTTTATGATGTGAGTTACATCATTAATTGCTAAAATAAACAGAAGTGGACCAAGGTGGCTACCTTGAGGAACACCGGATTCCGCAATAAACTCAGAAGACAACACACCTCGGAATCGTATTTGATAAGATCGCTCTGACAAATACGATTTAATCCAGCTAACAAAATATTGTGGAAATCCCATAGACGTGAGCTTAAATAAAATTAGATTGTGAGGAAGCTTATCAAATGCCTTACTAAAGTCATTATAGATGCAGTCGACCTGATTACCAGATTCAATCGAATTTAAGCAAAATGTTGTAAAATCGAGAAGATTAGACACAGTGGATCTGCCATTAACCAACCCATGCTGACGAGTCGTTAAAACTTCTCCACAGTGAACCTTAACGCGATCGTAAACCATTCGCTCAAAAAGGCTGGGAATCGATGAGAGCTTAGCGATAGGCCTATAATTTATAACTTCATTCCTGCAACCTTTTTTATAAATTGGACTAATAAATGAATTTTACAAAAAAGTGGAAAATAGCCTTCGTTAATAGATTTATTAAATAATAAAGATAGAGGTTGACACAAAATGGAACCGCATTAAGTTATCACTGCGGCAGGAACTCCATCAGTTCCAGCACCAAAATCCTCATCGATTGACCCAATATACTTTAGTATATCCTCTGATGTAAAGGGTATAGGTCCCAAAGAGACCCTGGGTGCGGAATTCATATATTCAAAATAATCTTCATCAGGATCAAAAGAATCTGAGCAAAATGACTCTTTAAAAAGATTTGCAAATAAGCCATCAGGAGTTTTGAAAGATGAAGGGAATCCATCGGATTTCTTCTTTGTGTTTATGAATCCCCAAAACTTTTTTGGATCCAGAAACTAAACTAAATTCCAGAAACAAACGTTTGTAGGTTTCTAGGTCATTTGAGTCTAAGCTACAGACATATTTCTTCCATGCCTTATTCCTGTTGTTGCGAAGAGTTTTTAAATCCTTTGTCTACCAGGGGTACGAAGAATTTTACGCATATTTGAGCCTATATGGAACGGACTGAGATAACATAGCAAAGAGTTCCATACAAAAAAAATTAATGGAATCATCAAGATTATTTCCACTTATATACTCTAAAATAACATAAAGTTTGTTATAAAGTAAATGATTCAATCTCAAAAAGTCAGCTTTTTTAAAATTGAATTCATAAACTTTGTCTTCCGAACTCGAATTAACTATACTCTCTCTGTCCGATTTATACCAAATGCTCAATGGTGGATGGTATTCATCAACAGTTGTCAGAGCATGAAAGGACCTCTTAACAATGACATTGTTACTGTCAGTAGTAAAGACCAGGTCAAGAAGTCTTTCCAGACTATTATAAATACAACTAACTTGTTGTAAGTCAGACAATATATTGTCAACAAATATATGTTCTTGGCGTGTCTTTAAATTTGATGCACAATAATATGTATCATCGTCAGAAGAATGCCATTTTAAGTTAGGCAGATTAAAATCTCCCAATAATAAAATGTCGTCATTAACGTCAAGTATATTTACAACGTAGTCAACGCAATCTGCAAGTATTGCGTAGACCTCTGCACTACTCGTCGGAGGAACATACGCATTTATCACATATACATTGGAGTTACAATGTATAACTTTAACGCATATTATTTCTATGTTAGATGAGCAGGGAATATCAATAAGGGAACTCACAAAGCAGTTCCGTACAGCTAAAAGGACACCACCACCGACAGAAGAACTATTGACAGTGAATCTGTCCCTTCTAAATACTTGAAAATTATTGTCAAACAATTCCAAGTCAGTAATGCTTCCATTCAGCCACGTTTCTCTTAACGCAATAATATCCTCAGAGCAATTCTGCGACGACAGCAATATGTTTTGCGTCTTTGAACGCAATCCCTTTTCATTTTGATAGTAAAGGAATAGCCTATTTAGTTTTTTTTTGTCTGACGGGCGGCTGCGGTCGTCCTACGAGAATTATTTTTAGGCTTGAATTCACTTACGAGAATATTATCGGCCCACATTCTAGAGTTTAGTACAGTTGCAAAGTCTTCAGCTGCAACTGTAAGAATAAAAGAGGCGTGGAAAGGCTTATTACCTATTTTCTTACATGAGCAGAATGCATTTGAAGCAATTAAATTGTTTTGCTTAACAAACGTCACAATATTTTCAGATGATGTGTCGGGCTGTAGACGTGAAACAAAAATTTTTTTGGTCCTCGACACTGCCTTTAAAGTCAATTGACTATTAGGCGCAGTTGAAATTGCATTGGAGCTACTAAAGAATGGAGGAATAGTAGGAGGTGTAGAAGAAGTTATTGAAAAATAAATTTCTGGTTGCTGAGGGTTGCTTTGCCTTGGGAGACCTAGAGGACGCTATACGGCGTTTATTATTATTCTTTTTGGTTTTCTTGTTTTTCCTCTGTGCTTTAGAATTAATTTGGTCTTCTCCTAATGAAACCGGTAAAGTTCCAGAAAAAACAATCTCAGATGAGAGAGGCGCAATATTTTCCGGTGAAAAAGTTTCACTAATGATACTGTCATTAGGTGCGGCACTAACTTCGCTAAAAAATGACAAAATTATTCTAAAAACATTATTCAGCAAGTTAAGACTTTCTCCAAAAGTTTTAATTTTTAAAAATATCTCATCAGGAGAAAGGGCTCTGCACGAAGGACAGTACCATCGAAGCCCAGAACGGACTGACAATAAACTGTCAGCACACGACCTTGAAATGCCAACACAAGAAGCATGGAACATTTGCTCACAAGGACTAGAACAACTGAACATCGGGCACAGTATATTTTGGCTCTTACACTACTCGTTCAAAGAACAAGCAGCAATATTGTCAACAGAAAAATAATCCAATAAAAAAAAATAAATGAAAATTTAAAATTCTGAGCAAATGTTTTAAATTCAAAAAGTGCTTCTCAGTTTGACTCAGAATGTGCTTCTCAGTTTTACTCAAAAGAGTGCAGTGAACGAATACAGTTACAAGTAACAACAACAATTGAAAACGTTACGTTCACTACGCTTAAGAAAAACAACACTACACAAAGAGGAATTAAAAAATAAGAAAACAAGACAGACAAGCAAGCACTACTTTGTTGTTGTTTTTTTAAAAAAAAAAAAAAAAATAAATAACTGGCCATTTCAGCCCTTGAAAGGACTTTGACCTAGCTTCTTATGATCAATTGTGTTGTGCGTGTTATTAAGTTTGTACACAATTGACCGAGAAAGGGACCTTCATGTTTAACGCCGACTCCGAACGGCGATGAACGTAATGTTCTTATTCTCAAGAAGCTTTACATGGCATTTGATTACTCTCTGAGGTTTGCCATTGTCTCCAGAGAGGTGGCGGCCGTACAGAAAAATTATTTTAATTCAAATAATTTTCTGTCGCTGCTGGGGTTCGAACCTGGGTCTCCAAAGTTCTTTGACATAGCGGCCACGCACTTTAACCAACTACGCCACGGACGCCACTTTTTTGTTTTTTTTTATATATATTTTTTTTTTAACAAGTATTACAACAAGTACTAAATTAACACATATTAAACAAATAAATTAAAACTTATTTAAAATATGAACAAATTCACTTAAAACATATATAATACTTAGCACTTCACAAGATTATATTGATACACTTCACAGCAATAAAATAAACTACACCGACACCGGCAATAGGACGAGATCAACTGAAATTTTGAATTGAACCAAAATTTTACAGGCTTTCAGAATCCTGCTAAAACTAATAGTGCCAAAAAACAAAATTTGTTAACAAAACGTTGTTAAAGTTGAAAAAATTAAAAAGAAATGAGAAATTTTCAAATGATTTTACCTGTAACTTTGTCAATTCTTTTTGTAAAAAAGCGGCCTGTATTATTATATTAATGGTATATTTTTCTTCTTTTTATCAATGTTTAAATTTTTAAAATTGAGATAGATATAACGGAGTTACATAACAAACTATACATGCATCTACCTAAAATCGGTTTTTTGACCACAAATCCCGATTTTGAGGGTATATTCAAAAAACTAAGTATGCAGTTATCTTATGTTCAACCAGACCTACAACCTCTACTATGTCTCGAGCCGAGTTTATTTTCACTGTTACACCGTGTTATGAACGCGTCAAAGCCAGCCGTACCTTTTTATTGCCATTTTCATAACAAAAACAAAACTTAGTCGGCTATTTCATTTTAAGTCATACTCAAAACTAACTTCAGTCGGCCAATTCACTTTTCCTTAAGATTTATTTATATTGATCGAACGGATGAGTAACTTTAGTTAATTCAGCTATGTCGAATTTAACCCTAGAGAGGTAATCTACGTCGATTCGATGTAGATTATGTACATATTTTCAATATGCATTGTAAATAAGGTTACCTCTCTAGGGTTAAAAAAGAAAGTCGGGACTTAAGGGTATCCAGTCGGCCAAAATACCTGGTTGCCCCACCCACCGCCCCAATCAAAATGGCCTCGGTACGCCCCTGGTCACTGTGAACCATTGAAAGAATTATCTTGTAATAATCACTCAAAAACTTCATTTTCTAGTGATTGCTCAAAGACAACGCTTTGTTTACATTTTTTTTTTTTATGCTTTTGGTATTGCTCAATTTCCCCATTTTTGCAGGATTTTATTTGCTGTTTTGGCTGACGGCTTTGGCTGCATTTCATTGATCGTCAGAAAAGTTATATTTTTGCGATTTTGTCTATCTCAAAGGATACATAGATAAATCGCTGTAACTTTTTTAATTCTGATTGGATTGAAATGCATTCAAGTACAGATTTATTAATAAATTTATCACCTTTAAAACTTCATCAAAAATTATTTTTTTAACAATATCTTATATATTTATTTTACAGTTAAAACTATCTACCTACCTAAATCCACCCTTTATATATCTATATAATAAATATAATTCATTCCATAATGAAATTAAAGCCATCTGAAATTATTTTTGTATTATATAAAAAATAATAAATAAATAACTGGCCATTTCAGCCCTTGAAAGGACTTTGACCTAGCTTCTTATGATCAATTGTGTTGTGCGTGTTATTAAGTTTGTACACAATTGACCGAGAAAGGGACCTACATGCTTAACGCCGACTCCGAACGGCGATGAACGTAATGTTCTTATTCTCAAGAGGCTTTACATGGCATTTGATTTCTCTCTGAGGTTTGCCATTGTCTGCAGAGAGGTGGCGGCCGTACAGAACAATTATTTTAATTCAAATAATTTTCTGTCGCTGCTGGGGTTCGAACCTGGGTCTCCAAAGTTCGTTGACATAGCGGTCACGCACTTTAACCAACTACGCCACGGTCGCCACATATATTATATATATATTCTATAACGATTGTGTATTTTAATGACCTTTTTTTTATTATTTTCAATAAAAAATGAGTGAGCGGGCTTGAGGTCAATTTTAAATAAATTATTTATTAATTCCAATATTTCGAACTCCGTCGGAGTTCATTATCAAGGACTAAAATTACAATACATATATTGAAAAACAATTTTGCACAATGACAATTCATATTACTCACAATTATATAACAATTTTTAAATTATCTTAGTAAATAAGACATTAAAAAAACCACAACGAACAAAACCAAATTACACATTGAACAACAAAATTTGAAAAAATATTGCACTTAAATATTGCACATCTAGATTTTTCGCCTTGTAGTTGTCCAATGTTTTGATATTGATTTTGTTATTATCGTCTTTGCTGTTTTTAGCTCTGCTTTTGAGTCTTTTTTTGTTTTGATCAGATGTCTGTAAATGTGAGCGCAGTTGTCAGTGTCTGTCTTGTAGTTGAGTCGTTTGTGTGTAGGTGTGTCAATTATGTGCAGCATCTCAAGAGTAAATCTACGTGAGTAGTTCTTTTCTTGTTGTAGTATTTGTATATTGTCAAAATTGGGAGCATGTCCGGTTCTACTACAGTGGGCTGCAAGTACAGTTTTTTGTTCAATGGGTTTGTCATGTGCTTTTTGATCTGATTTATGTCCTGCTATTCTAGTTCGTAGTTTTGTCATAGTTGTTCCAACATATACTTTATTGCATACGTTGGATCCGTCACCTGCGCACGAGATTTGATATATCAAATTCGATTTGTCATTTTTGTCAATTTTGCATTTTGTTGTGCTGAATAGTCGTCGTAGTGTATTATTAGTCTTAAACGCAATTTTATATTCGTCTTTATTGTACATGTTAGATTTTTTGAATTTTTCGGAATAACCTGGTAAGTATGTCAATGATTTATATATTTTAGCTGTATTGTCAATATTTACCGCAACATTTGTTCGTTCTTTGTATTCTTTTAAAAGTTTTTTTGACATCCAGATCGGAAAGTCATTTTTTGTAAGTATAGTCAGTATTTTTCTTATATTGTCCTTGTGAAATTCTTGATCGCTGATACTCAATGTCCGTCTTATAAAATTTTTCGCGGTATTAATTTTCGTGTTTTTAGGGTGGTTCGAATAAAAATTAATTAATCGTCCAGTAGCAGTTGGTTTTTGATACCAGTCAGCTTTCAAAGTATTTTCTTTCCTAATTACAAGGGCGTCTAAATATGGAAGTTTTCCTTTGTCTTCTTGCTCCATTGTAAATTTTATGCGTCTATGGAATGTGTTAAGCTTGTCTAGGGTATCCTTAATTTTGTCAGTTTTAACTATAGCAAATAAGTCGTCTACATATTTAGTCAATATTCTTGGTTTAACGTCAAGTCCTTCTAAGGATTTGTCTAGTAATTCTTCTAATATTATGTCAGCAACTATGGGTGAGGCAGGGGACCCCATTGGCATTCCTATGAGCTGTAAGAAGGTTCTCCCGTCATATTTAAAATATCTGTTGTCCTTAATGCAAAATTTTAGAATCTCCATAAAGGTATCTTTTGTCATTTTAGTATACTGTTCGATAATTGTCCATTTTCTGTTTATAATATTAAGTGCTAAGTCAACTGGTATGCTTGGAAATAGTGAAACTACGTCAAATGATACTATCGTTTCATCGTCATGTATGGAGCATTCTTTCAGTCTATTTTTAAAGTCCACCGCGTCCTTTACATAATAAATAGAATCCCTAGTTACATTTTTCAAAATCTTAACTATATATTTACATAAATTGTATGATGGTGAATCAACGGAAGAACATATTGGTCTCAGTGGCATGTCTTCTTTATGAACTTTTGGCAGTCCATATATCCTCGGTGCTGCTGCAGCTTTTGTCATCATCTTTAATTTTTCTTGTTTGGTTATGACTCCTTTTTTAAGCAAAGTCTCCAGTATGTCATTGCTCTTTTTTTGTAAAGTTGAAGTGGGATCCGTCTTTCTTTCTCTGTAGGTTGTGATGTCTCTTAATAGTATTCTCATTTTTCTATCATAGTCCGATTTATTCATTGCCACTGTATTATTTCCCTTGTCCGAACTTAAAATTAAAATGTCTTGATTTTGCTTTAAAAATAGTCGTGTTTTGTCCACTGTGCTTATGACAAATTTCTCTCTTTTATCTAATTGTATGTGTCTGCTGTGCTTTTCTATCATTGTAGTTAGTCTTACTCTTGCTGTTTCTTGATCTTCTCTTATCACCATCGTCTGTATAAAATCTTCGCCTTCTGCAATACAATTGAACATTGGAAAGCTTCTTGTTGTTGTCGGTAGAGCATATTTGGGTCCATGTGCTAGTAGCCACTGTATGTCGTCTGGTATTTCTTTGTTGCTTTTGTTGATGAACCACTCAGCTTTGTTGTCGATGTTGTTTGTTTGTCTTTGTTTTTCTATGATTTTGTTGAGTTTGTTTTGCTGTGTATTTTCAATTTTCGTTAACTCTTTTTTGTAAAGAGACTCTTCACTCTTGAAAAATAACTCTGCCTAATTTGTTGTTATATGTTGCATGATTGTTGTTTTTATATTTGTCCTCTCTGTCTCATTATGTTTTAATAATTGATGTTTTTGTTTTATCAGCTGGTTGAGTATTTTGTTTTGGAATGTCCGTATGATTTTTGTTACTGCTTTTTTGATTTTTGGCGGGATTTTAGAGTTTATTTTAAAAATGTTTTTAATGTTTTTTGTCATATTTTCCATAAAGTTTGGTACTACACCAAATTTTCTGCATTTTAGCAGGAACTTTATAGACGCTGTTATATTTGCAATATTTATACTTATCTTCTTGTGCTTGTTGATAATTGTTCTGATGTTAATGTTGTATTTTTCTTTTAGTTGTTTGTAAAGCATCATGTTTATGCTTTGTGAACGGCGTGCCCTCCGTGTTAAGTATGATTGTGTATTTTAATGACCTTTTTTTTATTATTTTCAATAAAAAATGAGTGAGCGGGCTTGAGGTCAATTTTAAATAAATTATTTATTAATTCCAATATTTCGAACTCCGTCGGAGTTCATTATCAAGGACTAAAATTACAATACATATAATGAAAAACAATTTTGCACAATGGCAATTCATATTACTCACAATTATATAACAATTTTTAAATTATCTTAGTAAATAAGACATTAAAAAAACCACAACGAACAAAACCAAATTACACATTGAACAACAAAATTTGAAAAAATATTGCACTTAAATATTGCACATCTAGATTTTTCGCCTTGTAGTTGTCCAATGTTTTGATATTGATTTTGTTATTATCGTCTTTGCTGTTTTTAGCTCTGCTTTTGAGTCTTTTTTGTTTTGATCAGATGTCTGTAAATGTGAGCGCAGTTGTCAGTGTCTGTCTTGTAGTTGAGTCGTTTGTGTGTAGGTGTGTCAATTATGTGCAGCATCTCAAGAGTAAATCTACGTGAGTAGTTCTTTTCTTGTTGTAGTATTTGTATATTGTCAAAATTGGGAGCATGTCCGGTTCTACTACAGTGGGCTGCAAGTGCAGTTTTTTGTTCAATGGGTTTGTCATGTGCTTTTTGATCTGATTTATGTCCTGCTATTCTAGTTCGTAGTTCGTAGTTTTCAAAATCTTAACTATATATTTACATAAATTGTATGATGGTGAATCAACGGAAGAACATATTGGTCTCAGTGGCATGTCTTCTTTATGAACTTTTGGCAGTCCATATATCCTCGGTGCTGCTGCAGCTTTTGTCATCATCTTTAATTTTTCTTGTTTGGTTATGACTCCTTTTTTAAGCAAAGTCTCCAGTATGTCATTGCTCTTTTTTTGTAAAGTTGAAGTGGGATCCGTCTTTCTTTCTCTGTAGGTTGTGATGTCTCTTAATAGTATTCTCATTTTTCTATCATAGTCCGATTTATTCATTGCCACTGTATTATTTCCCTTGTCCGAACTTAAAATTAAAATGTCTTGATTTTGCTTTAAAAATAGTCGTGTTTTGTCCACTGTGCTTATGACAAATTTCTCTCTTTCATCTAATTGTATGTGTCTGCTGTGCTTTTCTATCATTGTAGTTAGTCTTCCTCTTGCTGTTTCTTGATCTTCTCTTACACAACAAAATGCAAAATTGACAAAAATGACAAATCGAATTTGATATATCAAATCTCGTGCGCAGGTGACGGATCCAACGTATGCAATAAAGTATATGTTGGAACAACTATGACAAAACTACGAACTAGAATAGCAGGACATAAATCAGATCAAAAAGCACATGACAAACCCGTTGAACAAAAAACTGCACTTGCAGCCCACTGTAGTAGAACCGGACATGCTCCCAATTTTGACAATATACAAATACTACAACAAGAAAAGAACTACTCACGTAGATTTACTCTGGAGATGCTGCACATAATTGACACACCTACACACAAACGACTCAACTACAAGACAGACACTGACAACTGCGCTCACATTTACAGACATCTGATCAAAACAAAAAAGACTCAAAAGCAGAGCTAAAAACAGCAAAGACGATAATAACAAAATCAATATCAAAACATTGGACAACTACAAGGCGAAAAATCTAGATGTGCAATATTTAAGTGCAATATTTTTTCAAATTTTGTTGTTCAATGTGTAATTTGGTTTTGTTCGTTGTGGTTTTTTTAATGTCTTATTTACTAAGATAATTTAAAAATTGTTATATAATTGTGAGTAATATGAATTGTCATTGTGCAAAACTGTTTTTCATTATATGTATTGTAATTTTAGTCCTTGATAATGAACTCCGACGGAGTTCGAAATATTGGAATTAATAAATAATTTATTAAAAATTGACCTCAAGCCCGCTCACTCATTTTATATTCTATAACTATTTTCTTATATTATTTCTATCTACTTACATATGTTTATCGATCTCTTATGTACCTACATAAAAAAATTATTTAATAAAAACAAATCATATTGGTCTAATTACCACGCAGGACAATAGCCTGCTTGACCAACTGGTTTGTATTGATAATGCTGTATTTACTTTGTTTCGACTAAAATATTCAATCAAAATATTTTAATAAAGTAAATATACCTTATTTGTTATTGTAAATAAACTATTAATCAATAAAATTATTTGATCCTTAAGATCCGTTTAGCTTGGTATAAATTTTAGGTTGAATTTTATATAATATATTTTATACTTAATAAAAGTCAAAATGGATCTTATTTTAAATATTTCAAATAAAAAAATTACTTAAAAAAAAAATTAAAGTTAAAGTGTGCAACAATTAAAAGTTATCAAAACAATATAAGAAAAAAGTTAATTTATAAAATAAACAACATTAAAAATAAGTTTTAAATAAAACACAATAATTAAATATTTGTTAAGAAATGAAAAAGTTTAAATAGAATAAAAATAACAAATACAAAAATTAATTTTATAAAATTATGAGAAAATTAAATGAAAATGAAAGTGCTAAAATAAATCAATTAAAATAAAATATAAAAACTAGAAAGTGTCAAAAGTCAATTTAAAAAATATAAGTTATATATAAAATAAAATATATACAAGGTGGCGCAAAAGTAATCCTCCTATCAGAAAATGCTATAAATTTTGCGATTGGCCCCTAATGTCAGTTCTGTTTTGACATTTGTGTAGTAAACATATGCGAAACACACGTTAATAAACAATGTTACGCAACACTGCTCCAGAACGCGGAATTAATCACCACCAAGAGGAAGATGATTTTTCATCAAAAATAATCATGAGTGATGAGGCCCATTTCCATCTTAGCAGGTACGTAAATAAGCAAAATTTACGCTTCTAGGCCACTGAAAATCCGCGTGTAACCCACGAAGAGCCGTTACACCCGCTCAAAGTCACTGTATGGTGTGCTGTTTTCGCTGGAGGAGTCATCGGACCTTTTTTCTTCGAAGACGGTTACTGTGAATGGTGAGCGCTACAGAGCAATGATCAACGAGTTCTTTTTGCCGCATTTTGATGAATTGGGATTGGAAAACCTGTGGTTCCAACAGGACGGTGCAACGGCACACACTGCACGTGCCACAACCGATATGCTGAAGCATGCATTTCCCGGGCGCCTAATCTCCCGATTTGGCGATTTGCACTGGCCAGCAAGATCGCCTGATTTGACCGCTCCAGACTTCTTTTTGTGGGGCTTTTTGAAGTCGCGGGTTAATGTCAACAAGCCTCAGACTCTTGCAGCTCTTAAAGACAATATCCGTCAAGAATGTGAGGACCTATCGCCGGAAGTTTTGGCCGAAGTGATGGAAAATGCCATAAAAAGGGCTTAAATGACAATCAATCGTGGCGGCGGCCATTTACATGACATCATATTCTCGACCAAATAAAAATAATCCACAAGAAGAATGAAAGTTTTTAATTTTTTTTTAAATTACAGACAAAAAACATCGGAAGGTTCTTTTTGCGCCACCTGATATATACATATAAATAAAATAATAAAAATTATATATAAATTCAAAAATGTAATTTTTTTTAATTTGATTTTATTGATTGATTATTATTTTATGGTTTATAGTCTCACCATTGATAGTTAAAAACAAAAAATATTAATAGTCACGATAGTCTCAAAATAAAAAATAAACCATCGATAGCGCTATTGATGGCACTTTCAGATTTTTATTCGCTGGAAACAGTATAAAAAAAGGATTATTATTATAATTATTATTATTTTATTGAGATGCTAAGCCCTAAGGCTTTATAGCATTTTAAAAATTCAACAATTTGTTTGATTAACTTAAACACTATACAATTCATTATACATTTAATTATTAATTTAAAGGATTTCAGATATAATATACATAGTAAAAATGATGTAAGGTTGTATATATTCCGGATATACATCTTGATATTAATAGATCAATTGATTAGAGCAGTGCTCACATATGTGAGGCTGATAACCAAGTTCTATAATGTGTGTAGGAACAGGGATTAGAGCAAAGCTCACATATGCAAGGGTAGACGGACGGGGTCTACCTCCGGCATATGCCAGGCGAGACGGAACATGGTCTCGCTCTGGATAATCATGTTTGAATTTAATCAGCTTGGTGTAAAAATTCCCAGGTATGATGTGAAGTTGCATATTCCGGATCATATATTTAGAGCATCGATCCCATATGTGAAGCTGATAATCAAATACTATTCTGATGTATGTATGTAGATTCATGTAAACAGGGATTAGAGCAAAGCTCACATATGCAAGGGTAGACGGACGGGGTCTACCTCCAGCATATGCCAGGCGAGACGGACGTGGTCTCGCTCTGGATAATCATGTTTAAAATAAATCAGCTTGATAGTATTGCCAAACATAGCCAGGAAAATATAAAGTATTCTTGGGAGAGCATAATCCAAATCAACCTCGGTACTGGAGATAATCTAGAATTTTAAGTTTAATTGAGTATATGGATTCATTTAAAGAGATTACATCTGAAACAAAATTAAAGTCACCAAAAGCACTTCTCAGCGGTTCATTTTGCAAGTAGTTTGTTCTACAAAAGTTCATGTAAAGTAATTCAAAAGATCTTCTAGGACGAATAGGAATATTAAAATAAATTTTACTTAATAAATATGGACTGTCAACATATCCATGCAGAAGTTTAACAATCCAGCTTACATTAAGCATAGTTCTGCGATTTTTTAAAGTAGGAAGATTTAATAGCTGTAATCGATATTCATAAGGTGGAAGATGAAAGTCAGTTCTGCAGTATAAATTGCTTAAGCAGAACAGAAGAAATTTTTTCTGAACTGATTCAATGTCGTCAATGTAACAACAATATCGTGGACACCATATAATTGAGGCATATTCTAAGATAGGCCGCACTAGTGAAGTGAACAAAGATTTCGTAATAAGGGGATCATTAAACTCTTTTGCCCATCGTTTGATAAATCCTAGGGTACTATTTGCTCTATTTATTATTTTAGTTATATGAATATGAAAGCGAAGTTTAGGATCCATGGTAACTATACAAGAACAAATAACAAATAAAGGTAAAGAATGAAATAGTAAATTTTAAATTTTTGACTACCCAATGAAGCAAAATGTGGCGTCCGTGCGTAGTTGGTTAAAGTGCCTCTATGTCAACGAACCTGGAGACCGGGGTTCGAACCCCAGCAGCGACAGAAAATTATTTGAATTAAAATAATTTTTCTGTACGGTTAAAAATCTGTATAATTTTTCACCTCTCTGCAGACAATGGCAAACCTCAGAGAGTAATCAAAAATGCCATGTAAAGCTTCTTGAGAACAAGAACATTCCGTTCATCGCAGTTCGGAGTCGGCGTTAAACCTGTAGGTCCGGTTTAACACGCACAACACAATTGATCATAAGAAGCTATGATCCACAATTGATCATAAGAAGAAGTCCTTTCAAGGGCTGAAATGGCCAGTTATTTATTTTGTATTTATTAATGAAGCAAAATGATCAGAAGCATTTAAAGTAAACATATAAAAATGCCACAATATTATAGCTCATGTAAATGTAAACTGGTGCGAGCACTACCTACGAAAACATGAAGAAATATTATACGTCTGCGCATATATTAAACATCTGCTTTAAAAAAAACCTTCTTCACGCCTTCTTTGGTTTAATACCAACAAAATGTTGGAACCTAGATTGATACGTGATAAAGAAGTAAACAAAAAGAGCAACAACAAAATCTTTGCAGAATCAATGCAGTCAACTTTTTGAAATTTTGCGACTAGCAACAGAGTAGAAAAACATTGGTTTGAAAGTATAGCGCTTCTATGTATAATTCCGCTTTGATTTTATTGCTATTGCGCTAATTAGCTTGTCGAATTTAGTGGACTGTTAGAAGCACTGAGACTACTGATAAGTCGGAGTAGCGTCCGACGAAACCATGGTCTAGTCAGCTTGATTTGTTCTGCAAAGAACTTTGTTGTTGTAGCAACCTTTTGCTTCATGAATTATTTGGCATAAAGCTCTTAATATAATTCTTAAAAAAGATGTTTTTTAAGAATATAAAATGTATTAAACAATTTATTACTTTGGTGAATAACCACAAGTTTCTAATTTCCATACAATTTTCTTTACACAAGCCGGCTTAGGTGAATTTACTATTGCTTTTCTCGGTGTATATATAAATAGGCGTAGACAAAACAGTTAAGAACCATTTTCTCCCGTGTTCCTCAACCGATTTTGATCATTTTTTTTAAATCAATAAGGGTAGGGAGAAGGAGTGCACCGAATATCTAGGGTGGGCGTGGCACATCCCATACAACCCAAATTTGCAATATCGAATAGCTTAAGGGTTATAGGTAGGCTTGCCATAATTTTTTGAAAACAAGTCCGGACACTTTTTAATTTTATTTTTGTGGAGGGGGGGGGGGGGGGGGGGGGAGTAGATGACATCCACAATTTTGCTTCACTTGTACAATTCATGTTTTTTACGATAAAGCTTACAGCAAGGATTCTTAACTTAATTATGTAAGAAGCTTTTGTTTTTTCTTATCTTCTTTGATATCTTTGATGCTTTCAAATTTGCAGGAATATAAAACAATTAGGAAGTAGGTATGTAATTCATTTATATTTAACGAAATATTTAAAAACAAACAAGTTCTTTAAAAAATAATAAACTTAGAATGAATATAAAAACGTAACAATAACTCCACAATAAATAATTATATGAAAATAAAAATAAAATAAAAACTAAAATGAATTTTGCACTAAATGTGTATCAAATGTGGGGCTACTTAGTACAAAGTAGTACTAAAACACCTACAAAAACAAATCGCAACATTTCGCAAATCAATAAGGGTCAAAACCAATTAATACTAACTGCAAACAACAATCGTAAATATAACAACGATATGATTAACAGTTAATTAAATTATTTTATTAGTTTCTTACACAGGGTGTTTCAGCTACTTTCTTAAAGATCACTTTGTGTTCAGACGAGAACTTTTTTCTAGGAAAGAGATATTATAATTATTTTTTCAATTTGTTGAGTCCAAGCCCGGACAGAATCCCAAGTTCGGAAAAAGTCTGCACATGGTATGGCAAGCCTAGTTATAGGCCAGACATGCTCGAAAATCAGTATTCGACCTGAAATCACAAGTACAATTTCACTGGCTACATTTTATCGACGTTGAAAGAGGGGCGTAGTACTTTTCAGCAGCCCAAAATTTTAGTATAACTTTCGAACTATCACAAGTCAATGAAGCTCAGTAGGAAAATTCTCTTTTGCCGTGTACTTCGACTGGAAAAATTAAACGAGCATTAGACATGAGAGCGTGACACCTCTCATAAAATTCAAAGTTTTTATATCAAATTGCTTTGGAAGAAAATGCCGTACAATAATGAAACTCAATATGGAGTTCCCACTTGGTGATATCATTCTAATAGAAAGTAAAATATATGAAGTAGGGTAATGGGATGGGCATTGGGCAAAGGGATGTGGCTCCGCCCTTTTAATACATAGCCAAATTTTTGATATTGAATAACTTTGAAAGTAAAAGTCATAGAACATGAAAACTCAGAATGCAGTTAGTATTTTGTGATTTCTAGCTGGTGGTGCGTACGGCTCAGAATGAGTTCGGTTACGTGTGCACCTAAGAGAAAAAAGAAAAAAAAAAGTTTTCAATAAAAATAAAAAAAAAAAATCAAATTTAATATGGTCGAATTTCGACTAAAGACGATACTAGTTTTAATAAACAGCATTCATTGACGCATTTAAATTTTTTATCAAACTATTTTGCAAATTTTTGTTAAATTGTCGTTATTTTTTTGTTATTATTTTTAAAGTTTTCATATTTTCAAGATTTTTAAATTTTAAAACATTAAACAGATTGAAGTAGTTTTTGCATTATTATATTAAACATTATCTTTTATATTTTTTTTGACATTGGGTCAAAAAGAGTTTAAAGAGCTTTATGCCAAATAATTCATGAAGCAACAGGTTGCTACAACAACAAAGTTCTTTGCAGAACAAACCAAGCTGACTAGACCATGGTTTCGTCGGACGCTACTCCGACTCATCAGTTGTCTCAGTGGTTCTAACAGTCCACTAACTTTGACAAGCTAATAAGCGCAACAGCAATAAAACCAAAGCGGAATTATAGAAGCGCTATTCACTTTATCAAAGCAGTATTTTTCTACTCTTTTGCTAGTCCCAAAATTTCAAAAAGTTGACTGCATTGATTCTGCAAAGATTTTGTTGTTGCGCTTTTTGTTTACTTCTTTATCACGTGTCCATCTAGGTTCCAACACTTTGTTGGTATTAAACCATAGAAGGCGCGAAAAAGGTTTTTTTTTTAAAGCAGATGTTTATTATATGCGCAAACATATAATATTTCATCATGTTTTCCTAAGTCGTGCTCGCACCAGTTTACATGAGTTATAAAGTTGTGGCATTTTAATATGTTTATTTAATGTTATAATTCTTAAAGTAACAACTGCTACAGCAACAAAAGTTCTTTGCAGAACAAACCGAGCAGACTAGACCATGTTTTCGTCGGACGCTACTGCGACTCATCAGTAGTATCTGTGGTTTTAGCAGTCCAATAAGTTTGAAAAGTTGCTAATAAGCGCAACAGCAACAAAACCAAAGTGAAATTATAGAAGCGCTATTCACTTTATCAAAGTAGTGTTTTTCTACTCTTTTGCTAGTCGAAAAATTTCAAAAAGTTGACTGCATTGATTCTGCAAAGATTTTGTTGTTACGCTTTTTGTTTATTTCTTTATCACGTGTTCATCTAGGTTCCAACATTTTGTTGGTATTGAACCATAGGCATGAAGAAGGTTTTTTTAAAGCAGATGTTTATTATATGCGCAAACATATAATATTTCATCATGTTTTCGTAGGTCGTGCTCGCACCAGTTTACATTTACATGAGTTATAAAGTTGTGGCATTTTAACCTTGACCCGTTTACATGTTTTACAACTTAATCCCGTTTATCTGGGTCATATTGACCCGTAGTGTATTTTGTATGGAAATTGTATATTTTTAAATGAGATAAAATTAAAAACTGCTGTTATTTCATGAAATATTAATTTAGTATTTGTTTTTTTTTTTTAAATAAATGTTTGCACAAAATATTTGCATTTTACATAAGATTTATAACCGATTTATAAATCCGATTCGATTAAGCTGCATTTGATGTGCTAGGCATTGGTAGATCTGCCCATCATTATCATTGTGGCGGTACCTTTCGCTCCGTCACCCCTTTTTCATTCACGGTTCACTCAGCCACTCCGCAATATTATTTCGACTTAATTTATCTATGTCGACGACACTTTGTCGTAATTTAATATTGCTCTAAATATTAGCGCGATTCGAGTCAGCAAGTTTGGCTCAGCACACATGTTATGACCCAAACAAATTCCTTTATGCTTAATCTGTTTTTTTCTGGCAGGCTACTTAGCCGTTTGCGATTAATGCAATGTGAACATTATAAAGGGTGATTTTTTTGAGGTTATGATTTTCATGCATTAGTATTTGACAGATCACGTGGGATTTCAGACATGGTGTCAAAGAGAAAGATGCTCAGTATGCTTTGACATTTCATCATGAATAGACTTACTAACGAGCAACGCTTGCAAATCATTGAATTTTATTACCAAAATCAGTGTTCGGTTCGAAATGTGTTTCGCGCTTTACGTCCGATTTATGGTCTACATAATCGACCAAGTGAGCAAACAATTAATGCGATTGTGACCAAGTTTCGCACTCAGTTTACTTTATTGGACATTAAACCAACCACACGAATGCATACAGTGCGTACAGAAGATAATATTGCGTCTGTTTCTGAGAGTGTTGCTGAAGACCGTGAAATGTCGATTCGTCGCCGTTCGCAGCAATTGGGTTTGTGTTATTCGACCACATGGAAGGTTTTACGCAAAGATCTTGGTGTAAAACCGTATAAAATACAGCTCGTGCAAGAACTGAAGCCGAACGATCTGCCACAACGTCGAATTTTCAGTGAATGGGCCCTAGAAAAGTTGGCAGAAAATCCGCTTTTTTATCGACAAATTTTGTTCAGCGATGAGGCTCATTTCTGGTTGAATGGCTACGTAAATAAGCAAAATTGCCGCATTTGGAGTGAAGAGCAACCAGAAGCCGTTCAAGAACTGGCCATGCATCCCGAAAAATGCACTGTTTGGTGTGGTTTGTACGCTGGTGGAATCATTGGACCGTATTTTTTTAAAGATGCTGTTGGACGCAACGTTACGGTGAATGGTGATCGCTATCGTTCGATGCTAACAAACTTTTTGTTGCCAAAAATGGAAGAACTGAACTTGGTTGACATGTGGTTTCAACAAGATGGCGCTACATGCCACACATCTCGCGATTCTATGGCCATTTTGAGGGAACACTTCGGAGAACAATTAATCTCAAGAAATGGACCGGTAAGTTGGCCACCAAGATCATGCGATTTGACGCCTTTAGACTATTTTTTGTGGGGCTACGTCAAGTCTAAAGTCTACAGAAATAAGCCAGCAACTATTCCAGCTTTGGAAGACAACATTTCCGAAGAAATTCGGGCTATTCCGGCCGAAATGCTCGAAAAAGTTGCCCAAAATTGGACTTTCCGAATGGACCACCTAAGACGCAGCCGCGGTCAACATTTAAATGAAATTATCTTCAAAAAGTAAATGTCATGGACCAATCTAACGTTTCAAATAAAGAACCGATGAGATTTTGCAAATTTTATGCGTTTTTTTTAAAAAAAAAGTTATCAGGCACTTAAAAAATCACTCTTTACATTACCGTCGCCATTATCGCAAGCGCAGTCATTTGAGCCGGCCACATAAACGTTCGTGCGAACAACAGTTTGTGTGACTCAAAAGTCGACGCTCAAAACGGATCGTCCGTCTGTCTTGACGACGGTCTGTCAGGCGTGACTGCATCATAGCGATCGTTGTTGCGGCCTAACGAGAAAACCGCTGCATCGGTGGTAGTAGCGAATAACTCATGTTGTTGTACAACAACAAGCGTTTAACTTAAATAATGCAAGCGTACGAACGTCTGTGTGTTGGAGTAACTAACCAATCTACAGGATAGTGCGCTGCCAGTACGATGACTGGCCGATCGTTATACACCTACCCGCACCGTCTCACGCCCGTTTTATTGCTAGCGCTGGCAATAAGACAATCTAATAAATAGCCGCAATGCGAAGACCAATGTATGTTTATATGTTGGACGCGACTAAATGCGTTATTATTTTCCTAAGTATGTGCGCTGCAGAACTTATTCAATGTGCTCTGGTGGCATGGACTCTGGTCCATGTTGCCATGATAAAAACAGTTGCTGGTGAACCGTGAAAAAAGAACGACGTCTAAACTTCAATGTAAACATTTTTTAATTTGTGTAAATAGTCAATAAATATTTTTACCTAGTACTTAATACGCTGATAATATTTATTTCCATATCATCATTATCTTCCAATATATCAGGTTCTTTGTATTTGTGAAGGTAACACCATTAACATGCACGAACATAATGCAAAGGTCAAAAAGTTTTAAGCAAAGTTTCACACAGAGCAGACGTTTTATTTTCCTTTGTTTTGCTGTTACCCTTATATGCTTCGCATCTACGTCGTGGTGTCTTATCCTAGTAAAAACAGTGAATGAAACAAGAATGAACATTCATTTGAAATGGAAATTATTTATTTGTTTTACCTAAACTACGGCGATCTAGCTTCATGCCAATCAAACTCAAACAATTCTAAGCCGTGTGCTTTCCGGAAACTTTTCACTTGGATGACGAAATTTTGACAGTCTGAATGAAAATATTTGGCAGATGTGAGATAAATATGACTGTCAAAAATTCATGTAGCCCCAGGGGCTAGTATAAATTTTAATAACCGGCAAGAGAATTTTTGACACAAGCAAAAATAGAAAAAAAAATTTGTGCTTCCGACAGCATAGCAACCAGAAGTGAAAAATATTTGCATTAAATACTGTTAATTTTAAGTATATATTTATAATTTTGCAAATTAAATTAAATTCTTGTGCACTACACTAACGAAATCTAGAACGTCAATATTTCTAGCTGTCAAAACTTCATCGTCCTTCTTTTCTACCATAAATGAAAAGTTTCTGAATTAATCAACAATCAAGGCCTTATTGATTGTTTCGTTGGAGTGTTGCATCGCTTTTCCAATTGATTTTTAGCATGATATAACGCAAATATTAAAAAACAACACAAAAGAGAACACTGCACATGTTCAATAGATCCATATAAAAAACATGTTTTCATACGTGTAAGTGTACATAAGTATGAAAAGTACTTACGCCAACCACAGAATAATGCTTTCTCTCACTTCGAATGCAGTCACAGTTGAAAAAAATTTAGAAAGGACTGCACAACAGCAAAAAGTAGTGAAAAAAGTACTATAAAAAATTATCCTTCATACAAATCGTATGGTAAAAAATGTCGGGTCGTTTTGACCCAGATAGACGTATAGTGCACATGTCAGTTTATTGTCTCTGCTATGCACATGTGTCACATATGTACAATTTAAAAACTGGTTGCAAAGATAAAAGTTCAACAAATAAAATGGTATTTTTTTTTAATTTTTGATATTTAATGTTTTTTTTTTGCTAATGAAAAGTGCCTCGGGTCAATATGACCCGATAAACAGGTTTAAGGTTAATATGTTTATTTAATGTTATAAAAAATATGTTTTTTAAGAATTATATTTTGAGCTTTATGCCAAATAATTCATGAAGTAACACGCTGCTACAACAACAAAAATTCTTTGCAGAGCAAACCGAGCAGACTAGACCATGGTTTTTTGGGAGTGGTTTTGGGAGTGGGATGGTGGTTTTGGGAGTTCACTAACTTTGAAAAGCTAATAATCACAACAGCAATAAAACCAAAGAGAAATTATAGAAACGCTATTCACTTTATCAAAGCAGTGTTTTTTACTCTTTTGCTAGTGGCAAAATTTCAAAAAGTTGACTGCATTGATTCTGGAAAGATTTTGTTGTTACGCTTTTTGTTTACTTCTTTATCACGTGTCCATCTAGGTTCCAACATTTTATTGGTATTAAACCATAGAAAGCGTGAAGGTTTTTTTTTTAAAGCAGGTGTTTATTTATGGCGTCCGTGGCGTAGTTGGTTAAACTGCGTGGCCGCTATGTCAAAGAACCTGGAGACCCAGGTTCGAACCCCAGCAGCGACAGAAAATTATTTGAATTAAAATAATTTTTCTGTACGGCCGCCACCTCTCTGCAGACAATGGCAAACCTCAGAGAGTAATCAAATGCCATGTAAAGCTTCTTGAGAATAAGAACATTACGTTCATCGCCGTTCGGAGTCGACGTTAAACATGTAGGTCCCTTTCTCGGTCAATTGTGTACAAACTTAATAACACGCACAACACAATTGATCATAAGAAGCTAGGTCAAAGTCCTTTCAAGAGCTGAAATGGCCAGTTATTTTTTTTTGAAGCGAAGCTTTTTACGCCTCGTTCTGCGATTTGCTAGAGTGAAATCAGAAAAAACGACACTTTTTTCCGACACCTTTTTTCTTAGAATTGATATTGTTTATTGCTTGCATCAATTGAACCAGAAAATGTTAAATTAAAAATAATTTCTTGCCCGCTGCAGGAATTGAACCCACAACTCACAGTTCTATCGTTTGTTGGTACTTTCCTCTAACCATTACGCTAAAACCCTTTCTTTGATTATTTTGTTGATTCAGTGATAAACATTTGCTAAAGCTATGTTTCAGCAGATCACTATAATCTATTACTTTAAGAAAGGATTGTGTGTTGGCTATTCTAGGACTGTGTATTGGCTAGCCAACCGACAAAAGTAGCAAACAAAACGAACGAGAGCAAGATAACTAAATTTACCGAGCTATGGTTTGAATCTTCGGTTTGTCCATGCGAACTAAGACCTTACGAACTAAAAGAAATATTCACTAAGGATTGTGTATTAGATGTTGTTTCTACTTCCTACTAAAGGTCGTTATAAATATCGTAAAAAATAAACAACCTGTAAGTTGATTAAATTGTAACAAAATTAATGATTTTTGTATATTTATTCCCTACAACTGAACAGGGGCTTTAAGAGAGGGACGAAGAGGGTTAATATATATGATATATATACTTTGTTATTTTAAAGTTTTGAATTTAAAAATTATTTTAATCGAAAAAACGCTATTAAATTATCAAATCTATGAATTTGCGAAAATGCTTCGCTTCTCTCGTGTGTCCAGTGACGCACCTGTGTTTTTTTTTTTAGATGTTTATTATATGCGCATTATATGTTGTTGGTATTAAACCATAGAAGGTGTGAAGAAGGTTTTTTTTTTAAAACAGATGTTTATTATATGCGCAACAGCAATAAATAATTCCGCTTTGGTTTTATTGCTGTTGCGCTCATTAGCTTTTCAAAGTTAGTGGACTGCTAAAACCACAGAGACTACTGATGAGTCGGAGTAGCATCCGACGAAACCATGGTCTAGTTTGCTCGGTTTGTTCTGCAAAGAACTTTTGTTGTTGTGGGAGCCTGTTACTTCATGAATAAGCACCAACCCCATTCTTGCTTGGAATGACCAGGGCACACGTCTTTACCCGTTTAGGTGCCGACAAAACAGGGGGGGGGGGCACATCTTTAGCCGCAAGTTCTGACCAGCCTACATCAACACTAGTGCGCTCTTCGTCGTCTGAAGGATATCCAGACGACCCTTTAGTCTCTGATTTTCAACGCTCGTTCGATGGAACGCTGTGGCTTGCCAACTCACCAGCCACAACCCATAAAATACGGCTTTTATCGACTCATTGGTAACTTTCTTCAATTCACTGAGGGCCGAATCCCCTTACCTACAGCTGATACCCGAGATTGTGTCCCACAGACGAGGAACACCAGATGAAGTCGGCAACAAAATATCGAGAAAACTAAGCCAAATTTTTATATAGAAAAGCCTGTGGTTTCTTGTAGGCCTACATGTAAACAGCAGTAGTTAGATCCAATGGCTTGTAGGCGCACCTATTTTGATATCTTTTCAAGAGGCTTTTAAAACCGTATGCTCAAACAAGAAACACATAGTTCGTAACTTATAAGTCCCCGTGTTTATTTTACCATCCATTCATAACTTCCGTGAGTTTTAGTCCGGGATCATGTGATTTGTTCATTTTTTATACCTAGGACTAGAATGAAAAGTAAATGTAAATTTTCATTAGAAACAAACGCAGTTACATTTTGTATGTTATTATCCTACAATAGTAAATGTCAGAAATTTTATTATTTTCTTTTTATTTTTTTTTTATATTATCTTTAAGATTTTCGTTTTCAAATTTATGTAACAAAGTTTTCATCAAAGTCTAATTCCAGATTATTTAACTAACAAAAATTAATGTTTAAGACCAAGTGCAAAACTTAGATACGTATTATTTATATGACTTAAGTTCAATTAAAAAAATTATACATAAATAAAAAATAGTGATTATAAAATTCACAAAGGGCATTGAAATATAACCAGTCATGAAACTTTTCTTAACGTCATATTAAAATTAATTTTTTTGTTCCTGGTGAATGCTTAATTTTCAATTTATTCATTCTCTGAGAATTTCTTACTCATAAAAGCATATACTTATTTTATTTTATATTCATATGCTTATTTTAATTGAGCTTGTTTTAGCAAGAAAAATATAATTTGCTCTAACAATACATATTCCCTTTATTGTTATTTTCTCTTTAAAAACTTTTTTAAATTCATATTTTAACAAGCTGAAGAAAGATTTTATGATTTTGACTGCTTTATTTGCAGAATCTATATTTACGTTCAAGAATTTATTTAATTATTATAAAGTTAAACGTGCAATAAGGCAAGTATTTGTTACTATTAGTTGAGAAAACGTCATATTTTCTTTTTATCCATATATGTATATACAATGAAAAAATAATTCAAATCCTGTAGTTCAATTTAATTAAACATTATGTATCCAATTATTTCGATGTGCAAATAAGTCCAAAATCATTTGGCCAATTTTTTTATTAAGCGGAAAAGCTGTAGGTCTTTCATTGAAAGATGGTATCCCAATGTTATGTTCAAGGCATATGTCTCTGAAAAAATAAATAATCATATAAATGTCCCAATTATAAAAATTTTATCTTATATAGATTAGTGTAATAAAAACCAATAATAGTGAGCTATTTGTACTTATGCTTATAGTATAAGTATAAGTATACTATACTTTCTATTTGTTCTATTGTTAATGGGAAGCCATTTTTTAATAGAATATAATGAGTTACTTTGGTAAAAGAATAAATAAGGTAAACTAGAAAAAAAGTTTATTAAAATAAGGAAAACATTTTGTTTCAAAAATAAATTTACAGGTGCGTTAACTCACAGAAGTTAATAACGTGACGCACCGACGCACAGAGTATCTTTTTCAATTTTAGGATGACAAAAGTTCCTAAGATGAAAATTTGAATAACAAAAGTATTTATTTTCTCAAAATAAATATGTTTATGTAGTTAAAAAACAATATCTTAAAGACAAAAAAATTTTTTTGAAATTTCATCAAATTGAAAACTTTAAATAAACGAAGAAAAATTCAATGCAACGCTCTAGAAGCCAAATTTAGCAAACATAACTTTTGGCGTAAAAAATATTTTGCAATAATTTTAATTTTGTTGTATATATAATATGTTGAATATTTATTTAAATCTAAATTTAATTTTATTAATAAAAAAACCAAAATATGAAAAAAATAAAAGTTTTATTGCGTTTTCATTGCGAAAAAAGATATTTTCACATTTAGGTCTAATGATGATAATTTGTGCAAATGAAATTTAAGTCAAATTTTGGGAGGATTATTAGAACACATAAATTATGCAAATAAAATGATTATATTTGATATGTACAAATACTTCCAGCATATTAATAGAGTTCCCAGCCCATTTGTAGTTCAGCCGTCAACAGTGACCATATGAACTAAAGTACTAAATTTTAGTCTAATAAGACCCAAGCCATCTGAAATATAAAATGTCCTTTTTTTGTATTTATATTTTTTTGAAATATAAAAAAATGTTACGGTTAAGAAGAACACAACAGAGAAAACCCTAAGCAAATCTGACGCTCCGTTCTTGAGTTATGGAATTACAAATATGGAAGCTGGCAACTCCGTTCGAGAAGTCCTGTTTTTGATAGCTCTCATTGTGCATAATATTTATTTAATACTACAAAATTTACTAATTTAAAGTTTTTAAATATCTAACTAAAGCGTCATTTGCAAGATACTAAGCAGAGCAGTTTCGGAGTATTGAAAAATATGGGCAATAATAGGCGTCGCAGTGCTAGAATAAATAAAATTATTTGTGGGCAATGTAAGTTGGAAGTAGAAGATGATGATGATGCAATTCAGTGCGACACATGTGAGAAAACTCTCCACTCTCAATGTACGAAGCTGGATAAACGTCAAGTGCAACAACTGTTAATAGATGAGAGTAAGGAGTATGTTTGCCATCTATGATTAAGCTCTGAGAACTCATCAATCGCAATGGATTTACTTGAAATCAAAACAAAAGTCTCCTATCTTGATGACATTCAGGCCACGATGCATTTTCGGTCAAAACAATTTGACGATCTAATTAAAGGTGTTACTGCGAACAAAAAGAAGCTAGAATTGGTTCAAAAGGAAAATAAATTATTACGTGAAGAAGTAAATATGCTGAAGGCATCAGATAAAGTCTTGAACGACAACCGAGTACAAAATGATCGCGTGGTACGTGGAATAACCCTTGGCAATAAGGAAAAAAGTAAATGCAGATATTGATTAGCATCACATTGATTACGCCTACTTTATGCGAAACACCACTAATGAGAAAAAATCAATCGTCGTTAAATTTACTAACAAAGCACCAAAAATTAAGCTTATGGCCGCAAAGTCGAAGCTTCGCGGTGTGGATGCTATGCAAAATGTGTACATCAACGACCTGCTTAGTAAGGAAACGATGGATCTTTTAAGCCATGCTAAATCACTAAAAGCAGTGGGCTATAAATTTGTTTACTGTAAAGCCAACAATGTGTTTGTCAAGAGATGAAAATTCACGCGCAGCAATCATGAAATCAATGGACGCTGTGGATAAATTGCTGTTGATGTCGACAAGCAACAAGCTTTCAAAGCATCAAAATAGAAATGCCATTGGAACTACTGAGGCTGCTGTTACCAGTGATGTAGATGACATTGTTACATACTTATCTCCAGGGGAAAATGAACTTAAGTATTTACACTTAAAATATTTGTTAAAGTTAATGCATAACAGCTATTTTGTAAATTTAAGTTCAAATAAAAATATTAATTTCAATTATATTAATATTATATCAGTAAATATTAGAAGCATTTGATCAATTTCAAAATTTAACAAATTTAGGAGTTTATTTAGTCGAATGCCGAGATTACCTGACATTATAGCTGTTCAAGAAACGTGGTTAGATAAACAGAATACCCAATTGTACAAAATCCCTGGTTTTTAATAACGAACACTGCTGCCGAGATGATGGTTACGCAGGAACATCTTTGTATATCAATATGAAATTAAACTATACGTGGTAACTATGACTATGTTGTGGTAATCATCAATGATCTTCAAATTCGTGGCAAATCTTTGCAACTTATGTCGTTTTATAGATCTCCCAAGAGTACAACATTACAAACTTTGAATCAAATCCATGTATTGTAATGGGTGACAGTAATATCGACCTTTTAACGTCCACTAGCAACAGTTTATCTTTATGCGCCTTATTCAACAGCTATGACTTTAGAAATTGTCATAATCTGGTAACTCGACCTACAAGTGGTTCATCAATTGATTGCATATTCAGTAACATTTCTGAGTTACTGTCAATTGATTCTATTGAATGAAATTTAACTGACTACAATATGCTGTGCTGTAAGCTTAAGAACGAATACAGAAACTGTGATTACTCTGAACGAATATACCGTCGCTTTAATTATAATATGTTTACAAATTATCTCGCTGCAAATTTAACTACTAATACTAACAGTGATAATCCGAATACTCTGACCTCCGATTTAATAGAATGTATCATAACTGCGACGCACAGTGCGTTTTTTTTCGATTTTAGAACGATAAAAGTCATATCTCAAAAAGTATTTTAGGTAGGGACATGAAATTTTGCACGATGGTGTTGATAATCAAAAGAATGAGAGATACAAAAATTGGGCTTGATCGGTCAACTGACACTTCTACCTCCCATACAACTGGGGTAGCAATAGTGACATAAGATTGATTTTATACATGCTATAACAATGAAATTCAGGTTTTTAGTTCATGTTACAACTTAAAAACTTTAATATGAAAGTGGGCGTGATCAGTCAACTGCTACGCCTACCGTTTCTATAACTCGAATTATAATTAAACCTGTAGTTAAGGTGCTTGTATTCTTACCAATAAGGAGTTTATTTTATATTTTAGCAGACAAATCAATAGAAAATTGTGATAAGCATGTTGATCAAAGCTTGATCAGCAACGGTTTATACCATACAGCATAAATTGTTTGCCTTTATTCTTGTTGTCACTTTTTCTCATGTGAGGTGACGCGTGTCACTGTGACTTCAATTCGTATTCTTGTTGGCACATAGAACACATTTTGGGCAAATTAAAGTGACAATTTACTCGCATTCCTTTTTTAAGTGAGAAAGATGAGCGAACAAAAAAGGTAAATAAAAATATATAAGTAAGGGTTTTTTAGTTAGAAGTATTATTTTTAGTAAATAAAAATATATAATTAAGGTTTTTTTAGTTAGAAATATTAATAAATTTTTTAATTTAGTGTGAAGATAACGTCCTAAAAACAGTTTGAGGAGATGGTGGGTTTTATGACCAAAAACCCATCGCTCGCTAAGGGGATGAAGTTTACAGACAAGTGGACTGCTGATAGGAAGTGGCAAGCGCTGGCAACCAAGTTGATAAGTTTTGGTCCACCAATTAGAACTACTGCAGCGTGGCAAAAAGTAAGAATTCTAGTCATGAAAATCTTGTTGTTATGCTAACAACCAAGTCTGAATATTTAACTCACATTCCATCAGGTAACTTTATCGGGTTTGAGGCATCCCTTAAATTTCTTCTTTTAATTTTTAAATTTTCGCCATCATCCGAGCTGTCACTGTCTGAAAACCAAAACTCAAAGGAACTCATATTTTAATTAATTTAACTATTCAGTTTGCTGAAACAAATAAAACTTTGCAAGAAGCAGAAATAGGAGGGTGTGTTCAATGCGTTCTTTTAGTTCATTTTCACTTGTTCCACAAACTTACGTCACATGACAACAAGAATACCAGATTTCTAGTGACGTGACAAAAGTGTGAGAACTCTCACATAGGTGAGGTGACAACAAGAATCAAGGCATTTGTAATTGAATTATTTACATAAGATTTTGCACATAACATTAAACGATAAACTTTTGTTGAATATCAATCACGTTTGTAAAATAAATTGTTTGTTATAAAATATACATAAGTGCTTTTTATTATAAAATTTTTTTTTTTTGCCACAAATTCTTTCTTTTGCATCAAATTAAAATAACCATTATTATTTCTCATAGAAAATATGTGTTACTAATAACGGATTAACTTTTTTCTTGCTCCAAACATAAAAAAAAAATTAAGTTGTCAGTATATACCAACTTATAATTTTGTCATACTTCAGCATCTCAGTGTAGAATATTGTCAACCGTAGCTATTTGTGTTACCTACCTTTATCTATAGCTGCGTTCGATTCGCCAGCCTATACTCATGTCGCTTATTTCAAAATTTGTATGTGAAAACAACAACAAAGCCTACAGCTAGTTGAGTATAGAGTAAGTCAATTATCAGTTGAGTTGAGTAAAGTTGCGTTGCCAAGTTCTTATTTTTTAGTTGGTTTGTGTACGGAATATGTAAAATGTAATAGATTCTGTCAAAATGTGATGTGAGTACAAAAACAAAATTATTTTTCTTTAAGGGGGGAGAACCTCATAGTTTCGAAAAAAATTTCAAATGTTTTTTCGAATTTTTCTTTAAAACAAGTTTTAAGTCATGCATATTGGTTTGAAATTGCATAGTGACCCAAAGGCACAGCGTGACGTGAATAGGGTTAAAAAAAAATGATATATTGCTTGTAGTGACCATATTCGCACAAATCCTTTGCATGGCTACAGCATTATTGAAATCTTCGAAGTTTTTACTGCACTATCAGAAGTTTTAATTTGTTCTGTATGCAAGCACAAAATAAGTTTTGGTGAGTCAGGATCGAGAGGCCTGGGTTTCAAAATTTCAGCTTACTTTGCTGCTGGAATATGTAGTGAAGACTACACCTCCATTCTGAAGCTTTTGAACGATCTGGGTATAATTATTAGCACATATTGCAAAGTTTTCGCTGAAAATACCGATAAGGCACGTGTAGCGAAGCAGAGCCGAAAGAGTCTCTCCAAGACAAAAGCAGCTCGTACAGCTGGGCTATACCTTTCGGAAGGATGTACCTTAGCGTGGCCGTTATTTTTTTTTTTTTTGATTTCTTATACTCTCTCCCCCCAAATCGGTTCAGTTTTATGTAAAAAAAAATACAAAAAAGTTTCAAAGCGATAAGTTGTGTTTAAGGGGTGTCGCCCGCCCCCTCAAATTTGGCCTTCAAGCCCATTTATTCAAATATAATTTGTTTGTATATGAATATCTTTTTAAAAAAACATTTTACAAGAATATGATGTATGGCAATATTTTAGCTCTTTTAGTCAACAACATTAGCCTTAAAGAACGTTTTTTGATAAAATCAATATTTTAGAAAATAATGAAAAAAATAACAAACAAAATACCAAAAACTATATGTACCAAAATTATATTTATATGGAAATTATTTGTTCTAAGCATGTGCGTTAAAAGCTTATGTCTATTAATTTATTTCATACATAGCTATACTACGCATAGTCAAAATAAAACCAAACAAAAACAAAATTATTGAGTTATATTAAAAAATTTATAACTCTTGACTTACAGTAGATTTCTTAGAGTTCGAAAACCGGCGACGATAGTCGCTAACAACCTGCAGTACAAATTTTTTTTGCTCTTCATTTCTTGTAAAGAGCTTATTATACTCCTTCATCAACTTCACTCCTCTTTCGGCGGTATCATTGAAGACTCTTAATTTTTTTTATTGTTTGTACCGCTGTCATATACATAGCAATCCTGCGCAGTCCACTCGGACGGAGTTAATGTCATGAAAGACGTATCAATTTGAAATCTCTCGAAAAAATGTCTTGTTTGAGAATAAACAAACTGCTCAAGCCCACCACTAATGAATTTTGAAACTGTTTGTTTTCCCATTGTGGCGCGGTTAAAGTTAATTTGTTTTGTTGCAATTTTCTTTTGTTGCATCTACGACATTGTTGTCAAAAAACGCAAATGCAATAGCCTCCCCATTTAAATACCATAACTGGTTTTTGAATTTTTTGACGGCAACCTGCGAGATTCCTAAATCAATATTTTCAAAATCTTTTAATTTTGACAAAACATTTAAGTCGGTGTATGGTGCTTGTATTGCTAAGGGAGCAGAAAACCAGGCTTCAACATATATGGCGACAATAAAAATGCAAATTTGACGTAGTCCAATGCTTTAGATTCTGTCAAGTTAAACTCTTCACGGAACAAATATATTTTCAAGCTGTAAATAGCTTTTCCCATCCAACGCGCATGATGATAAGCACCCGGTGAACAAATTATTACACTGTTTGGTGGTTTTTTTAGCTTCTCACCCAGGAATAGCAAGGTAAGTTCTAGTAACTCCTTTTTATCCTCTCTAGGTTGTACTTCTTGTAAGATTGTGTTAACAAAACTTACAACCCGAGATTTTTTGATTTTCAAATAATTATTTACCACTTCATCTTGCATTCCTTGCTGCCAGTTGTTAACGTTTAATTTTGGCCATGCATTTTTAAATTTTTCAAATATTGTTACGTTAGGGCTTGAATGATTTTGAAATTTTCCTCAAACACACTTCTCAGTACAACTTCATAAATGTGGTCGCTTCATAAAACTTCATAAAAGAAAATTTGGTCGCTGCTTTGAATATTGAAAAAGAAAAACAAATTCACTTTAACCGCGCCACAATGGGAAAACAAACAGTTTCAAAATTCATTAGTGGTGGGCTTGAGCAGTTTTTTTCTTCTCAAACAAGAAATTTTCGAACTCTAAGAAATCTACTGTAAGTCAAGAGTTATAAATATTTTAATATAACTCAATAATTTTGTTTTTGTTTGGTTTTATTTTGACTATGCGTAGTATAGCTATGTATGAAATAATTTAATAGACATAAGCTTTTAACGCACATGCTTAGAACAAATAATTTCCATATAAATATAATTTTGGTACATATAATTTTTGGTGTTTTGTTAGTTATTTTCTTCATTATTTTTTAAAATATTAATTTTAGCAAAAAACTTTCTTTGAGGCTAATGTTGTTGACTAAAAGAGCTAAAATATTGCCATACATCATATTCTTGTAAAATGTTTTTTTAAAAAGATATTCATATACAAACAAATTATATTTGAATAAATGGGCTTGAAGGCCAAATTTGAGGGGGCGGGCGACACCCCTTAAACACAACTTATCGCTTTGAAACTTTTTTGTATTTTTTTTTACATAAAACTGAACCGATTTGGGGGGAGAGAGTATAAGAAATCAAAAAAAAAATTTTCTCCATACAGCTAACGGCCACCCTAATGTACCTACAAGTTGAAAGATATCGTGTGAATAAATAATTTTTTTGGAGTCAAAACTGTTGAAAAAAATAGTCGAATCTGGACCTTCGATTAAACAGCCGATATAAATTTTAATTTTTAACTATTTTAATTATATTACAGGTTTATCCTTCCCTTCAAATCAGTACTCGAAGAAAAAACCTCTTTTGTTTTATATAAGTGGGAAAATTTTGACAGCTACAGGAGATACTCTGCGGACCCACCATTTACTAAAAATATAGGAAAATAAAAAAATTATCCAATTATGTTATCAACTTGAAAAAAAATTATTAAACAAAACTAATTTCACCCTGTCTAGGGGTATCTCCCCCCTTAAGCAGTTTCTTCGTTTTCAATTTAATTTATTGACAGACTTCTTGTGGTCTGTCAAAACAAAAGTGTTGCTAACTAAGTAATAGCTAAGTGAGAAGCCGTTTTTTTCGTAATTGAGTTGAGCACTGGCGAATCGAACGAAGCTTATATTGTTTTGATTTTCAATATGCGTATATTTTCTTGTAACTTTTGTTGTTAGAGCAAGCAAAGAAACTATTAAAACAGATCATTTCTGAAAAAGCGTTAAAAATATGGGTTATTGAAGAATAAATTATTAGAAATGAAATAGCAAGTCAATTTTAAGCATTACAAATTAATAATAACGTAAAATAGCAAAAAAAAAAACTTTAAACTAAATATAAACCATAAGTCGTATAGAAAACAAAAATTGGATATATTTTAAAAACCATGATTGGATCTTTCTGGTGGTGTACTTTTTTAGCACTTTTATGAAAAAAATGTATATTTCTTTACCTGAAGTTTTCAGTCACATTTTTCATGGTCAGCGCAATTTTTTCTGTACGACTAATGGTTTCGAAGTTTTTTTTAATGTTTTTTAATGTTTTTCACAGTGTATAACTTAAAAAAAAAAGATTTCGGAAAAAGAAAAAACATAGTTTTAGTTATTTTTATGAGCACCACTAGCCTACAAAGTTTCGGCAAGACTAATGTCAAATTTTGCTCAAAATTTGTCGAATATATATGGAATCACCGATATATAAGTATTTAAAAATCTTTTAATAAGCATAAATATGGTTTCTGATAATAAGTACTTATGATATTTATTTAAATTTTGTTATTTGCTGAAAGTTTTCTTATAAGAATTGAATAAATTATGTTGTATTTTTAAAAAAACTATCCTAAGGAGCAAGAAACAGCTTTAATATGGTTGTGAAAAGGCACAGTTGCTTACATGAAGATTTCTTTAATCTGGTAAAAAAATGGTAATGGAGCTCTTTTTAAAATAAAAGAAGGTATTAAAATGTTATTTTTGTGAAAATATCGAGTGACCTATTTTTTAAGTTGCAACTGAATATTGACTTTTTTTAAATTGTATGAATAAAATTACTTTATTCGATGATTTTAAAAATATAGTTCCTGTCATAAATAATGTAAAAAATTATTTATTATGAAATTTTCTGTTGTTAATAATATTACTAAAAAGATTGACTTAATTCTGTTCTATTTACAAAAACTAGCCTGATTAGTCAGAAACGTCTGAAATATTGGTACGAAAAGGTACAGTTGCTTTTATGAAGATTTCTGTAATCTGATAAAAAGATGGGAATGGAACTTTTTTTAAATAAGAAGTAGAAATACTAAGCATATTAAAAATTTAATTTTCTAAGAAATGTCGAGTGACCTATTTTTTTAAATGTCTACTAAAAAGTTAAATTTTTTTAATTTTAGAATTAAAAAACATGGTTTTTTATTTTAATTTAGTTTATTTTCAATTATTTTATTTTTTTATTTTGTTTTTAAAAAATCAAAACAAAATTTAACAGTATTTTACTATACAAAAAATTGTTTTAAAAAAATCTTTACTACAAAAGTTATACTTGTTCAAAGTTGGCATACAACTTTTCCTTTGTGTTTAGTTTTTTGCCAATTGAAAATACTTCCAACTTAAACAAATTATTTAAAAAAATACAAATATTTTTAAGACTTGTAGGTTTTGTTTTATCCGGAGGACGATCCTCACAAGGCAACGCGTGAGGGTCAAGGGGGCGATCTTCACATGGCAACGTGTCTGACTGTCTCAACCTGGTGAGGCCAGCATTATCCATGTCGAACTCGTCTCAAGTCGACTCAAACCTCTGCGTGGTGTCCTCTAGAAACGGCAAGCTGGCAACCGTTAGTTTGACGGCTAATCTGAGCGGCGGGCTCCCCCTGCCTTTAAAGGGTTGTGCGTTGGGTTTGAAGCCCACCACGTAAAAACAAATTTCAATGAAACGAAAAAGAAATAAGATAAAAATGATCCCCAAATCTGATGACGACTACCGCAAACGAAAAACTGACAATGATTAACTGATATGCACCTGGAACGTCCGAACCCTTAATTGGGATGGTGCCTCTATCCAACTGATAGATCACTGCAATCCAAGAAATGCGATGGAAGGGACAGGGTTGCTTACGGCAAGCATCCTGTGATATCTACTACAGCGGCCATGCTGAAAAGCACGAATTTGGATGCGGATTCGTGGTTGGCAAGCGACTACGACATCATGTTCTGCGATTCACACCTGTGAACGAGCGACTTGCCATAATCCGTGTCAAGGCAAGATTTTTCAACATAAGCCTGATTTGTGCGCACGCTCCGACAGAAGACAAAGACGATGAGAGCAAAGACAGCTTCTACGAGCGCCTTGAAGATGCCTATGAGCGCAGCCCCCGCCACGACATAAAAATCGTGCTTGGTGACTTCAACGCCAAGGTGGGAAAAGAAAATATCTTTGGTCCAACAGTCGGAAAGTTCAGCCTCCACGACAATACCTCCGATAACGGAATGAGGCTGGTCGTTAGTAGCACTAGATTCAAGCATCTCATAAAGCAACTTGGCTGTCTCCTGATCAAAAGACGCGCAACCAAATTGATCAAGTTTTGATTGACGGAAGGCACTCTTCCAGTGTTTTAGATGTACGCACGATCCGTGGTGCCAATATAGACTCGGATCATTATCTTGTCGCAGCCAAGATCCGTACACGCCTGTGCGCAACCAAGAATGCGCGCCATCCAGCACATAGAAAGCTAGACGTCGAAAAGCTGCAATCAAAGCAAACAGCCGAAGACTTCGCTACTCGACTCTCACTCCTGCTTGAAGAAAGCACTCCTCCGATCGACGATATATGCGCGCAGTGGAATCATATTTCCCACTCTGTGCGTACGGCTGCCGAAGAGGTGATTGGCTATCACCGCCCTCGCCGAAACCAGTGGCACGACCAAGAGTGTCGCGACGCCACTACAGAAAAAGACGCCGCCTACAAAGCCACCCTGCAATCGGTTGTAACGCGTGCTGCTAAAGAGCGATACAAAGAGAAGAGGAGGGAAGAGAGACGCATTTTCAGGCGAAAGAAAAGGGAAGCAGAAATACGTGAGTGCGAGAAAATTGAGATGCATGGTGACAGGAATGAGGTCCGAACATTTTTCGAAAAAATAAGACACCTGGCCGATGGTTTCAAGACCGGGGCCTCTTCCTGCAAGGATGAAAATGGGAATCTAGTGACAGATATCCAGAGTACACTGATGATGTGGAGGGAACACTTCTCTAGGCTTCTGAATGGTGACGACGACAACAATCCCGCTAATAGAGATGATATCCCGGAAACCCCAATTGCGGACGACAGCGTTGAAGTTCCACTGCCCGACCATAGTGAAGTCTTGAAAGCTATATCTCGGCTTAAAAACAACAAAGCCGCAGGAGCCGATGGCTTACCTGCTGAGCTCTTCAAGAATGGAGGCGAAGCTCTATTTAAATGCATTCATGAGCTTCTATGTAGAATATAGTTGGAAGAATGCATTCCAAACGATTGGAACCTTAGTGTGCTCTGCCCAATCCACAAGAAAGGCGATCCCACAATTTGCACCAACTACCGTGGGATAAGCCTTCTGAATATCGCATATGAGGCTCTGTCGAGCGTACTATGTGAAAGACTGAAGCCCATCGTAAACCAGCTGATTGGACCTTATCAGTGTATTTACGCTACGACAAATCTTGGAGAAGACCCTAGAAAAACAAATCGACACACACCATCTTTTTGTCGATTACAAAGCCGCCTTCGACAGTCCAATAAGGAATCATCTATACTCCACCATGTCTGAATTTGGTATTCCTGCAAAGCTCATCCGCCTTTGCAGAATGACACTGAGCAACACCAGCAGCACAATTAAAATCGGGAAGGACCTCACTCCTCCATTCGATACCAAACGAGGTTTCAGACAAGGTGATTCCTTATCGTGCGACTTTTTCAACCTAATGATGGAGAAGATCATCCGAGCTGCTGATTTGAGACGTAGTGGCACGATATTCTACAAAAGTATTATGCTGCTGGCGTATGCTGATGATATCGATATCATTGGCCATAATACGCGCGAAGTCAGCGCAGCATTCTCCAAGTTAGCGAAAGAGTCGAGTCGAATGGGTCTTGTAGTGAACGCAGATAAGACGAAATACCTAGTGTCAACAAATAAACAGTCCCAGCGTCTTGGAAACCACGTCACTGTTGACAAGATCTCCTTCGAGGTTGTTAAGGACTTCGTCTACCTAGGATCCAGCGTAAACTCTTTCAACGATGTCAGTATTGAGATAAAGCGAAGGATAACTCTTGCCAACAGGTGTTACTTTGGGCTGAGTAGGCAATTGAGAAGCAGAGCCCTCTCTCGACGAACAAAACTCACGCTCTATAAGTCACTAATCATGCCCGTCCTATTATATGCAGCACAAACTTAGACGTTGAGGAGTTCTGATGAAAAGACTTTGGGAGCCTTCGAGAGAAAGATCCTTCGTAAGATCTTCGGTCCAATCTGCGTCAATGGCGAGTACCGAATTCGATGGAACCACGAGCTGTATGAGCTGTACGCTGACATCGACATAGTTAAGCGTATTAAAATCGAGCGACTCCGCTGGCTAGGTCATGTTGAGCGAATGGAAAACGACGCTCCAGCGAAAAAATATTCGATTCGGTGCCCGGTGGTGGTCAACGCAGAAGAGGACGCCCACATCTTCGTTGGAAGGATCAGGTGTTGGATAACCTGACTACACTTGGTGTTTTCAACTGGCGCCAGCAAGCGCAAAATAGCAATGGCTGGCACAATTTCTTATACGAGGCCAAAACCGACCTTCGGTTTTAATAATTAGTTAAATATATAACTTTCGGAATAAAAAAAATTTTTTTTTTTAATTTAACAGAAAGATGTTGGGACTTTTATCATCTTAAAATTAAAAAAACTGCACTGTGAGACGGTAAGAAGCACATCAGAGACCAAACATAGAGAGCTACTTCGATATGAAATGACACCTTGGATTAACAGTTATCTAAAATCGATGATAACTCTGAAATCAAAATTACTGAAAAAAGAAGAAAGCGACCTCATAATATGAATATGTCAGAACGTCTCAAAAGACGAAGTACAATAATTAAAATAGCAGCTCGATATGCGATAAACGACTATTACCAGTCAAATTTAAGGAAAAGTACTGGAGATCGTAAACGTTCATGGAGGTTCATTAATATATAGAAAATAAAACAAATATTGAACTATACCACAACGATTCTATTGTTTCTTTAGATAAAGAGAAAGCTGCTCTTTTTAATTAATACTTCACAGAATCTGTAAACTCTTTGCGCAAAGATACAGAATCGCGTTCAGCAGATGATTGCAATCAACTACGTACATTACAACAACACAATAAAAGTTTGACTTTGAAAAAAATATGTGAAAACGACATGCACTTAAATGTTCGAAATTTAAATAAAAACAAACGTTTTGGCCATGACAAAATTGCGCCGAAGATGTTAATTGAATGCAAAGAAATTATTTCGCCCATACTTACGCTGATTTTTAACAAGATTATTGAAAGTTTAAAATATCTCGAAGTTCTTAAAATACATAAGGTTGTACCGATACCGAAAATAACCAGAGCAGTTGCCGTAGATAAATTTAGACCAATTGCGTTGTTGTCGATTGTCGATAAAATCTTTGAAAGAATAATTTATGATCAATTGGTTTCTTAACTTTCAGATGAAAAATTGTTGTTTAGTCATCAGTTTGGTTTCGAAAAAGGTTCAGGCACGGAAGAGGCTGTTTTGAATGTAGTTGAATGCATTGAATGTATTTGAATGTAGTTGAATGTTGAATGTAGTTGAAAGCTTGACTTTGCTGGTCTGGCATGAAAACTCGGCATGAAAAATGCATTTTGAGTATTTATCTGACAAATCGGCAGCAATATGTTCAAGTTGGCTCTGAGAGGAGTACCTAACTGCCTATTACGTGTGGCGTTCCACAAGGGACTGTGCTGGGACCACTGCTTTTCACAATTTATTTAAATGACATTAAAAATTTAAATCTAAATGGTAAATTATTCCTGTTTGCAGGTGAAATTTGTTTGTTGTAGCCATATAAGCATACAGGCGTTGTCAAAGTGCAAATGGAATATGATGTCTCGATGATTGCTGAATATGCAAGGATAAATAAACTTGTCTTAAATGAAAATAAAACACAAATGATACGGTTTAGGCCTTATGTTTCTCAAATTATGATAATCTTAGTGTCTTTGTAAACGGGGCTGCAATACATAAATCTAAAGGTGTGAAATACTTATACGACATATACGGCTTTCAAGATATCCAAGATATCATCGGCCATTGGAATTTTGTACAAATTTAAAAATAAACTTAACCAAAGAACAAAAGTCTTGATCTAACAATCGCCTGTGCACAGTCATTTGACCTATCTGCCAATAAATATACCACAAATCTAAAAATTCTTCAGTCAGCACAAAATCGAGCTCTAATTTGCCTATACGACATTCAACCCTTAATCTCTACAAAGAATTTTCAAAAATAATTCTGCCAGTTTTTTTGGCTATACAAAAAGCAACTACTGACATATGTTTTTAAAAATTTGCACACCATTGGCTATCATGTCCTAAGTTTTCAACGCAATCAAACATGTCATATCACAAGATGTGACACAGATTTGAGAAGTGTTAGATGCTTATAAGAACTAAATAAAAAACAATAAAAAATCATGACTTTTATATCTATATATTAATAGGCAAACAAAAAGTTTGTGTTCCCTTTTTTTCTGTGTTACCTTCAACATATTCACATAATACTTATATCGATGGATAGGTATTTTCGAGTAGATTTGCACAATATAATTTTTATTCGAATATGTTGTCATTAAGATAAGTAAAACTGAGCAAATGTAAAACACTTTTTTTACCAATGGGACAATGAGAAACTACAAAGCGACAAACCTCTGTTGAACATCGCTGCTGTAGCTTACAAAAGCAAGAGTAGAATGCGGGAGTGACGCAAACACTTAAAAAGAGCTGAGTAGCATTATTGTTGTTGTTGTTGATGTTGTTGTTGATGTTGTTGTTGTTGTTTCTTTCTCTTAATATCTCTCAGCGTCAAAAAACTGCTGCTTGCTTCTATTATCTTGAGAATTATCATTTATCTTGATTTATTTGTTATACTTTTCTACCGTTTATTTACTTTTACTTTATTTACTTTACTTTTAATTTATTTATTTACTTTAAATGAATATTATATGTTGAGTAAATTTTTGTTATTGATTGATTTAAATAAATAAAAATAAATAACTGGCCATTTCACCCCTTGAAAGGACTTTGACCTAGTTTCTTAGGATCAATTGTGTTGTGCGTGTTTATTCAGTTTGTACACAATTGACCGAGAACGGGACCTACATGTTTAACGCCGACTCCGAACGGCGATGAACGGAATTTTCTCGTTCTCAAGAAGCTTTACATGGCATTTTAATTACTCTCTGAGGTTTGCCATTGTCGTTAGACCACCACAGAGAGGTGGCGGCCGCACAAAAAAAATTATTTTAATTCAAATAATTTTCTGTCGCTGCTGCGGTTCGAACCTGGGTCACCAAGTTCGTTGACATAGCCACGCACTTTAACCAACTACGCCACGGCCACCACTAATTATTGATTATTGATTGACATATTGATTGATATATGCTTCCTTTTTTGTCGTTTACCACAATTTTCCTCATAGCGTCAAGGCAAGCAAGGTATGTGAAAAACAACTTGAGTTTCGTTACCTTACCGAAACAGATGGCCAAATTTCGGCCATAGGCGATACTAGTATATTTTCAAATGGGAAAATCTTCAAAATGCTATATCTCCGAAACCACTGGGCCGATTTCGTGAAAACTTCAAGTAAACCATCTACAGACCATCACCAACGTACCATTGGTTGAATTTCTTTGGGGTTGGTTGATTTCTTGGAATTTTGGTTTAAATCGGTCGACCCCTTTTTGCAGTTAGTAATGACATCAAAATGTACACTTCTTTTTATACATATAGATAAGAAGAATAACAATAATAATAATAATAATAATGATGATGATGATGATGATGATGATGATGATGATGATGATGATGATGATGATGATGATGATGATGATGATGATGATGATGATGATGATGATGATGATGATGATGATGATGATGGTGATGATGATGATGATGATGATGGTGATGATGATGATGATGATGATGATGATGATGATGATGATGATGATGATGATGATGATGATGATGATGATGATGATGATGATGATGATGATGATGATGATGATGATGATGATGATGATGATGATGATGATGATGATGATGATGATGATGATGATGATGATGATGGTGATGATGATGATGATGATGATGATGATGATGATGATGATGATGATGATGATGATGATGATGATGATGATGATGATGATGATGATGATGATGATGATGATGATGATGATGATGATGATGATGATGATGATGATGATGATGATGATGATGATGATGATGATGATGATGATGATGATGATGATGATGATGATGATGATGATGATGATGATGATGATGATGATGATGATGATGATGATGATGATGATGATGATGATGATGATGATGATGATGATGATGATGATGATGGTGATGATGATGATGATGATGATGATGATGATGATGATGATGATGATGATGATGGTGATGATGATGATGATGATGATGGTGATGATGATGATGATGATGATGATGATGATGATGATGATGATGATGATGATGATGATGATGATGATGATGATGATGATGATGATGATGATGATGATGATGATGATGATGATGATGATGATGATGATGATGATGATGATGATGATGATGATGATGATGATGGTGATGATGATGATGATGATGATGATGATGATGATGATGATGATGATGATGATGATGATGATGATGATGATGATGATGATGATGATGATGATGATGATGATGATGATGATGATGATGATGATGATGATGATGATGATGATGATGATGATGATGATGATGATGATGATGATGATGATGATGATGATGATGATGATGATGATGATGATGATGATGATGATGATGATGATGATGATGATGATGATGGTGATGATGATGATGATGATGATGATGATGATGATGATGATGATGATGATGATGATGATGATGATGATGATGATGATGATGATGATGATGATGATGATGATGGTGATGATGATGATGATGATGATGATGATGATGATGATGATGATGATGATGATGATGATGATGATGATGATGATGATGAAATTACGGCTAAAGCAACTTGGATGAGTAGTTACCAGAAAGCTCTCGCAACAATAACTTTAAGCGTCAAGCCAAGTGAATTAAAACATATCAAAAATTGTGTCACGGCAAAAAGTGCTTCGGATGCCTTAAATTCTTAACTATACAAGGCGAGAAATTAGTGCAGTTTAAACTGAATAATTCGGAAAATTTTTCGTTGCAACTGAAAAAATTTCGTTCTATGATTGATGAAATAAAAGAAATTGGCATTGTTTTAAAAGATGATTTATTGTGCGTGCTTTTATTACGTAGCCTTCCAAATGAAATGAACAGTTTAGTTTTTACCATAGAAAGTAGATACTCACTTCCAACATTCGACTCTTTAATTTCTAAAATTTTGGACGCAGAGCAACGCAAAGGTGACAAAATTGAAAGATTTGGCGAAAACGTATTTTCTGCAAATTCTAGAAATGAAATCAAACGGTATGCTAGAAGTTTTAACAACAACGATTCCATTCCACAGCAAAACAGCCGATTTCGAGAGAACAAAATTAGAAATCAAAACGAAAACAATTTCAACAGCAACATAAAGTGCTACCGATGTGGAAAGAGGGGTCATAGACGTTCTCAATGCAAATATTCCAGTAGCAGAGCTGCAGAAGATGAAGCAGCGTGCTCATTATTTGCTGAAAAACTAGTGTCAGCGACGTTTGGATATTCGACAGTGGTGCGACGTTTGGATATTCAACATATGTGCAGAAATGTTCACTACTTCGAATCTCTTGAAAAACATTGCAGAAAATCGTTTTAGCATCAGGTGAGAGTATTTACGCTCAAGGCATTGGAACTATTAAATTAGTGACATAAAACTCAACTGTTACAATCAATAATGTATGGTATGTCCCTGATCTTCACTCAAATTTTTTCTCCATTGGCAAAGCAATTGAATACGGCAATTCTATACTGTTTTCGACGAATGAAGCAATAATGAAGATCAAAAAGAAAAAAAGTGTGTTGACACCTAAATTAGAAAGTGGTCCATTTATTATTAAAATAAAAGCGAAAAATTCGATTGAAAATGTGAACAGTGTTATTAATGAAATTATTTTAAATAAATGCCACAAAAGATTTGGACATATAAATATAAATGATTTAAATAAACTATCGAGCAAAACTATGTGCCGCGGTTTTAACTTTAAATTGCGAGCTTTTCGTGCGCGATGTGTAAAATACACAGTGTAGTGTACTTACACAGTCACTATTACCGTACCAAACATTAATACACACATTTTATCCAAACCCATAAAGTATACAAAAACACTGCAATATTAAATTCAAAAACAATAACATTTTTGATGCAACTTAAAACCCAAAAATTATGAAGATTACTTAAAACAAAAATGTCACAACAAACTTCATTCACACGCCTAAGTGCTGAATTGTTTTCATCCCCTTTTGCCGCTTATATCGTTTGGATATTTCTAATTCTCAGCACAAGCACAACAACAACAACGCTGTTGTTAGTGCGATTCAATTACAATGTGATCGCGGAGCAGTGCGCTGGAGTAAATACAGCGAATATATTATGTTACTCCAATGCAACTGACCCACCGAATTTTCAAGGCTATCGGCGCCAACGTTATTGTTGTTGCCTATTGGAATATGGCTGGGAACCGATCGACTAACGGGATTGATTGGTTACCCACCGTGGAAATAAGGGCGGAGTCTAAAATACTGGCATTAATAGCGTTAAGTAAAATACTGTTTTTTTTAGTATATAAGAAAAAGATATATCAAATAAAGATAATTGATTTATAGTTCAACACAAGAGAACACAAGAGTTTTTAATTCAATTCCCTGAAGTGCCGGCTAGGCCCAGAACATACAAAAGCTGACGAGCTATATACGTAAACTCCGTGGCGCGCCCCCAATAAAAATATTTAACATAGACGTATACCACCACATGGCGATCCTGCCGCTTACCTGAATCTTCAAAGACTAGGACGAATTTATCAATCAGCAAACAACATACTAATTTCATAAAAAATTTGATGAATTGCTGCAAAAAATACAACAGTTTCAAAAAGAAGTCAAAAATTTAGAAACAGCGGGAACATCGACAAACAGACGAGGCTCCATTATATATTCCGACACCCATACCTGGACCAAAGAAGCTCACCATAGAAGAATACAACCAACGTCAACAATTAAAACAGCAACAACCACAACCTATACCTCAACCCGGAAAAAGGAAACATACAAGAAAGGGCAGATACGTCCGCCAGAAAGCAGAGCTCCACGAACTATACAGACTCATAGCAATCGTAAAAGGACAACAAAAAAGAGACATTGCTAACAAAATAAAGGATCTGAAATACAAAATCAGAAACAAAATTAATTAGCATGCAATCTTCAGCAACCAATTTAACTACAACAATCTGTTTCATTTGTGAAGCATCAGTGCAACACATAGAAGAACACATTAACTCACACCAAATTATAATAGACGACGCCAACGACAGGTTACAAAAAGCAAAAACACTCAATAATTTCATCTACAAGAATCCAACATACACAGAAGACAGGAAAAACATCGACAACTCAAAACTGAAGCACCTGCTATTTTCAAAATATAGATAAATTTTCTAAACATATATATTTTTTATAAATACTCATTACATATTCAAGATATTATGATAATATAAAAAAAAAAAAAAAAAAAAAAAAAACGTTACATTTTGTCTGCTGAATTACATTTTTTTTTTTTTTATTTCATGATCCCGAATTTCAGTCAACTGGTTTACAACGTCACAATGCTTGACAGCAAAAACAAAGATTACATAACTATAAATGAAAATATAGAAAACAATTTAGGTTCTTCTATATCAAAGAAAGAATTATCTACCATAAGCACAACAGCTTTAATAACACTTGCAGTAATCCTAGTTTTATTTTACATCGGTTACAAATTAAATAACTACTGCAAACAATATGTTCTTAAACACATTAACCGTGTGCAAAATCCAGCATAGTAAAATCAAATCGCTTACATATTTCGCACTTCATACTTCATGAGGACTCTACTTAAAACATATCAACAATTGAGACAAATAAGAGCAAATATAAAAAAGTCCATTAACAGGGGCTACACTTCTCAAACTGTCAAACTTAAATTATCACAAATAAACACATACATAAAAAATTTCAACGCTCATTTGAACGTAATACCACAAAATCTTGAGACAGCTCGTTTAGCTGAACAATTTTATCTACTACATAAAGAAACAATTTCTCTATTGAATTCAATGCCTAATAACGAAGATACTCCATCACAAACAGCAACAACCATGACGGGTACTACAACATTCAATTTAGAAACTATTCTAAAAATTGTTCCTACCTTTTCAGGCAACTATAAGGAACTAGACAGCTATCTAAAAGTAGTAGAATTACTATATAACTCCTTTAACACTGAAGACAAAGCTAAACTCAATGACTTAATTATTAGCGTAAGATTAGATGCAAAAGTACGCACAACTATAGCAAACACGAGTAACATAACAACACTAAATCAACTCAAGGATGTTTTGAAATCATCATACAAATCTACATTGACCACATCCCAAATCCACACAAAATTGTCAACTTTGACACAAAAAAACAACAATATCACCCAGTACAAAGACAAATTGATATCTCTTATATCAGAATTAAACAACATACAAATTTCAGAACTAACAGGTGATGCAGCACAACAGTCCGTAATAATCAAAATGAATGAAAGTTATGCTTTAAACATCTTTAAAAATGGTTTAAATGATGACCTAAAGAACACAATATTTGCTGCCCAACCAAAGTCATTAACAGAAGCAACAAACCTAGCACTCGAGCTAGAAAATAATAACAAAACAAACAACCAATTATTATATTTCCAGAATAAAAACTACAACAACCAACGCAATAACATGGAAAACAAAAATAACAGATACAATTACAATTACGGATATCAACATAACAACAATAATTCAAGAAACCAAGGTCAAAGAAACTACAGTTTCAATAGAAATCAAATTTTAAACAACAACAACTATGGAAGAAACAGTAATGCATACAGATATGCACAAAATAATAATAACACATATAGAAATTCACGAAATAACAACAATAATGATGCACATAGATATGCACAAAATAATGCGAATGCACATCGTAATTCAAATATGAATAGAAGCCAGAATTACAACAACACAAACCATCGTAATAACAAAAGAATGTTAGCTTTTGAAGCTGAAAATCAGGGAAACGACGAGCGCTCGGATGTCGAGGAAGATCATCCGGGACAGCAAAATTAAGGATATATAACCTATCGGATATCAAAACAAACTATATCATAGTAAAATGTCATAACTCCAAAAAACCACTCACCTTTCTTATCGACACAGGAGCAGATATATCTATCTGCAAATTAAACAACATTGAAGCAGATTTGATGATGGACACTAGATGCAAACTCACGGGAATAACCAATGAACAAATAACCACTCTAGGCAAAATCACTTTAAAATTAGATTTTCAACATGGAACACTTTTCCACAATTTCCACGCGGTTGAAAACAATTTTCCGATACAAACCGATGGAATATTAGGCAGAGATTTTTTATCTAAACGCGCATGCAAAATCGACTACGAGACACAAACATTGACGATAGCAATAGAAGACATAGACATCGTGACACCGTTACACCTTAATAAACACGTGTATGACACAATACGTATACCACCACGAACAGAAATGATACATCCTATTTCACTAAATTTAAAAGAGGATAGTATAATTCTTAACGATGAAATCCAACCCGGTGTATTTTTAGCAAACACAATAATACCAGCGACCGGTAAATGTCACGTAAAACTTTTGAACACAACAAACGCCGAAGTTAAAATAACCAAATTAACACCAAAAACAGAACCACTTTCTAACTACATTCAATTAAATCATACTAACACATTTGACAAAACACGCTTCAAAAAACTTGCCCAAGAACTACAGGTAGACGCTAATCACCCTTTAACAGACATTTTTAGGGATTTTCAACACATTTTCCATCTAAAGGACGAAAAACTAACTATAAACAACTTTTACACACAGACGTTAACTACAAATGACACAACACCTACCTACATAAAAAACTACAGACTACCTCACGCCCATAATGAAGAAATTCATAAGCAAGTACAAGAATTACTGAAAGATGACATCATTGAACACTCAGTAAGCCCATACAATGCACCGCTATTGCTAGTACCTAAAAAGTCAGAAGATGACACAAAAAAATGGCGACTAGTAGTAGATTTCAGAAGATTAAACGACAAATTAATTAACGACAAATTCCCACTGACAAGAATAGAAGACGTGTTAGACATACTTGGTCGAGCAAAATACTTCTCCACACTCGACATGACAAGCAGTTTTCACCAAATACCTTTAGATAAAAAGTCCAGACCACTGACAGCTTTCTCCACAAATGATGGACACTATCAATTCAAACGACTACCTTTCGGATTGAAAATATCCTCCAATAGTTTTCAACGCATGCTCACGCTTGCATTAACTGGTTTAAGCTCAGAAGCATTTCTTTATGTCGATGACATAATAGTTTTTGGTTGTAGTCTACAACACCACAACAGCAATCTAATTAAAGTTTTTGAACGACTATCTAAATACAATTTAAAATTGAATGCAGCAAAATGCAAATTCTTGAGACCAGAAGTAGTTTACCTTGGACACTTAATTACACAACATGGAATCAAGACTGACCCATCAAAATATGACACAATAAAATACTATCCGACACCGACAAATGCGGACGAAGTACGACGTTTTGTAGCTTTTTGCAATTATTATAGACGGTTCATCAAAGATTTTGCTAGTATCGCGCAATGCCTAAACAACCTATTGAAGAAATCAAAAGCATTTAAATGGACGGAACAATGCCAACAAGCTTTTGACACACTAAAACAAAAATTGATTGAACCTCCATTGTTACAATATCCGGATTTTACAAAACCTTTTATTGTGACAACTGACGCCTCAAACTTTGCTTTAGGTGCTGTTTTATCACAAGGAGAAATAGGTAACGACCTTCCTATTTCGTTTGCGAGTAAAACACTTCAAAAACACGATTTGAACAAACCCGTGATAGAAAAGGAATTATTAGCTATCCATTGGGGCATAAATTTCTTCAAGCCATACTTATATGGTAGAAAGTTCATTGTGGTTACAGACCACAGACCATTAGTGTCACTATTCAGCCACAAAAATCCATCATCAAAAATGACAAGGATAAGATTGGATCTTTCGGACTATGATTTCGAAATAATATTCAAAAAAGGAAAAATTAATACTAACGCTGACGCTCTATCGCGTATAAAAATAGATTCAGCAACACTAAAAAAAATGATTCCCTCAGAAGAGGATAAAAATATAAAGAAAGCATTGATTTTAACAAGGGGTATGAAAATGAAAGAAAATGATAAAATTAAACAAAATGGAGAAAATGAAGCGAATATAATTATTAAAGAGAGATGCATGTCTTCAGAAGAGTCTGATCAACTTTTCATATGGGAATGCACATCAATATCTGACGTCAAAAACATAAAACGCGTAAAATTTGAAATAAACGAAAATAACTTAAAGAAAAATATAATTGTCGACAGTAAAGATGATATCGTACTAGTACGATGTGGTGATAATCCAACGAATCTAGATTCGACATTGGAGAAACTATCATCTAAAATGTATAAAGAAAATATAAAAGAACTAGCGCTAGAGGCAAAAGATGCCATATTTGAAATAATTGATAAACAATCATTTAAGAAAAAATTCAATAAGCTGCAGCATAAAAGAAATAATAAATATCAAAAATCGCTTAGAATACTAATATACGAGGCCCCACGAAACATAAAAAACAAAACAATGCAAAAAGAACTAATAAAAGAATTCCACGATTCACCCCAGGGAGGACACTTAGGAATCAGAAAAACAATGCTTAAGTTAAAACAACGTTACTCATGGAAAAACATGAGACAAATGATTAAACAACATGTAAACACATGTGAAAAATGTGCACGGAATAAACAGATTCGGCACACAAAAGAAAATATGAAAATAACGGACACTCCAACCACAAGTTTCGAAACAGTGGAAATCGACACCGTCGGTCCACTTAAGATTTCAAACGGATACCGCTACGTGCTGACAATGCAATGTCAACTAACAAAATTCGTTATTGCTCATCCTATAGAAACCAAGGACGCAAAAACAATTGCACAAACTTTGGTAGAACAACTTATACTTAAATTCGGTTTATTTAAGTATCTAAAATCAGATCGCGGAACAGAATTCACAAATGAACTTCTTAGAAACATATGTGAGTTACTGAAGGTTAAACAAATTTTTTCAACCCCCTATCATCATGAGACATTAGGTTCATTAGAGAAAAACCATAGAACACTTAATGAATATTTGCTATCATTTGCAGACGACTTTGAATGGGACAAATGGATTCCATATTATACGTTTGCATATAATTCAAGTCCACATGTCGATACAGAATATACACCTTTCGAATTAGTTTTCGGAAAACTACCTTCCCTACCAAGCGATTTGATTGAAAAAACAACAACACAGTATAATTTAGAAGATTATTCAAACGAATTAAAAATAAAACTAAAAACTGCATTAAGCAAAGCTAGAGACATGATAAACATTGCAAAGAATAAAAGAAAAACACAGTATGACAAAAATGTAAACGTTTCAAATTTTAAAGTAGGAGATCAAGTTTTTGTAAAACTAGAACAAAGAAAAAAATCACAAAGTCCATACAAAGGACCATATGTAATTAAAGAAATAAATGGAGTCAATTCCATAATAGAAATAAATAACAAACTAAAAATGTATCACAACAACATGTTGAAAAAATTTAATAATTAGACAAGCTTTATATCCACAAATTACTATTAAAGTAAATAATTTTTTTTAATATCAACAAATATTATACATAAGCCATTATCAATTAATCATCAATTATATATATAACATAGAAACACTTATATTTTTGAATTTTAATATTTAAATTTTACATCATATATATTTTATCTGCTATAATTAAAACACTTTTACCAATAAGATTATCTGAGAATTTTTCCATAAGATACATAACAGATATAAAAATTTATAATATCTAACATAGTGTAAATTTTACTTATTATAGCGTACTATAATACTATATTAAATAATATAAACTCTTAATCATTTTGAAATAAAATAATTTTAGACATAAGGATAAATATCATGATAAATTCATAATATAATACTTTATAATTCATTTCACACTAAACAATATATTAATTACATTAAATTCGATTTATTAAATATATATATTATATAAATTCACTATATATGCGAATTAAAACAATACATATTAAACTTATCTTAGTTACTACAAAAATTAATCTTAAAACAAATGAATGAAAGAATGTATGAATCCGTATACTTATAAGATAAAATGCATATAAAATTTTAACTAATATATTTTGTAATATTAAAACAAATTTAACTACTTTAATACACACTAGCCAGAACTCCCCTTTATCTTAAAAATTTAACTTCAAGAAGTGAAATCTTCGCTTGAGGATTGGGGTGTAGTGTACTTACACAGTCACTATTACCGTACCAAACATTAATACACACATTTTATCCAAACCCATAAAGTATACAAAAACACTGCAATATTAAATTCAAAAACAATAACATTTTTGATGCAACTTAAAACCCAAAAATTATGAAGATTACTTAAAACAAAAATGTCACAACAAACTTCATTCACACGCCTAAGTGCTGAATTGTTTTCATCCCCTTTTGCCGCTTATATCGTTTGGATATTTCTAATTCTCAGCACAAGCACAACAACAACAACGCTGTTGTTAGTGCGATTCAATTACAATGTGATCGCGGAGCAGTGCGCTGGAGTAAATACAGCGAATATATTATGTTACTCCAATGCAACTGACCCACCGAATTTTCAAGGCTATCGGCGCCAACGTTATTGTTGTTGCCTATTGGAATATGGCTGGGAACCGATCGACTAACGGGATTGATTGGTTACCCACCGTGGAAATAAGGGCGGAGTCTAAAATACTGGCATTAATAGCGTTAAGTAAAATACTGTTTTTTTTAGTATATAAGAAAAAGATATATCAAATAAAGATAATTGATTTATAGTTCAACACAAGAGAACACAAGAGTTTTTAATTCAATTCCCTGAAGTGCCGGCTAGGCCCAGAACATACAAAAGCTGACGAGCTATATACGTAAACTCCGTGGCGCGCCCCCAATAAAAATATTTAACATAGACGTATACCACCACAACAGTAAGCCATATCAAAACTATGGAAATATTTATTGAAATGCTGTCTTAGATCTGGTTCATAGTGTCTTATGTGGGTCTATGGGTGTAAACACTCTAGATGGCGCATCATATTTTACAACATTTATTGATGATTATCCGCGCAGTATAAACATTTATTTTCTTAAAAACAAATCCAATGCAAAAATTTTGCTGCGGCCGCGGAGAAGCAGACAGGCCGCCAAATCAAAGATATGCGAAGTGATAATGGAAAAGAATTTATAAATTCGCAGTTTCAGAATTATTTTTCCAGTCGAGGAATTGTGCATACACAACTGTTGCCTACACTCCACAACAAAACGGTGCACAGTGTTTCGTTTCATACAAGTTAGACGGAGAAAATTATTTTGTAGATTTTTTTGACAGTTTTCGATGTTTAAGATATAGGAAAGAACAGCTCCCATACAACGTAAAACCATTTTACGCTTTATAAACGAAATAAGTTACAATATCGAAATCAATAGTAGACGTCAGTTGTGTAATTTCTAAACAATCCTCAAAATTAAGGCGCAATCGGACAAGTGGGCGTGATAGCTCCCATGCAACTTAAACATATTTTGCGCTATATCTTAGAAACGAAATAACCTACAATATCGAAATCAATACAACAATCCTCAAAATTAAGGCGCAATCGGACAAGTTTGCCCAAAAAATCAAAAACCATTTAATGTATGATACATTTTTTTTGTCTTTGTACGGATTTTTTTTTAATTATCCATGCTTTGTTTCATAATATTACTCTTCTCCTTTTTAACTACATGTGTATGTTGTTTTGTTATGCATACGAACGCATGTATGTATGTATGTATGTATGTATGTATGTATGTATGTATGTATGTATGTGTGTTGTCTGTTCGTCTAATTATCTCCAAACTAGAAAAATGCAGTTAAATGTTTTTTGCTTTTCACAGCAGAAGTGGGCGTGGTAGCTCCCATACAACTTAAACACATTTTGCGCTATATCTTAGAAACGAAATAAGCTATAATCGAATCGAATACAAAAGTAGACGTCAAATATATGCTTACTTAACAGAGTTAGCAGTATTTCTTACTTACTCTTACGCTTTTCTTACCCTACACTTAAAAAAACGAACGTTTTTATCTGTGTTTTTTTATTCAACGTTATAAAATTCAATTATTTCTTTAACTTACATATTGTTAAGGTTTGATAGTTAAACTATTTGAAGAAAATGCTGCAATTACTAGTCGTAATAATCACTATTCGATTCGGAACATTCACTGATATCAGAATTTGAATCTTCTTCTGTGAATTCCTGTGATTCTTGTTGTCCGTTTCTTGTAATTTCAGGAGCAATAAGGAACTTTAAAACTTCTGGCGATATTTTTCTAGTATTTTTTAAAGGTGGTTCGCGGAAAGAATTAATTAAAGGATCAGAAGTAATCAACAACATATTCAACAAATCTGTATTTGTATTAATTCTTGAAGATTTTCATGTATGTGACATTCTTCTACAGCCTTTATTTCGGGATTCTTGAGCTTCTTCAGAAAGCTGACCTATCGGAAAAATAGATTGTTTTATTACCTCTGTAGCATGGCAAAGAATTTGCACACTAACGGGCATGCAATATCAGCTATACAAATCTAAATATTTTTTTTAGTTTCTTGAAGTAAGATTTTAAAAGTTGTTAAGTTTATCTCGAAACCAGATGATAAACAGCTGAGTACAATATAAAAGCTTTTTATAAGTTCCTCATCTAAACCAGTTATTGCAGCACTTTTTTCGTGATTTCGAAAAAATGTCCGAGCAGTATTGCCATCGTTTGAAGTTCCAAAACCTGGCTTGGGTTTATCAATAATGAGACCCATTTCATCTTTGAAGCGCGATTGAATAATTTTCTTCCGTCTTTCTACTACTAACTTATCGCTAGGTGGTTAGTATTTTTTTACATCTAATCCATAAGTGGGCTGCCCATTTTTTTACATCTAGTCGGTATGCAATATGCAAAGAGCATTCAAGTGATTTGATCCAGGCATGCAGAGTCGACAAGTCATAGGAATAAAATTCGGATCTAGGTTTTTTGATGTTGTGTGAAGTTCATTTCACTAAGTTTGGCGCCACAAATGTAACAAGATTGTGTATATCTGTGAGATGTTAAGTAATTGGCAATTTTAGCATCGATCATAATTAAAACAAATTAAAATTTAACTTTAATCTTTTTCGAGTTAATTGAATGCTCAATGTCTTGCAGTTTTATAATTTGATCACGAACATAATAAAATTCGGTAACTGACAACTCTTCAGTTTCTTCTACAAAAATTTAATTGGGCGGTAAAGTTGGGTAGAAGACGGATATTTATTTTGCCACACAACTTGTTTTAGATTATTAGTTAAATGTAACTGAATAGGTACAAATGAAATTACAAATAAATACTCATCAGTTGTACCCTGTTCCTGAAATTTTTGTTTACAGTTACTGTGATCCGAACTGCCATCAAATTTTATGTTTATATTTTATGTTTTATTATTTTATTATATTCAAATGTTAACGTGCTGTTATCAGGTATATTTTCAGCGATAACATGTTCCTGCACTATTAACGCTTTCAGCCACAAAGTTGTCTGTCTTTGGCGCTCTGTTTCTAGATTGCGACCCCCGATTTTTTACAATAAATTTTTAAAGATAGATTGAAATGTGGTGAATAACAAGTTATTTCGAGTCAACTCGCGACTCAAAAAAGAGCAAATTATAAAATGATATTTTTAAATATTTCCGAAATTTTTCTAAAGCTAAAGGTAATTAAATGTAAAAGTACGAATGTAAGAGATCTTATTTACATTTTTAGTTAGAAGAAATATGTGATATTTACAGCGCTTGAATTTATAAAAAATTTTTTAAATACAAGAAAAATTTTTGTAGTACATATTAGGAAAGCCAAAAACTAATTATAAAATAAATAAATAACTGGCCATTTCAGCCCTTGAAAGGACTTTGACCTAGCTTCTTATGATCAATTGTGTTGTGTGTGTTATTATTAAGTTTGTACACAATTGACCGAGAACCGGACCTACATGTTTAACGCCGACTCCGAACGGCGATGAACGGAATGTTCTCGTTCTCAAGAAGCTTTACATGGCATTTTAAATACTCTCTGAGGTTTGCCATTGTCTGCAGAGAGGTGGCGACCGTACAGAAAAATTATTTTAATTAAAATAATTTTCTGTCGCTGCTGGGGTTCGAACCTGGGTCTCCAGGTTCGTTGACATAGCGGCCACGCACTTTAACCAACTACGCCACGGACGCCACAAAAAACTAATTATTTAGGTCAAAAACTGATCCTCAACGAAGTTTGGAATGTTTGACACCGCCAGGGCTAATTTGGGGCTGAAAGGGTTAATAATCGTATAGTTGTAAGATTTACAATGTCTTGAACATTAATGCAAGCACTATTTTCATTCACAACGATAGCACTTTGCGCGGGAAAACATTCCTTTTTAGCCTTTGCTAGCATCCAAAAAGATGGGTATAATAAGTGACCAGCTTTAATTGCATTTTTCTGTAATACTTTGTAACGTATGTAGCAAGCGCTTCTACGGCAGTGTATAAACGTTGGTGTTTATTTTCCATCTTATATCTATAAAATATTATACAATACATTAAATTTAAAGTATGAAATACATTTTAATAAAACATATAAACACTTAGGGCCAGTTTTTCAGTGCGAGTTTAAACTCTAGTCAAGTTAAACTGAGGTTAACTCACCAAAATTGGACGTTTAAACTGGGTTGAACTAGATATTTTAGCATTCGTTGAAGTTAAATTGACTTAAATCATCATATTATGTGTTTCTTTTTTCCCTAAACCGAGTTTAAACGTCCAATTTTGGTGAGTTAACCTCGGTTTAACTTGACTAGAGTTTAAACTCGCACTGAAAAACTGGCCCTTAGAAAATTACAGTAGTAGTTTACAATTCACACAAAACAATAGATTCTACAACAAATTGTTAATTCATAAAACTATCAAATATCGTTAATTTAGATCTAAGCTCAATCGAAAGATCACGATATTCCCTTTCGGCAATAGTATTTTTTTGAAGGCGAAAAAAATGCGTTTTTTAAATATTTAGCTATGGAATCTCAAGAATCAGATAAGTTTAAATATCCAATAAATAACCCTTTAGCTATGTATTTGCAAACAACAGATCAGTTTGCTATAATACCTTCGATTTTATATCTAACTTACTTTCTCACTTAGAATATAACTTACAAGCAATTTATTTTAATTTTACAGTTAAAAACAAGCAATTTTTGTGAATTTCAAAGCATCTAAATAATTATTTTTTCAAAAAATAGAATGACACTAAAAAACTGAAAACAGACATCACTTCTGCTATGCACAAAATAGTTTAAGATCTACTTAAAAAACAATAGGTGGGCCATATATGACCGATTGTTCTCACAGGCTTAAGGATAAAAAGAAAATCAGTAAACAAACATCAATTTTTAATATTGTTGCAACAAAACGGTTTTAATGTGCACATACAAAAAAATTTGGGGTGGGTCAATATGACCCATTGGTCGTACAGGGTTAAGGATATTAAAAATCGAAAAACATACATAATTAGAAACTGTTTACCCAATAAAATAATTTTGGCCGCCTAAAATAAAATACCTCTTGTATTCATTTGCTTCTTCAGGATGTTCGGATACAATTTTCATTTCATCTGCTGCTGAACGATAGCCAGTCGCACGTTTAGCAATTTGGGTAGCATATGATAGCTCCGCATCGGACCTCGACTCAAGAAGATCACGCACCTTAACACGCTTGGTGTGTTCGCTGCAACTCTTAAATGGTTTTTCTGGTCTACCGCGTTTAGAAAATCATCTCGTTGCCAATCTTTATGCATTTGTAAGAATCTACGGTAAAAGTAAATTAGAATACTGCCGAAGTTAGCATTAAAGCTAATCACATACCTGTCTTTATCTCTACCAACTGACTGCCACCGTCTATTGATATCATTGCAATAAAGTGTAATTTTTCTTTTTATATTTCTTTTAACTCCCTGATTAACATCGCTTAACACTTTTAAAAAAATTTTTATTAGCTTCACTTCATTTTTCTTTCCCCGTACAAATCTTGGAATCCATTTTTAACCAACTTTACGATGAGCTAGAGTTTTGAAACTTAAAATGTAGCTCAGAACTGGATGACAACACAATATTTTTTCACAACTTATTTTCATGTCTATACGTTTATTTGTTTGACTAAAATGCGAATTTATTTGATACATACATACATACATACATATTAAAAATCAGCAAAAAAAAAACAAAAATAAAAGCGCATTGACATTTTAAAATTTCAAAAATTTGCAACTGAAGTGAATTTATTACCTAATTTAGAAAATATTTTGGTGTGAGTTCTGTAGCTCAGAGCGCAAAGCAAGCCTCGACAATGTTAACGAATCTTTTTGAAGTGATAACTTCTTTAGGCAAGACAGCTGAAAACACGATTTCGGAATTTGGTGCGCAAAAGATCGATTGTGGCATGGGCTGAGTGGCCCATGCATCTTATAGAACTGCATCTTATTTGTTTTTTTTCGTGAATGTCGACCTGTGCACCTATAATCGTGCTAAGAACTTTTCTCGAATAAATCAAGAAAGAAAATACCAATACCATATTAAAATTTAAAGCGTAGTCAGTTGTAGTTATTGAGGTAACTTTTTTACATAAGTTGCACTTATAAATGTTCTGTTGAAAAAATTGAGGAATTGCATGATCAAGGGTTGAGATTATCGGTCTGTACTGTAATATTTTATATAACATAAAAGTTATACCTTATGTACATAGATATTTATTTTAGAATTGGAAAATGAAAAGTTATCACTTCTATCACTACTTACTTATCTGGCGCTTACAACCGAAGGTCGGTTTTGGCCTCGTATAAGAAATTGCGCCAGCCATTTCTATTTTGCGCTTGCTGGCGCCAGTTGGAAACACCAAATGTAGTCAGGTTATCCAACACCTGATCCTTCCAACGAAGATGTGGGCGTCCTCTTCTGCGTTGACCACTACCGGGCACCGAATCGAATATTTTTTTCGCTGGAGCGTCGTTTTCCATTCGCTCAACATGACCTAGCCAGCGGAGCCGCTCGATTTTAATACGCTTAACTATGTCGATGTCAGCGTACAGCTCATACAGCTCGTGGTTCCATCGAATTCGGTACTCGCCATTGACGCAGATTGGACCGAAGATCTTACGAAGGATCTTTCTCTCGAAGGCTCCCAAAGTTATTTCATCAGAACTGCTCAACGTCCAGGTTTGTGCTGCATATAATAGGACGGCCATGATTAGTGACTTATAGAGCGTGAGTTTTGTTCGTCGAGAGAGGGCTCTGCTTCTCAATTGCCTACTTAGCCCAAAGTAACACCTGTTGGCAAGAGTTATCCTTCGCTTTATCTCAATACTGACATCGTTGAAAGAGTTTACGCTGGATCCCAGGTAGACGAAGTCCTTAACAACCTCGAAGGAGATGTTGTCAACAGTGACGTGGTTTCCAAGACGCTGGGACTGTTTATTTGTTGACACTAGGTATTTCGTCTTATCTGCGTTCACTACAAGACCCATTCGACTCGACTCTTTCGCTAACCTGGAGAATGCTGCACTGACTTCGCGCGTATTATGGCCAATGATATCGATATCATCAGCATACGCCAGCAGCATAATACTTTTGTAGAATATCGTGCCACTGCGTCTCAAATCAGCAGCTCGGATGATCTTCTCCATCATTAGGTTGAAAAAGTCGCACGATAAGGAATCACCTTGTCTGAAACCTCGTTTGGTATCGAATGGAGGAGTGAGGTCCTTCCCGATTTTAACTGTGCTGCTGGTGTTGCTCAGTGTCATTCTGCAAAGGCGGATGAGCTTTGCAGGAATACCAAATTCAGACATGGTGGAATATAGATGATTCCTTATTGGACTGTCGAAGGCGGCTTTCTAATCGACAAAAAGATGGTGTGTGTCGATTTGTTTTTCTAGGGTCTTCTTCAAAATTTGTCGTAGCGTAAATATCTGGTCTATGGTGGATTTGCCAGGTCTGAAGCCACACTGATAAGGTCCAATCAGCTGGTTTACGATGGGCTTCAGTCTTTCACATAGTACGCTCGACAGAACCTTATATGCGATATTCAGAAGGCTTATCCCACGGTAGTTGGCGCAAATTGTGGGATCGCCTTTCTTGTGGATTGGGCAGAGCACACTGAGGTTCCAATCGTTTGAAATGCATTCTTCCGACCATATTCTGCATAGAAGCTCATGAATGCATTTAAATAGAGCTTCGCCTCCATTCTTGAAGAGCTCAGCAGGTAAGCCATCGGCTCCTGCGGCTTTGTTGTTTTTAAGCCGAGCTATAGCTTTCAAGACTTCACTATGGTCGGGCAGCGGAACTTCAACGCTGTCGTCCGCAATTGGGGATTCCGGAATATCATCTCTATTGGCGGGATTGTTGTCGTCGTCGCCATTCAGAAGCCTAGAGAAGTGTTCCCTCCACATCATCAGTGTACTCTGGATATCTGTCACTAGATTCCCATTTTCATTCTTGCAGGAAGAGGCCCCGGTCTTGAAACCATCGGCCAGGTGTCTTATTTTTTCGAAAAATTTTCGGACCTCATTCCTGTCACCATGCATCTCAATTTTCTCGCACTCACGCATTTCCGCTTCCCTTTTCTTTCGCCTGAAAATGCGTCTCTCTTCCCTCCTCTTCTCTTTGTATCGCTCCTTAGCAGCACGCGTTACAACCGACTGCAGGGTGGCTTTGTAGGCGGCGTCTTTTTCTGCAGTGGCGTCGCGACACTCTTGGTCGTGCCACTGGTTTCGGCGAGGGCGGTGATAGCCAATCACCTCTTCGGCAGCCGTACGCATAGAGTGGGAAATATGATTCCACTGCGCGCATATATCGTCGATCGGAGGAGTGCTTTCTTGAAGCAGGAGTGAGAGTCGAGTAGCGAAGTCTTCGGCTGTTTGCTTTGATTGCAGCTTTTCGACGTCTAGCTTTCTCTGTGCTGGATTGCGCGCATTCTTGGTTGCGCACAGGCGTGTACGGATCTTGGCTGCGACAAGATAATGATCCGAGTCTATATTGGCACCACGGATCGTGCGTACATCTAAAACACTGGAAGAGTGCCTTCCGTCAATCAAAACGTGATCAATTTGGTTGCGCGTCTTTTGATCAGGAGACAGCCAAGTTGCTTTATGAATATTGAGATGCTTGAATCTAGTGCTACTAACGACCATGTTTCGCGTTGCGGCAAAGTCAATCAGCCTCATTCCGTTATCGGAGGTATTGTCGTGGAGGCTGAACTTTCCGACTGTTGGACCAAAGATATTTTCTTTTCCCACCTTGGCGTTGAAGTCACCAAGCACGATTTTTATAACGTGGCGAGGGCTGCGCTCATAGGTCTCTTCAAGGCGCTCGTAGAAGCTGTCTGTGGTCTCATCGTCCTTATCTTCTGTCGGAGCGTGCGAACAAATCAGGCTTATGTTGAAAAATCTTGCCTTGACACGGATTATGGCAAGTCGTTCGTTCACAGGTGTGAATCGCAGAACATGATGTCGTAGTCTCTTGCCAACCACGAATCCGCATCCAAATTCGTGCTTTTCCGCATGGCCGCTGTAGTAGATATCACAGGATGCTTGCCTTCCATCGCATTTCTTGGATTGCAGTGATATCAGCCTTGTATCTTTCTAAGATATCTATTAGTTGGATAGAGGCACCATCCCAATTAAGGGTTCGGACGTTCCAGGTGCATATCAGTTAATCATTGTCAGTTTTTCGTTTGCGGTAGTCGTCGTCAGATTTGGGGATCATTTTTATCTTATTTCTTTTTCGTTTCATTGAAATTTGTTTTTACGTGGTGGGCATCAAACCCAACGCACAACCCTTTAAAGGCAGGGGGAGCCCGCCGCTCAGATTAGCCGTCAAACTAACGGTTGCCAGTTTGCCGTTTCTAGAGGACACCACGCAGAGGTTTGAGTCGACTTGAGACGAGTTCGACATGGATAATGCTGGCCTCACCAGGTTGAGGCAGTCAGACACGTTGCCATGTGAAGATCGCCCCCTTGACCCTCACGCGTTGCCTTGTGAGGATCGTCCTCCATGAAACAAATTTAAATATTAAAAAATTCACCACAGAAGGTGGAAAAAAATTGTAAAAAGTAGTGTGATTTATTGCTATTTAGATGATATCTTTAAATGGGTACTGTAGCTCAGAGTTAACGGCTTGATAATCGTGAGGTTGAGAGTTAGAGCCTCGATAATATTAATGAATTTCTTCATTTTTTTTTTTTAATATTAATTGAACCATTTCGGTTCTTAAAACAAATTTTTTAGTGATAAAAACATAAAACCTTCAAAAGCTATTGTTAAATTTTACACAAGATTAAAAACCATTAAATAATAATTGAGGAAAAAAAAATTTTTAATATACCACGTTTTTAAAACGAACTAAAAAGTAAAAAATAATTTCTGTTAGAGTGGGGCTTTTAGTACGATAAAAAAAGAGGATGGAGGGTGAAATTTCGCAAGATGTTGGCTTGACCCTTACCGAAGAAATCAGAAGAGTTCTGAATGAATGTGTCAACCGCTTTAAGACAGAACTTAAAAAAAGAACGATGTCTTTTCATCACATTGGCGAAAATTTACTGCTAGATATTTGACAACAGTTTATAACGAAATCTCAAAAAATGAGCTTATTGTTGAAATTCCGAGGCTTCGGAAAGCACATAAAAGCAGCACAAAATTATTTTCAAAATGCCAAAGAGTGGACCGCCTTAGAAATGCTATTTTTTGGAAACACTGCCAAATATTTCCTTAGTCTCAAAACTGTTTTTAACAATTTCTGTGTCGGTGGCTTAATGCGAAAGAAGTTTTTCTGAGTTGAAGTTAATAAAAACTTATTTATGATCAACTATGGGACAGGCAAGAGTTTCAGACCTTGCTCTTTTATCGATTGAAAACAAATAAACCAATACAATTGATTTTGACGATGTTGTATCTCATTTCGCTGCTTTAAAAGTTAGAAAAGTAAATTTTTAAGAATGTAATTTTTAGTGGCGTCCGTGGCGTAGTTGGTTAAAGTGCGTGGCCGCTATGTCAAACGAACCTGGAGACCCGGGTTCAAACCCCAGCAGCGACAGAAAATTATTTGAATAAAAATGATTTTTCTGTACGGACGCCACCTCCCTGCAGACAATGGCAAACCTCAGAGAGTAATCAAAATGCCATGTAAAGCTTCTCGAGAACAAGAACATTCTGTTCATCGCCGTTCGGAGTTGGCGTTAAGCATGTAGGTCCGGTTCTCGGTTAATTGTGTACAAACTTAATAACACGCACAACACAATTGATCATAAGAAGCTAAGTCAAAGTCCTTTCAAGGGCTGAAATGGCCAGTTATTTATTTTTTTTTTTAATTTTTTAAGGATTCAAAATGTAACATTAACTTATTTTTGTTACTCATGTACTTGAGTATGTGCAATTTTTGTATTAAAGCTTTATATTTTTTTTTTATCTTATATAACATGTTTTTTCATAATATAACAAATGTATTGAATTTCTGTTTAGCTTAAGAAATAAGCTTGCAATTATAAAATTTTGTTTTTTCCTCCCTAACCAATAAAGTAGCTGCAACACGAGCTCTTCTGTAGTTATCCCAGTTTACAATTGTTCTAATTTTTTCTATTTAAAGTAGAGTTTATTCCTATTTCTTATAACTGACAATACTCGAAACGTAACGGAACATAACGATCAAACAGAACATTTAATTTATTATTTAGTCTAATTTATTTCAGATAATTCATAAGATAAGGCAGAAAGATCAATTGACTTGCAGTCACGATACGAGAAGCTGACCTGAGACGTTTTGCCAATATTAATATATAAGCTGCAAAAAATTAAGTCATGGTCTGACAAGAAATCCATTTAGTCAAATTTTATAACATAAGAACAATCAAAGGCTAAACAAACATCAAGCAGGCTAGGCTCACAATCCTGCATATATTAGGTAGGAATCCCAAAATTCGTCACCTCAAGGCCACATAATGAAGACAAATAATAAAAGTTGTCAGTAGCAGAGTCTTTACGCAATAAATCTATATTAAAACCACCATAAACCAGGCAGAAATCACAGTCAGTGATTTTTGGAGAAAGGTAAGAAAAAAAGGGCTCAGGACTATTGCACCTATGAGGGCTATAAACACAAGATACCAAGATTTTCTTATTATTGCCAACGATTTCAACATTAATAATTCACAGACATCACTACTTTTATTCACAAACTTAACATTAATTGCTTCATTATGTATTTCTAACGAAGAGCTTAACGAACGACGACTATGCGAACGATGTTGCATTGAAAATGAAATTTTGAACACAGCTTATCGTTAACTCATTCGATAAGCTTATGTTTGCTACTTACACTCAAATTGTTACACTTATTATTATTATTTATTGAGATGCTAAACCCTAAAGCTTTATAGCATTTTAAAAAATTCAACAATTTGTTTGATTAACTTAAATACTATACAATTCACTATACATTTGATTATTAATTTAAAGGATTATAGATTTAATATATAATAGTAAAAATAAATTGCCAGGTATGATGTTAGGTTGTATATATTCCGGATCAACATCTTGATATTAATAGATCAATTGATTAGAGCAGTGCTCACATATGTGAGGCTTACTAAAATCCGTATAGATGACATCTGTCTGAAGACCTTTTCCAAAATTCTCTATGGTCTTAGATGTAAATTCAAGTAGGTTAGTGACAGTCGATTTTCCAGAAAGAAATCCATGTTGACATGGAGACTTCAAAGACTTTACACTATGTGATAATTGTGATGTAATAATTGCCTCAAAAAGTTTGGGCAAAGTACTTAATTTAGCAATTCCACGATAATTATCAATTAAAGACCAACCAAGTTATATAATGTGTGTAGAAACAGGGATTAGAGCAAAGCTCACATATGCAAGGGTAGACGGACGGGGTCTACCTCCGGCATATGCCAGGCGGGACGGACATGGTCTCGCTCTGAATAATCTTGTTTGAATTTAATCAGCTTGGTGTTAAATTCCAGGTATGATGTGAAGTTGCATATTCCGGATCAAATCTTGATATTTATTATATCAATTGATTAGAGCATCGCTCCCATATGTGAAGCTGATAATGAAATACTATTCTGATGTATGTAGATTCATGTAAATAGGGATTAGAGCAAATCTCACATATGCAAGGGTAGACAGACGGAGTCTACCTCCGGCATATGCCAGGCGAGACGGACGTGGTCTCGCTCTGGATAATCATGTTTAAATTTAATCAGCTTGTTAGTATTGCCAAACGTATTCTTGGGAGAGCATAATCCAAATCAACCTCGGTACTGGAGATAATCTAGAATTTTAAGTTTAATTGAGTATATGGATTCATTTAAAGAAATTACATCTGAAACAAAATTAAAGTCACCACAAGCACTTCTCAGCGGTTCATTTTGCAAGTAGTTTGTTCTACAAAAGTTCATGTAAAGTAACTCAAAAGATCTTCTAGGACGAATAGGAATATTAAAGTAAATTTTACTTAATAAATATGGACTGTCAACAAATCCATGCAGAATTTAACAATCCAGCTAACATTGCGCATAGTTCTGCGATTTTTTAAAGTAGGAAGATTTAATAGCTGTAATCGATATTCATAAGGTGGAAGATAAAAGTCAGTTCTGCAGTATAAAATGCTTAAGCAGACCAGAAGAAATTTTTTCTAACTGATTCAATGTCGTCAATGTAACAACCATATCGTGGACACCATACAATTGAGGCATATTCTAAGATAGGCCGCACTAGTGAAGTCAACAAAGATTTCGTAATAAAGAGATCATTAAACTCTTTTGCCCATCGTTTGATAAATCCTAGGGTACTATTTGCTCTATTTATTATTTTAGTTATATGAAAATGAAAGCAAAGTTTAGGATCCATGATAACCCCAAGATCATGGAAACTATCTAAAGATTCTAATGTGTAATCGCAGATTTTGTACGTGCGTCTAAGGCTTACGCGAGAAGGTCATGTGCTTACATTTTTTCATATTGAGATTCATGATTTATTTTGCACCAGTTATGAAGATTATTGATGTCAATTTGTAAGAATTCGGTGTCATATTCATTTTTGTAAGAAAGAAATAGTTTGACGTCGTCAGCTTACATCAAGACGTTAGAATGCATTATTATAGTTGGCAAATCATTTATGAAAAGTAGAAAGAGAAGAGGCCCGATGTGACTCCCTTGGGGCACTCCTGAGATAACCGGGAACTCGTAAGATTTCACGAGTTTAAATAAAACAGATTGAGTTCTATTACTGAGATACGATTCAATCCAGCTCACCAGCTGTATGGGAAATCCGATAAGAGATAATTTTAAAATTAAGAGTTTGTGATTTACAACATCAAAAGCTTTACTAAAATCCGTATAGATGACATCTGTCTGAAGACCTTTTCCAAAATTCTCTATGGTCTTAGATGTAAATTCAAGTATGTTAGTGACAGTCGGTTTTCCAGAAAGAAATCCATGTTGACATGGAGACATCAAAGACTTTACACTATGTGATAATTGTGATGTAATAATTGCCTCAAAAAGTTTGGGCAAAGTACTTAATTTAGCAATTCTACGATAATTATCAATTAAAGACCTGTTACCAGATTTATGCAACGGAATAATAAATGAAGATTTCCATGCAGCTGGAAAATAACAAGATTTTAAAGAAGAAGTAAAAAGTAAAGTGATAGGCGTTACTAATTCTTCGCAACAGTATTTCAATATACATGAGGGTATGTTGTCGGGACCGCTTTTATAAGAAGATTTAAGATCTCTTAAGAAGGCTAGAACTGTACTGGTATCAACTATTGGGAGACAAATATCACTAGATTGAACATAATGGGGCTAGCTGCCCTTATTGAAAGAAGATGATGAATAAGTCGACTTAAAAAAATCAGCAAAAAGGTTGCAGATACTATTGTCATTATCGGATTCCACATTATTGTATTTCATAAAAGAAGGATATGAATCAATTTTGCGTTTTGTGTAAACAAAGCTCCAGAATGATTTTGCATCACACTTAATGTTTAATTTTACTTTTGTGAGGTAGATGTTGTAAAGAGTTATTCTATATCTGTAACCAGCACTGCATGCTTCATTTAATTCTTCTATTCTTGTGACCGGCACTGTTAATGCATGCACCGCGTTATCTTAAATTCTATAAACATTCTTTCTCAGAGCTACACGTTCCGTTTAGTCATTTGACTTTATGGGAATCGGATAGTCAAACGTTGTTTGTTTATCCATAATCAGGATTATGCAGCGTTGGCTAATTTAGCTGCCTTCCTCTCTTTCATTCTTCGTATGCTAAGCTAAGCTAAGTTTGTAAAAGATAAGCTTGCTTGGTAGCAAGTAAGGAAATAAAGATTCATTCGAAAACTTACTTAAAACTCTACGGTTCATTTAATTGGCGATCCTGCCAGGAGGACTTAAGAACTTCTCAGTGAGAACAATTCTAATATGTGTTAAAAGACTATTTGACCTAAATAGTGTATAATATATACTCGTATGTATTTTAAAGATTACAGGATATCCCCAGACGGATTAAATTCCGTGTATAAGAGGATGTATAAGTGAAAAAAGAAATTATTTAATAACCACTAGCTTGATAAAAATAGCATTGTTATTAAGAAGATATTTAAATAATGTAAAATATTTTGGAAATTCTATCTTATATTTATGAGATCATTGGATTCTGTCTTAAATTTTGAATATACAATTTTAATTTGTTTTTGAAAATTTGAATATGCTGAGTGTTCTTGATGTCTTCTGGTAGTGAGTTGTATAGCTTTATTGAGCATTGGCTCCAACTGCATATGTTGTACCTTATTCTTGAAAGAATGTGCCCTGTATATATAAGTTGTGCTGCTGTTTGGTGTATTTTTCCAATTCTTTTAATGACCATTATTAATGGTATCACAGAGTTTTTAACTTCTTTTATGTGGTTTTCATAGTTAAGATCTTCATCTATTACCATTCCAAGGTATTTGGTATATTTTACTCTTTGTATATCGGTGTTGTTAATTTGAATGTTTATGTTTTCGTTAACGTTGTTGAATGATCGAAAGACAATGTAGTTAGTTTTTTGTATGTTTATGCTTAGACCGTTTCCGCAAGTCCACTTTCATGTTTTTCATATTTTCATGTCGTGGTTTATTTTATCTTCTAATTCTTGGGATGATTTTGCTGTTGTGATGAAATTTGTGTCATCGGCATAGATGTTGTAAGTTGATTTGAAGTTACAGCTTTTAATGTTGTTTATGTATAATAAGTAAAGCCTTGGCCCAAGGATGGACCCCTGTGGAACCCCAATTTTACTTATTAGCTCATCACTCAGTTCATCATTAAACCTAGTAATATGTGGCCTGTTTTTTAAGTAGCTTTCAATCAACATGTTTGGTACTCCTCGAATACCTAAGTCGGATAGATGGTTCCCGCTTTTTTCAAGGAAGCCAAACTGGTTCACGTCAAAGCCTATGGTAGAATTAATGAAGTTCTCGATTCTTGTGTCGATTGCTTTTTCAAATATTTTGCTCATAGCGTTAAGTATTGAAATAGGCCTATAATTTTCGCAAAGATCCTTCTTACCTTTTTTAAAAATCGGTATTATAATCGCTTTTTTGATACATTCTGGATAGACACCACTTGAGAAACATTTGTTGATTAGTTTAACCAAGATATTTATGATTGTTGGCATAAGAAACTTTATATCCTTTACTGAGATTTCGTCGATCCCTTGAGCTGCATTAGTATTTAGTTTTGATATAATGATCTGAATTTCGGCATGCGTGATTGGTTTAAAGAATATGGATTTAAGATTTGCTGTATTTGGTTTGATTTTGTTAGTTTTTGTTATATTTTTAGCTATTTTCATTCCAGCTTCATTGAAATATTTGTTAAAACTATTTGACATATCTTTGCTATTATTGTTTGTTTGTTATTGGGTTTTTGAAATTTAAAAGTGGAAATGTGAAGTTGAAAATTTTTTTTTTAATTAAAGCAAATAAAGATCTCCACAATTTACAAACTTTATCATCTGAAGTTCCAAACTAAAATAATATATTTAATGGAAAAATATTAAATAGAAATTGAAAACTGAAACACAAAAATGAATAAAATGAGTGTGTGGAAAAATTATTTTAATGGAAAAGTTTGAAAATAAGTAAAAAAAAAATCGCTAAACTTTTTTTATAACATATATTTACAAACAATGAAAATGACAGCAATGAAAAAATATTCTATAATGTAAGAAAAGCGATCGAAAAAAAACAATAATTTGAATAATGAAAAAAACATTCAAATTAAATATGTATTTAAACTAATGCATATATAACAATACATGTATTAAAATCCAAAAACAAAATACATTACAACCAATCATCTTTACTTGAAATTGAAATAAAAAAAAAATATAAAAAATGACTAGGAAGAGTGTCTCACGCCTAGAGAACCAACACCCCCAAAACCCGGGATGGTACAGCAGCATCAGCATCAGCATCAGCATGAGCAGCAGCAGCAGCATCAACAACGAAAATATTTAACAATCAAGCACCAGATAAGCTCTACTTTTATATCATTTACTTTATTCAAATTTTAATTTACCACCGAAATTTTTCCATCCAATTTATTATGAAATATATAAAATAATAATTAAAATTTATTTTCAACCTTGATAATCTACTTAACGTTATTAATTATTGTTGTTTTAATTGCCCTTAATAGCATAACTATAAAATTTACTTTCAATTTTTTTTTTTTTTAAACTTTGAAATCCATATATTTCATATAACTATGTGTAATACAATTATTAATTTTGTTATGCTCAATTTAATTTTAATTATTTTCATGACTCCTGTGAATTCAAACAATTTGCTTTTACCAACGTTCAACTTTACATTGAATTTTTTCTATTATCAAGTTCAAATTATGCAAAATTGAACAAACTGAAAACAAAGGAGAAATTAATTTTCTTTAATAAATAAATATTGATGGAACGCATTGTAGCCGTATTGATTTTTGGAGGGTCCAGTTATTTTTTTTCTGTGTATTTTTTTCCTCTTCTTCAATTCTGACCCACTCGTTCCAAATACTTCTCTGTGTCATGGTTAAAACGGAATCAAAAGTTGCTGATAATAACGGCAACATTGTGAACGAAATCGAAATAATCGAAACGCCTAAAACAACGAATGTTTTGTTAATTTTAATAACTATAATTTTGGTAGTGAAATCCGCGTATGAACTTTACCAATGGCACAGGGGCGGCATTAAGAAAAAGTATTTGAGGCGAGCCGCGTCAGTCGATCAGATCTAGTATGTGGGAAAATATATTAATTAAATTAACCACACAAAGGAAAATTTTTCTTAAATCATATAAATGTCTTACTCCTGATCGTTCAATAAAAAAGGACACCGTAGTCAAACACTTAACTACACTTTATAATAGCTTAGAATGTGTTAGATGCATGGTATATGCGTATAAAGGCAGATTGGCAAAGGCACATGAGCAGGAAGCTACAACCATTTTTAATGACCTTAGGGAAAAGCTTATAAAAGTTTTAACAAAGTTCGGTATAGAAAATAATATAGCACAGTCCTTCCAGGAACCCATACTAATTGATTTCTCGAAATTAAACTTTGATGAACAGAGGGAAGACTCTGAATCTGAAATTGAGTACATAGACACCAAAATGCCCCAAACGGTGATCGAATTTTTGGGAAACGCCGCCAAGCTACTCCCAGAGTTTGACGGTCGTTCAGAAAATCTCCAAAGCTTTTTGGACGCCCTAATATTGGTTGAATCAATAACTGAAACTCATGAGTTAGTGGCAATTAATCTGATAAAAACCAAATTAAAAGGATCGTGCAGAAATTTAATTTCAAACGAAACAACGATTCAAGAAATAATTTCCAAGCTCAAATCTTCGATAAAGAATCTGTCGAGGTATTGATTGCAAAAATTATGAATATCAAGCAAGGAGGAAAGTCGGCTAATGACTATAGTAAAGAGATTGAAAATCTCACAAAATCTCTAGAAAACGCATATATAACTGATGGCTTACCACTGTCGGTAGCAAGCAAATATGCGACTCAGACAGCGGTCAAGGCCATCACTAAGAATTGCAACAATGATAAAGTGAAACTGGTGATGGAAGCCGGAAATTTTACTAACATGAATGAGGCCATTTCTAAATTCGTTAATAGCTGTACAGAATCATCTGTACACAGTTCAATTATGTTCGTGAATAACCGGGGTAATAGGAGAACCCAATGGAATTCGAGAGGCAGAGGAAGGTCAAATTTTGCCAACCGGGGTAACTTTCGAGGTCGTGGTAACTATAGGAGCACGACTAATTGGCAACAAAGAAGTTACGGAAACTTCAATAACCGCAACAATCAATATTACTCAATTACAGGTTCAAACATAGGTAGACCCGAAAATCGCAATATGCGACCAATTGAAGCGGCCTCGGGAAACGAATCAGCTCCTCAGGCTACGCACCTGGGGAATTTAAACTAACCAAATCCGCTAATATCTTAAATTTAAGCCTGAATTTCGGCAATTTTGTGGTACTGGAGACATCATTAAATGACTCTAGCGGCACCTTTTTGATGGATACCGGGTCCGATATTTCAATTCTCAAACACAAATTTATTCAAAAAACTTACAGGCATCGGTGACGGTATCTTGTCCACAATAGGAAGTGTAGAAAGTCTAGTTTTTTTTTGAAAAAAGTTCTATAGCTCATACCTTTCAAATAGTTGAAGATTCTTTCCCAATCCCTTGCGCCGGAATTATTGGATTGGATTTCGTCAAACTGCACAATTGTGTTTTGGAATATAACAATAACCAAACAAACTGGCTTCAAATTAGACCAAGTTTTTCGCAGGAAGAATTTATTGAAATATTAGACGCACCAACGTCGAATTCAATGTGTCTTCCCGCGAGATCTGAAGTAATCAGAAAAATAAAAATCGAATCATCTGAAAAGGAACTCTTTGTTCCAAATCAAGAAATAAGTACAGGAATTTACGTTGCTAACACAATCATAGATTCAAATAAATCTTTCATTAAAATTTTAAATACTACTGATGAAACTGTTTTATTAAAAAATATTTCTGTTGAGACGGAAAGTCTACAAATTTTCTACTTAGTTGATATCAAACCAGAGTTTGATAATCCAATAAGAAAAAACTTAAAAAAAAAAAATAAATAACTGGCCATTTCAGCCCTTGAAATGACTTTGACCTAGCTTCTTATGATCAATTGTGTTGTGCGTGTTATTAAGTTTGTACACAATTGACCGAGAAATGGACCTACATGCTTAACGCCGACTCCGAACGGCGATGAACGGAATGTTCTTATTCTCAAGAAGCTTTACATGGCATTTTGATTACTCTCTGAGGTTTGCCATTGTCTGCAGAGAGGTGGCGGCCGTACAGAAAAATTATTTTAATTCAAATAATTTTCTGTCGCTGGCTGGGGTTCGAACCTGGGTCTCCAAGTTTCTTTGACATAGCGGCCACGCACTTTAACCAACTACGCCACGGACGCCACCAAGAAAAAACTTAATTCTTTCAAAAATCGAACAAAATTGCCCTACTCAAAACAAAAAAAAGCTCCTTGATCTATGCAAAGACTATACGGATGTTTTTGCACTAGAAACCGATCAAGTGTCCTACAACAATTTTTATGAACAAAAATTGCGCACGAAGGACACTAACCCAGTTTACATTAAAAATTACCGCATACCACATGCACACAAACCTGAAATAGACATTCAAATCAATAAAATGCTCGAAAATGACATAATAGAACCCTCGGCTTCCGAATACAATAGCCCAGTCCTTTTGGTACCCAAAAAATCTCTCCCGAGCTCCTCAGATAAACGATGGAGGCTATTTATTGATTATAGACAGGTCAACAAAAAATTAATCTCAGATAAGTATCCTCTTCCAAGAATAGACGACATTTTAGATGGACTTGGAAGAGCAAAGTATTTCTCATGTCTAGATCTTATTTCTGGTTTTCACCAAATACCATTAGATGAAAATTCCAGGGACATAACATCTTTTTCCAGTAATAATGGTTCATTTAGATTCAAAAGATTGCCATATGGCTTGAAAATAGCACCCAACTCCTTTCAACGAATGATGTCGTTAGCATTTTCGGGCCTGAGCCCAAATAGAGCATTCGTGTATATGGATGACTTAATTGTTATTGGATGCTCAGAATCCCATATGATTGAAAATCTAAAATCCATTTTCGATATTTGCAGAAAAGCCAACTTGAAACTTCGTCCTGAAAAGTGTAACTTTTTCAGTCCAGAAGTAACATTTCTAGGACATAAATGCACTAATAAAGGCATATTACCAGACAGCACAAAATTTGAAAAAGTTCTGAATTATCCTACACCAACTGATGCAGATGAAGCCCGAAGATTTGTAGCATTTGTTAACTATTATCGACGTTTTATTCCCAATTTCGCCCAACATTCCATACACATTACAAAACCAACAAGAAAAAACACACCTTTTCTGTGGTCGCAGGATTGCGAAAATGCTTTCAAATACCTAAAGCAATGTTTACTCTCCCCAAGTATACTTAAGTATCCTGACTTCGATAAAGAGTTTTGCATAACAACCGATGCAAGCAAATTCGCTTATGGTGCGATTCTCAGTCAGGATTACGATGGTGTGCAACTCCCAATCGCATACGCCTCGAGATCATTCACAAAGGGTGAAACAAATAAATCAGTGATAGAGCAGGAATTAGCTGCAATACACTGGGCAATAAATTACTTTCGACCATACGTCTTTGGAAGAAAATTCTTAGTGAAAAGCGACCATAGACCACTAAAGTACCTTTTTTCAATGAAAAACCCCTCATCCACACTCACTAGAATGAGACTAGATCTCGAAGAGTATGACTTTACAGTAGAATATATAAAAGGTAAAAATAATTCTGGAGCGGATGCTTTATCTCGTTTAATACGAAACTCTAACAAACCTAAAATTACAATTGATGATTTAAAACACATAAACCAACAAAATGCACATATCCTTCGAGTAACAACTCGATAAAAAACTAACTGTACTCCAAAAAACCACCCAGAAAAGACATTAAATCCACTTAATGAAAAGCCCAAAATAAATGAAGTTTTGCATCATAATGACGTGAAAAAATACGTCCAGCCTACGTTGCTGACAAACAAGTGTTGTCTTAAGATGAAAAACAAAACCATTGCACATTTTAAAGTGAAACATTTACTCACTAAAGAATTTTTTGACTCAGGTCAATTTTTTTCATTGCTTGAAACAGTAGCAAGTGAGTATAATATCACTAAAGTTAAAGTGTTTCCGAGCGACAAAATATTCAATATAATTAGCACCGGTGAATTAAAGGAAATGGGCAGAAAACATTTGATAAATGTAGAAGTAGCGCTACTACCTCGGACAATTAAAGTGGACCATAAAAATAAAGACGAAATTACAAGAATTATAAAAAAGTTTCACGACGATCCAATCACTAGTGGCCACAGTGAGTCTCGAGAACAAATTCAAAAATAAGAAAATACTATCATTGGCGATATTTAACGAAACACGTTAAACAGCATGTAAAAGCTTGTGAAAAATGCCAGACATCAAAAGTTATAAAGCACTTACAGCCCCCACCTGTAATGACTCCCACACCAGCTTCTGCATTCGATATAGTCTTGATTGACACGATAGGACCGCTACCTAAAAGCGAAAATGGCAATGAATATGCCATCACAATAATTTGTGACTCAACAAAATTTGTAATCACTATACCAGTACCCAACAAAAATGCAAAAACAGTGGCTAAAGACATAGTAGATAACTTTATTCTGTCCTATGGCCCCATGAAAAAATTACTCACAGACATGGGAACAGAGTATAAAAACAATCTTTTAAATGAAATTTGCGAATTACTTAAAATCGCAAAATTTACGTCCACGGCATACCATCACCAAACTTTAGGGTCGATTGAACGCAGTCATAGAACGCTAAACGAATACTTACGTTCGTATATAGCAGTTGAAAAGGATGACTGGGATGAATGTTTAAAATATTTTACATACACCTATAATACCACCCCCTCATCTACTCACACCTACTGCCCTTTTGAACTTGTGTTTGGCAAAATACCAAACATGCTGGAGCTCACGAATACAGTTGATCCATTATATAATGCCGAGGACTATGCTAAAGAACTCAAATACAGACTCCAAATAGCTTATAAAAGAGCACAGACATTAATTAAAAATAGAAAATTAATAAATAAAACACATGTAGATAAAACAGTAGCAGATATAGAAATCAAAATAGGAGATAAAGTAGTAGTAATCAATGATACAGGACATAAGCTAGATCATAGATATTTGGGAACATATATAGTAATTGATAAGGATAACAATTTTAACTACTTAATTGAATCTCAAAATAAAAAGTTGAAGGTTCATAAAAGCAAATTAAATCTTTATTTTGAATAATTAATTTTTTTTTATTCCTTTCATATATTTGTATATATTTTTATATAAACATATTAAAACCTTATTTCATTTGTACTTATAAAATAATAAGCATACAACAAAAAAAAAAAACACAATTTTAACAATTTTATAACTGTATTATGTAAAATAAAAGCATGATCATGTGTTTCATCAAAAACAAATTATCACGCTTTCAGAGAGGGAAGGTGTAAAGAGTTATTCTATTTCTTGTGACCGGCACTGTTAATGCATGCACCGCGTTATCTTAAATTCTATAAACATTCTTTCTCAGAGCTACACGTTCCGTTTAGTCAGCGGTTCCCATAAAGTCATTTGACTTTATGGGAATCGGATAATCAAACGTTGTTTGTTTATCCATAATCAGGATTATGCAGCGTTGGCTAATTTAGCTGCCTTCCTCTCTTTCATTCTTCGTATGCTAAGCTTAGCTAAGTTTGTTCATAGAATTGCTTACACAACTGTTGGTAACTATATTTAGTCGAAGTATAACGTGCAATATCACATATGTTATGTGTTTTTTGATATTTTGACGTAGAATACGTCATTCTCGGAGGTAAGTAGGGTGGTTGATAGTGATCAGGTGTCGGTATTTATATAACTTTTTGAGCCTTTGGTGGGCCTAAAGTACTGATCGTACAATGTTGATGTTAGCACTTGTTGGTCTGCTTGATCCTCAATGCGACAAAAATTTATGTTAGAGCTCTCTTACTTATATAGATTTTACACAATTACATGAAATATAAAGCCAACATTTGATGTTTTTGTTTGCTTAAACTTGCTACCTATTTATCGACAGTTTCCGGTTTTATCGACAAAACCATAAAATTTGTATGGGAGCCCCCCTTAGGAGTGGTCGGAGGGAATAGGTGTCAAAGGCAAAAATATTTCTTTTGCAAAAGTAATGGGGGTCAGTCATACCTATGAACCCTTTCCGGCACTCTCTTAAAGGTCATATGCTCAGGTGTATGGAATAAATATACAAAAACCATAATATTTGTAAGGAAGCCCCCCTAAGGAGTGCTCGGAGGGAATAGGTGTCAAAGGCAAAAATGTTCCTTTTGCAAAAGTAATGGAGGTCGGTCATACATATTAACCCTCTCCGGCACTCTTTTAAAGGTCATATGCTCAGGTGTATGGAATAAATATTTTGCTAAATAGTTTTTAAAAAAGATGTCATCAAAAGGAAATAGACTAATTCTACGTCTTGTGTTACGACATAGTCGAAACTACTGTATCTTTTTTATAATATTTAGTTTTCAAGTTTCTCAATTTTCGTAATTCATTGGTATACACACGGGTCCAGAAATTATAGAGGCTTTTCGTTGAGGAATAGATCTAAGAAAGCAATCCATGAGCGTTGAGTTAAACGCATAGACCGCGGCATCCAGATTCTGTGATGATAAGAATTTTGTATTTAGATTCAGTATAGGTGACCAATTTATATTGGACAAACTATTTTTCAAAGTAACATAATTAGTTTTCTTAAAGTTGAATTCGGTGAGCGGTTGAATAGTATGGTTCTGCACAGATGGTTTAGAAAAATTTAAACAGATTTCTATAGTCGGATGGTGAGAACCTTCGGGAGTGACCAAGGGATGAGACCTTGACACAGAAGCAGTATTGCTATCATCAAAAAATACCAGATCAAGCAAACGTTTATTCTTGTTCAAGTGACAGTTTAGTTGGAAAAGACCTTGGCTTGAGAAGTCGCTTAAAAAGCAATTGTCAGGTGAACTTTCAGAGCAAGGCAAAAATATTGTAGGGTTTTCGGAACAACAGTTCCAAGAAACGTTGGGCAGGTTAAAGTCAGCAGTTATTAATATATGATCATTTGGATGAAGCTGTAGGCAAACTTTACTAATAGAGAGCAAATATTTGCTATAAACTTCTAAGTTAGAAAATGGTGGGATACATTAGCATGTAATGTAGAAGGACCGAACTTTACGTGAACAGAGCAAAATTCTATGTCTGCAGCTTCTCGGATGTCTATTTCTTGAGAGTAATGTGTTGATTTGACCGCAATCAACACACCTCCACCGTTAGAGGAATTGCCAGGAATGGAGTTTCTATCTTTACGATAAATGTTCAATTTGTTGCAAAGAATTTCAGAATTTAAAGTGTTGGGTTTTAGCCAAGTCTTACTGAAAGTAATTATATCATAATGAATGTTGTGACTCATAATGAATAAATTAATCAATTTAGTATTAATGCCACGAGCGTTTGGATATAATATTAGGAACTGAAGGCAGCAATCTAGTTTTTTTGGTTCATGTTGCGAACAGGTTAAGAAGCTAGTACAGTTCTAGGTTGTGATCTAGGGACGTATTCATGAACTAAAGTATATTCAGGCCAAAGACTTTGACTGATTACTTTATTGTAGAGATAATCAGATAGAGTTATTTTAAATGAAGACGTGACGCGTTCATGAGGTAACTTGAATTTATAAATCGAAATTCTTTTATTTAAAAGATTAAAATTCGATTGCAAATAGAAAAGAATGTCATCCTCAGTCGTATCAGCTGCAAAACGGGATACAAATATTGATCTTGCAGGCGGAATTATCACAAGATTTTTGTGAACCGGCTGATTTAAACTGCTTATCGATTTTGTTTTGGTATTGCGCCTGTGTTATTAGTTTTGAGTAATGCAGGAGAAGTGGCAGCACTTGATAAGGCAAAAGTCTAAGCATAAGTTACCTTAGCTTCAGAAGTAGAAGGAGAGTCAGTAATTAAATTTATTGTGCGTACAGCAGAAGCTTCTGTCAACAGTAAATTCTCACTGACTGATGCGAGAGCTCTAGAAAGAGCCGCAACATCAGTATTTCGAGCTGTAGTTACATTTTCAGTTGAAAATGCTTCACATGAAGTTTTTAAGTTTAAGTTGGGTGAAGGCTCAGCATTAGAATCAGTGTTAGCTTTAGGAGTAACACTTGTAGACGGAGTGGCTGTTTTTGTAATAGATTTGGCAGAGCTTCGAAGGTTTTTGCTGTTACGCTTTCGCCTAGGAATTGAAAGACTTTTCGTACTCCGCCAATCTAATCTGAGCCGCCTCTAGGTCTTTAGAAACCTCCAAGAAGCCCTTTCTCAATTGCCTTATAAGTTTTAGTATTTCCAAATCGGTTGCTCTGCAATCTTCGCATGCCCAACGGAGACCCTTATTTTCACCCAGTGCGTCGGAGACACGCGCATTTAGTGCTACACACTTAGTGTGAAAAAAGGATTCACATAACCAGCAATTTACAATTCAGTCAGATTCTCCCTTAATGGTACAGTTGCGGAAATTGCAAACCATATTTAAAAATCTAATATTAAGTTATAAATTTATAAGTTACTAGCAAATACCCGCTGCTTCGCCGGCGATAAAAATATTAAATATCATTAAAAACTTTAAATCTTAAAATTTAACAGCCGTAATAATGGTTTGTGTATTAGATAAATTCAGTGACTTGTTATTTATTTGTCGCAATTTCGTCAAAATTTTGATATTTAAAAATCAAAAGTTTTTCTAAGCTACCCTCTGCACTGAAATAATTGTCATTTTATTATTTTTTTTTTTATAAATATTTTGAAATCTTTGACAAATTTTCTTGTTTTTATTTTCTTTTTTTGGAAATTTTTTAAATATTTTGAATTGTTTTGACATATTTTCCGAATGTTTGTAATATTTTTGTATTTGTGCTCAAATGAGAGCAAATAATTTAAAAACTGCTGTATGAGAGGTTTATAGCACACTTCAGCCATTTTTAAAAATCCTCTAATTGATAAACAAACATTTTCAAACACTTTTTGACATTTTGTTTGTTTTTGATACATTTTACAATTTTTTTAATGTATCAATTTTTGACAGTATTTGTTGTGCTCAGATGAGAACAAAGAAATTTTTAAAATTCTTTATCGAGGGTTTATTGAAGGTTTAAACCATTTTTAAAATTCTCTCATTTATCAAGCATTTAAAAGAGATTTTGAACACTGAAGGCTTTGTAAGAGGTTCATAATTTTTTATGAATACAGCCGTTAGAATTTTGGTAAAATTGTATATTTGTGTTGGAGCGACTTAGTAGTTCCATCCGAATAAAGTAACCAGCTAACTAAAGTAATAAAAAAATAAGAAAAGTAATAAACTTTCTGTATCTTTTTGTACTTTTTTTAATGCATTGGTTTCACTTTCACTTTTCCTAGCACTGTGACTATATAAAAATCTCGTTTATACGTAAAAATATCAGCTCTGAGCTAAGAAAAATATATGTCGGCCTTAGAGAATTGTTATTTTAAAATAAAATATATCCTTCGTTTAAGCTGAAAAATTTCATCAAAACATTTCTACAAAACATCGACACGGAATTTTTGTCGATGCTTTTATAAAAGTGGCAGTATTTTTACATTCAAAAAGGTGGCAGCATTGGTACCACACACAATACATGTTGCTGTTTTTTTTTTTTTTCTTTTTTGTGGACCTTTCCACAGGGAAAAAAGAAGCAATTGTGTATGAAAAAAGAATCAAATCTCTTCTCAAATATAGAGTCTAAAATTCATTATTTTTAACACCCCACCGGGAAAAAAGAAGCGATTGTATATGAAAAAAAAATCAATTCTCTTCTCCAGTATAGATTCTAGAATTGATTATTTTTAACATGCTGATGTCCTAAAAAAAAAAGTACATTCTTTTCTCGCTTCAAGTGGAATCGCTACAGAAATATTATTTTTTTATTCACTTTTTAAATGGATTCTTTTCACATATGTAATACTTCTATATTGGCAGCAACCTAAATTTTCAATGAATTTCAACTACGAAATCAAAGAGAGATAGCCTACATAAGATTTTGTTGTTTGTATTAGTATATTTGAATATACTACTACTTTACGTCACAGGGGCGGTTGTTAAGAAAAATGTCTACCTCAAACATAAAACAAAACAAATCATACATATTTGTTTTGCATAAATCATAGGTACGCAGCATTATAAAACAATTATAAGACCAACGCGTGAAATATGATTATATTTTAAAAAGAAAAATTCAGGCAAACAAAATTTAAGCCATAAAAATTCAAACAACAAAAATTTTAAATGAAATTTTTGACAATGAAAGCTCCTGAGTTTTTTTATTATAAATTAAATTTCGGGTACATTCCTGAGTTTTTTTATTATAAAATTAAATTTCGGGTACATTCGTTTATATATTTTCTCGCTCATATAACAATATATCTGCACTCTAATGTTGGCGAATGTACCTTGAGTGTACTGCCAATATAGAAGTATTACATATATGATTCTTTTAAATAAAAAGTTTCAATTTTCGGATATAAGAAAACAAATCAAAACAGACTGATGCTTTTCTCACCTTTACCACAATTTCCTTCAGAATCAATTCGTTTTTCACTTACCAAAAAAGCAAGTAAGGAATCTAAAAACATTTTCTATAGTAGAAAGTATTATATTGGTCGTAATCGATTACGGCTGAAATAAAAACGAATCAGAAAACTTTTGCTTGATAGGTTCCAATTCATAGGTTTTGCTTTAAATTTATATGTTCTTTGGAATACTTTCTAAAATGTAAGCAAAAGAATCCATTCTATTCTATTATATTCTATTTACGATATTTTTTAGAATCCGTTCTCATTTTTCCGGTGGGACGCTGATGTCCTACAAAAAGTAGTACATTTTTTTCTCGATTCCATATGAATCGCTACAGAAATCGATTCTTTTGTTCACTTTTTAAATGGATTCTTTTAAATAAAAAGTATTAATTTTCGGAAATAAGAAAACAAATCAAAACAGACTGATGCTTTTCTCGCTTATACCCAAATTGGTTTTAGAATCAACTCGTTTTTCACTTACCAAACAACTAAAAACATTTTCTATAGTAGAAATTATTATATGGGTCGTAATCGAGTCTGGCTGGAATAAAAACGAATCTGTGAACTTTTGGTTGATATATTCCAATTCATAGGTTTTGCTTTAAATTTATATATTCTTTGGAATACGTTCTAAAATGTAAGCAAAATAATCGATTCCACTTACGATTTTTTTTAAAATCAATTCTCAGTTTCCCGCTGGGTTGTTGACTTTTATTTATGATGCTCAAAAAGATTTTGAAAGTAGAGCTTTTGTCTCACAGCGATTTTGACATATTGTTCTATCTCATTTATTGGCCAACATTAGAGTGCTGATATATTGTTATATGAGCGAGAAAATATATAGTGGAAATTAAATTTCAAAATAAAAAAACTCAGGAGCGGTGCTTCCATTGTCATTAATTTAAGTTGAAATTTTGGTTTGAATTTTTTGATTAAAATTTTGTTTGTTTAAATTTAATCATATTTCAGGCGTTATTATAATTCTTTTATAATGGTGCGTACTGTGATTTAGGCAAAACATATATGATTTGTTTTCTTATATGTTTGGGGCAAACGTTTTTATAACAACCGCCCCTGTGACGATTTGAGTTTTTTTTTTGTATGAAGTAATGTTCATATATTCAAATATACTAATACAATAACTACATCGTATGTTGTTATGGCTGTCTCTCTTCGATTTCGGAGATGGAATACAGAAATATTACATATACATATGTTCTACCTTATTAGCTTTGGGCACAACCTTTTTTGAGTTGCACAGACCTTTAATGATAAAAGTTTTTCTCTCTGATAATAAGAATAAAGAAATTGTATGGTTATTCTCTTTAAATTTTAATAAATTATTTAAATAATGGTTATCAAATTTATATAGCCTATGTCTCAACTGGGCACGATAGCTGTCCTATAGAAAAATAATTTTTGAAATAGCGCCTGCCATTCTCAAGCTTTCCGAACATACGTGAGTACTCTTTTATATAATAGTATAGAAGAGTAAAAGTCAAAGTTAAGCTTTGGCAACCCTATTTGAGAAAGTTTGAAAGACACAGTTTAGTAGGCAACAGTTTGAAAGCGTTCGAAAGTTGTTACCAATGACAACAGTTTGAGAAGCTTTAGATTCAAGCTGACAAACGTCAGAAAACAATGGAAGGAAAAACAAGAACAAATCCGCTCTCACAAAAAAAAGACCAACGTTTGTTGTTGCTATAGCAGAAAAACAATAGAAAAAAAAAACAATGAAAATATAAATGTACGATATTTAAAAAAGGATTATTTCAGCGCTTTCTTGGCTTATAGTTGTATAAATCCAACGAAGGTTCCAAAGTAAAGCACGGCATGTCCAAAAGAATTTAATTTTTATTGAATTACACGCGAAATAAACGAAAAAAAACGCGAAAAAAAAAAGCACGTCTTTCGGCAGAACAGTTTGACAGTTTCACATTTGTATACACAAGCAGTTGTCAAACGTGGCACTGCCATATCAAACATTAGGGAAGTTCGCTGTATTTTCTTTTAAGATTTCATGCATTTTTTGTACTTTTCGTGTTGTTGGCAATGCTTTGGTTCTAGTTGTAGGTAGAATTGTAGGTTGTGGTGTAAGCTGTGCTGCAGGTTGTTCTATTTTTTTTTTTTTTAGTAGTAGTATGTATTTATTAATTTTTTCATTTAATACAATTAGTACAATATTTTTTAGTAAGTACATTATTCACATCGGTTGACAGATTTTATTAAATGAAAAAATAACTGCAATCTATAGCTCACATGGAGCTAGAGGCGAAAGCAGTTGCGTTTTTAAAAAGAAACAAAATACATTACTGAATTAGTGTGGGGTCGTAAAAAGTAAATGTTTCGCTTAACCTTAATCGGTCCCTTGTGTAAATTTAACACACACTTTTCAACTTCAAGCTGTTATTTTTTTAATATAATTTCATCAAGTCGACCGAGCTAGGATTTTGGCTGGTTTTTTAAAAATCTTTTTTTTTAAATAAATAAAATAATGAATAATAAATAATTTTTAACGACTAGATCGCATTAATTTCATTCATCGATAAAAATATGGCTCTTGAAAAACTGTGTAAAATTTACACACAAGGAACTTATTCGTTTCTAGAAATAAGGGACCGATGAAGGTTAACAAAATATAAATAAAGTATATAATATAACAATTTTAAAAAATTTAATCGAAAAAAAATTTGGCGGAAAAAATATAAAAATTTAAATTTAGTATTATATAAAATTAAAAAAAGGTAAATGTAGCAAAAGTTCAATAAAATTAGATAAAAATAAATTAATAAATAAATTACATAGAAACTAATAAGGAAACTAATAAAGAGCAAAAAGATCCCTAACATGACTGAGAAGCCCTGAAACAAATATACATGAAGCACAAGCAAAAACCTTAACAATTTAAGTAACAACATTTATAAGGACATCGACCTCATTATAAGAAAGATTTAAAAGCTATAATTTTACGTTTTTGAGAAATGCTGGTTTATTTCGGATTATTCTTAAATGAAGAGGCAAGGCGTTGAAAAGTCTAGGTGCAACAGATGTGTAAAATTTCAGGAAAAGTTGAGAGTTGTGTTGTGGTACTGAAACATAATTCTGATAGTTTATTCTTAAATTGTAATTTGTAGAACATCTACTCAAGGAATATCCTGATTTTATAAAAAATATACGAAGAACCTTAAAATAATATAAGTGTCGTAGCGGCAAAATGTATAGATTTTTAAAGAGCGGCAAACTACTACTATGGCGACTTCTGTTGCAAATTAGCCGAATAGCATGTTTTTGTAAGATTAACAGTTGATTTATTTTGTAATTATGCGTTCCACCCCAGCAAGACAAACCGTACTCCAACTTTGATTGGAAAATGCCATGGTATATGCACTTAAGTAGGCTATAGCTGCAATACTTTTTTAATAGGAAAATATGCCTGTTGACAGCCAAAAGATATTTCTTAAGAGCAAATGTTTGCTCTGACCAACTCATTTTACAATCAAGAAGCAGGCCTAGATACTTGAACGAATGAACACATTCAATACGAAAACACTTAGAGGAGCAAGAACCTTCTTCAAAATAAGTTTGGGCACACGTAGATGTCGTTTCTCGGTCAATGGTGTACAAACTTAATAACACGCACAACACAATTGATCATAAGAAGCTAGGTCAAAGTCCTTTCAAGGGCTGAAATGGCCAGTTATTTATTTTTTTTTATTTTACACGTAGATGTTGGACAAACATCTGTACAAAAGCGAAATTTTGCGCAATTACTACTATGAAAGTATAGTTCTACAAGGTTTAAGTCTTTGTCTACCACATTAAAGAACATAATTCTCGTTTTGTCACTAATAACTAACCTATGGACTTTAAACCAATGGCGCAAGATTTCGAGATCGTAATTAATATCCGCAACGAGATCTAACGGAGACTTACTTGTAAAAGTACAGGCCATATCATCAGCAAATGCATTTGTTTTACTTTTAAAGTTTGTAGAGCAGAGAGAATTGATGAAGACTAAAAAAAGAATCGGGCCAAGCACCGACCCCTGAGAAACTCCTAATGAAATTAGCTTAGCAGGGGCTTAAATGACCATTAATCTTTACTTTCTGCTGCCTATTATTTAAGTATGACCTAAACCAGTTATATATACAACCCTTAAAGCCAAAGTTATGCAATTTATATAGCAAAATCTTGTGGTCAACAGAATCAAATGCCTTGGTAATGTCCACAAATAAAGCTGCAGTATTTTGTTTACTATTAAGACCCGAATATACACTTGAACAGAAATTCAGTAAAGCATCTTCAGTAGATAGCCCAGATCTAAAGCCAAATTGCGAATTACTAAAGAGTTTGTTTTTTTCAATAAAATTGACAATTCTGATTTTCATTGCCTTTTCAAACACCTTAGAGAAGATAGGTAGAAGTGATATTGGTCTATAGTTGTTGATATTAGAACGGACATCTTCCTTATATAAAGGTATTACCTCAGCAATTTTCATCATGTTAGGAAATATCCCTAGTTGGACGCTTATGTTGAAGAGATGACTTAATACGTCACTGATGTTAAACGCAATTTTTTTAACAAAATTATTGGAAAGGCAGTTAGAAGGAGATGAATTTGAATTTTTTAAAGACATAATAATTCTGTATACCTCAAATGAAGAAATTGACTCAAAGAAGAAACTATTAGGAAGACATGGCTCAAGTGAAAGACAATTACATTGTAGCTCGGCATTAGTGTGCTCTGCTACAATTTTAGGACCTATAGAAGAGAAGTATTCATTGACACATTTGGCTAAATCTTCAGAACGCGTAATTGTTTTATCATCAATTAACAGACTTTGTACACTAACATGATCTCTGCTTTTATTTAGTATGTTATTTACTAGTTTCCATTCCTTTTTTATGTCACCTTTAACTTTATTAAATTCATTACAGTAGAAATTGGTTTTGCAAGACACAAGTTCCTTGGAAATATCTTTACACATCGTTTTATATGTAGTTCGAATTACAACATCATGAGGCCTTCTTTTTTTTCTTTTTAAAAAGCTCATTTTTTAATTTGATTTTATTCAACAATTCATCTGAGATCCAGGGCTTTAATTTTTTCAATTTCCCAACTTTTTTCTTGACCATAATTGAACAAGCTTCAACATGCTTTGAAAGTGTATCAATGAAAAACTCATATGCCTTACACGGGTCAGATTCATTATAAACTTGAGCCCAACTTTCAAAGCGAAGGGAATTATTTAAATTCAGAAAATCAGTTTTTAGAAGAAAAATCGGAGCAGCGGACACAGGAACATTTTGAATATTTTCATTATATACTAGACTTAAGCACGTCATGCAATGATCGGATATTTGGAATTCAATAACTGAGCTATATAAAGACAGATTTCTAAACGCTTGAAAACGCACAAAAATTCTTGTTGATTGATTTATACATGACTCCAAACCATAATAAGAAAGCAAAGAAAGGTATTTATCGATGCTAGGTGAATTATCTAGTATATTTAAGTTTATGTCACCAAGAAGTACTAAATTTGCATCATTATCATTGGAGAGAAGCGAATCCAGGACATCAAAAAACGTATCATGTGAACTCACATTAAACCGATAGACACACAAAAAAGTGAACTTAATACCATTTATTTGGCATTTAATCTTCAGAACATCACAACTACAAAAATTAAAACAAAAATGCTCACAATCAACAGCACTCTGAACAAATAACGCCACACCACCAGACGCATAACTATTATTACAATTAGCTATAAATTTATAGCCAGGTATTTTAAAAAAAGATTTTTCCTCATCATAAATCCAGATTTCAGAGAAAAAAACGAAAACAGGCTTAATGACAAACGAATCTAAGTGCAATAGTAGATTGTCAAAATTTTTGCGCATGCTTCTTATATTTTGGGGCACGCAGAGAGAACTATTTGAAAATTTTTGGTTATAGCACAAATCCTGAGAATCAACATTAGTACAGTTTGTAGAAGGTATAGTGAACAAATTGGTACCCATATCAGACATTTAAACACAGATAACTAGGTTATAAGGTCCAAATCTTCTAGTTTGTTAATAATAAAATATTGTTCACCATCCCTTTTACGTAGAAGAACTTTACTGTTTTTAACCCAGATATATTTAAACCCCTTTTCTTTACCAACTTTATGTGCTGCCTTTAATAAATATCTTGTAGCTCCATCTAAACAGTCATTAATAAAAATCTTTCTACTCGCTTTACGTCCAAAAATTTTCATTGTTAAATTATTTTTGTTTCTAAACTTATTTCTCATAACTTTTTTTTTTAATAAGAGAACTGAATAGGCTACAATTGTGCAGCCTTCGACATAAGCAGAAGGATATCATGGCCTGCTGTTATTTATTACTTGTAGTTAACCGAAAAAATCACCGCCTTTTGCTTGGATGTTGCTTTTCTTTTCTGCAATTTTTTTTTCTGTTTAGATATTTATATATTCTGTTTTTTTCCAAATTTGAATTGGAAAAAAAATAAAAAAAAAGTTTGAATTGGGTCCAGCTGCCCCACAAGCGCTGAAAAATATTGCTTTTTTTTAATATTGAAATTTAAGCAATAACTAAATTGTATTAAATTTTTAATTAATTAATTTTTAGTACTTAAATTGCACTTATATGTTATTATATAAATAAGTTTTATCATATGTATATACGCATTCTTTTGTTAAAATATCCATTTTAAATAAAATTTTTCTCAACGAATACATCACAACGATAACATGAAAGCATTCGTTTGATTTTGACGTTTGAGTTCGGTGTTTCAGTGATCGTTAGAAAAACATATTGCAAATATCTGCTAGCTGATCTGCTGTTTTCGTTGTTTGATTCTGTTCGAATTACAAATTTCAAAAACACGAACGAACACTGTTGTGAACGAAACGATTGATCGGATAGAAATACAAAATGAAACCATAAGACTGGAAGCTTATTTTAAGCTTCGCGCATTAAAATGTAAGATATTTAATCCAGCATGTTGATTACATAAAACGTTAATAAGGCAGGGATATAACTGTTATGCAACTTTTATTGAATTGGTTAAAATTAATGATTAAAATCGATTAAAATGCATTTCAGTTATAAATAACTATTATTTTTAAGAAAATTGTTTTTTGGTTGCCGCATAACTTTTATTTTTGAGGAATAAATTTTTAGGTTGACTGATAACAGTTATTTTCTAGAATGAGATCTTTTAGGTTATTCGTGTCACCTAGGGTATGCAACTATTCGACATTTAAAAAAAACCGGATTCGAATAGCACAATTTTTACAAAACCGGTTTTCGAATTATTCGACCTGAAATGTTTTGAACCGTTTTTTTTTTCAAACTAAATACATTTTTTAATTTTTTTACCTACATATATCATGTAGTTTTTATTTAACAAAAATAGCAACTATTTTTAATAAAGTAAAGAAAGGTACTTATGCAGTACTACCCACTAAACCAGAAGCGAAGGTTTTGCGTGAGGTGAGAGTTTTGCGAAAGTGTTTTGGTGGATTTTTTGATTTTTTATTTTATTGCTTAAAAGTACTTGCTATAGAAGATTAAACTTGTGAAAATTTTTCCCATAAATAAAACTGAACTTCTTTTTCCGAAATCCATAAAAAACTTATTTAGAGTCGAAAAAGACTAATTTTTTATCATTTTTGTAGGTAGAAATGCCTCGAAAATTAACCATTTTTGTTCATAAATGAGTTCAGAAATGAATTATAAATGTTTTTTTTTTTTGAATTCTTAAATGAGTTCAATCATAATTTCTTTTTATACAATTCATCGATAAGTAATGACAAATAATATTAAACAATAATAAAATTTATAATTCCGAAATGTTAATTTTTTAACTCATTTCTGAACAAAAAAATTTGTTTTCTAAAAACAGTTCAGTACGGCTTCATTGATTCAAAAAGGGTTCATTTCTGAGTGCCGAAAAATAACGTTTCTATGGTTCTTTTTTTAAGTAATTTCCAAACAAAAAAGTAAAATTTATGGTTATTTTTTAACTCATTTCCGAACAAAAAAGGGTTCATTTTTGAGAGGCATTTTAGTCCGAAGAATGATACAAAAAAGGTTCATTTATGAGTGCCGAAATTGAACGTTTCTACCCGAAATGGCTCATAAATGAATTCGAAAACGTTAGTTTTGGTTCACTGGGTAGAATTATGATTCGAGTTTTTCTTTCAGTCTTTTTAACACATGTTTTATGTCTTTTAATGATTGTCTCTATTTTTGTATTTTGTATTATATTATATATAGAATCTATAAGATTCTAAATATCTTAATGCTTTCAGATATTTTTTGGGCATTTTGTGCAAGAAGCCTTGTTGAATTTCCCCTTTTTTAAGTATTTCTAGACTTCGGAGTTCATGTCAATTTGTTGATAATTCAATATATTTTTTTAAAAAAGAATGCATTATAAACTACAAATCATGTTTAACTTAAATACGCCAGCCGCTTGTAAATGCTGTTTTAACATGAGAAAGCAAAAAGAAATGACCAAAGCATATGTTTAAACGAGCTCAAATGAAACAAAATTAAATAGAAGCCAGAGATAAGAAATGTTGGAAACGTTCGTGAAATGCAAAAACGTAAGTAGAAAAAAAGGGTCGCTCAAATGAAATAAAAGAAGTGGATTGAAGAAATTTTCAATTTTAAATTGAAGATTTATATATTTCTTAACTATTCGAGCAGTCGAATAATTCGAGCCAAAAAAACCGGTTTTCGAATTATTCGAAAATTGGAAAATTGCGATTTTTAAAAAAACGGTTTGAATAATAAAAAAAAAAACCGAAACGCCGAATAATTCGAACCGGTTTTGCATACCCTACTGTCACCGTTGTTCGGTGTTTTTTGACAATCTGACTCTTGGCTCTCAGCCGTGGTTTTACTATATATCAAGAATGTCCAGCGCCTAACTCTTTCCAATCTTTACAGCAACTTCAATATATTGATGCTTGTTTTAATTCGCCGAAATAAATTTGTAGTTGCACCTTTGTTTCTTTAGTCGATGCTGCTTCTCATGTTGTTGTTTTTAAGTCTTTTTCGTTTTTGGTAAATATCGCGAGGGCTTATATGTTTTTGTGTTGGTTTTATATGTTTTTCGTTGTTGGTTTTATATGTTTTCGCATTTGGTTATTCTTCATTGTGCCACAGATGTAATGCTTTGTTTTTTTATCTTATTAGTGAAATAGTTGTGAAAAGTGGTAAGCCTAAATTACCAAATAACAGTGCAATACAACTAAAACCGCCTGAAATATACAATTTTTATTGATTTGTGGGCGGTAAAAGGGGGTGTGGCAACATTTTACCTTAATATACCAGATATTAACCTTAATAACACGTGTTCTAAATTCGGTGGCATTAGGTGTTACCGGTCGTGAGATATTAAGCAGCATGAGTACCCACCAACGTTTTAATATGAACTCTTATGCATAGATGACGTTACATGATTTCCTCATACGAGTATCGACCACGGCTAAGAAGTCCTAAAACAAAAATTCAACTTAATTTTTGACACGAATAACCGAAAAAATCTCATTTCAGAAAATAACTGTTATCAGTCAACCTATAAATTTATTCCTCAAAAATAAAAGTTAAGCGGCAACCAAAAAAATTTTCCTTAAAAATAAAAGTTATTCATAACGCATATTTTTTTGGATTAAAATTGCCCAACTTTTTCTGCTTTGAAATAAAAAATAACAATTATTTTCGGTCCCTGAAATAAGGGCTTTATAATTATCAGCAGGACCACTAGACAATCCAACTATAAACAAATAAAAAAATATACACAAGAATACAGAATAAATAAAGAAACAGATTCACACAAGAAGAGAGTTAGGGTATTCACAAGGTGTGCTATCATGTCATATTATCATAATGTAATACAATTTTACACTAGTTTAAAAATATGGTTGTTGCCTTCCATATAAAAAAGTACTAAAATATTACAACTCTAAAAGCTACGTTTATTGAGTGTCGTATTCAATAACGTGCAAAATATGCTTTTTGCACAAACCGGCTATTATTTTGTCTCTTTCGCTTTCTTTTGGCATGGTGATAACAAATATTTATTTAAATTTGTTTTGCATCAGCTGATTGAGAGTTGAAATAGCACAATAAGTTATGGGAGGTTGTTCACACTTGTTGTAAATTTTAATGTTTTCAATTTAAGACATTTGACTTTATGAGACCTTGTGAATACCCTAAGTGTGTTATAAGAAATAATAACACGGCATAAGAATGAAAAGAGATTAAAAGATGAAGTAAGAAGTAGAAGTAGAGAGAAACTTTTTCTTAGAAATAAGCAGTTTAACATAATAATAACACTTATTTATGAATATTTAGCAGTTATACGTTACAATATACTTGAAGCTCAGCATTATGTTGCAGCGACGCAATCATCGTTCTCCTTGCTATGAACTAGTTTTGCCTCACCATCACGGGTAGTTTTAACAAAAACATTTGCTCGTAAAGAAAACACTGCAACAAACCGTTTCTCTCAATTTTATTTATTTACATACAGCAAGATATCGCGGTTTGTTTTGTTCAGACTTTCGTGTAAATAAAGCGACCCACCTCCGCTACACCCGATGTCACTAAGCTGCAGCTGTCGCTTGTGTGTTTTGCGGAATGCCGAGACAGCTTTAAACAAATTATTACGCTCATACCCTGAATTTAGTTTGACGATAATCGAAGAGCTATTGTTATTTTTGGCTCTTAATCGAACTAAATTTTGCAGCCTGACATTGTTGCACTGTATTTGAAGCATATTTTATTAAACATCTCACCAAGATTTTTATTTGAGGTACAGGAGACTCCATTAATAACGACATCATTTGCAACAGCAACATTTTCGAAGGCTTCAACTTTAGATTTGAGCGCTCTGAATTAATCATCACCACAATCATCTTATTTCAGTAAAGTGTGTGCAGTTGGTACTGAGGTGAAAGATATTTATGGGACTAGTACAGTTGCAGTATGGACAAGATGGATGGGGATTGTTGCTTGTGAGGTGACCATGAGTTTTTTTGTATGACCTAGACGAATGCGTTCTAGATTTATTATGTCTAGCTTCTTAATGTCACGATTATATTCAGTAATTGATTTAATGTAATTTTTACCCAGTTGATTTGTTTGTACCAATATGAAGAGTTTTGCCATAATTCTTGTTGTTTGTTATGGAAGTGTTTGGCTTCAAGTTTGTTTGCGTCTTTGATGTTAAAGTTGTTTGTGATTTCTAAAGGTGCTGTCGTGGCGTATTTTGCAGATTGGTGAGCAAACTCATTGCCTTCTATATGCATATGATTGGCAACCCAGAATAATATACATAATTCTTGGATAGTTTTCAGTGAGTTTGTTTCGGAAATAGGTTGGGTAGTAATCATTAAAATTGAATGGCAACGGACCATTCAGTTAAAATTTGCACTATTTTTTTTTATTTTCATTATCCACCTCCAATTTTGGGGTTAAATCATCATTATGACTTTTGAATAAAATGTAGCACTTATGCTTAACTAAATTTAAGGTACAGTTTTTATAAAATTTATAAACTTTTAAACAAGTTTTACACGCAACAATGTTCTCAAGTTGCTCTCCGTTTTCATTCTCAATTTTACCAAATACATCTCAGACCTTACTCCTCCCTCTTTTCATAATTATTTTGAATTCTCCATTTAAAATTTTAGTTTTTATAACAGTATTATGAAGAACCGTTTGGACATTTAGCGTGACTTCGGATACGCTGGCGTTCAACTGTATTAATAATAATCGAAATAAAGGCAAGGCAAGGGGAGTACAATTTATACTTTTTTTTTTTCTAAAAATAACCTTTATAGAGCAAATTTAAAAAAAAATATTTTAATTTCAAGTTCCAAAAACTACGATTCTACAATAAGACTTAAGTTCTTGCAAGCCAGTTTTACAATTTGGAAACAATTATAAATCATTTATTACTTAATTTATTTTTCGCATTTATTGATATAATATACCTTTAATTATATGTCTTTATAATTGTATTTGTATATATTTATTCTTAATATTGTACTAATATCTTTTTGTAGTTCTTTGGCATAAAAAACTCCATATAATGCTCAATAATTTTGTCAGTATAGAGAAATTCCTTACTGGTTAATAAAAGTTATTGATCTTACCTCATCAACATACATTTCAACAAAAATAATTTAAATTAGTTCTAACACAAATAAACACCAAATCAAACTGTTGAAAAATATATGTTACCAACACGGTTGACACTTTATTACTGATATTGATTTCGGTTTTTCGTTTTGGTTCAGTTATGAGAACAAAAACTAGCAAGAGAGAATGAATGTATTACGAGCACTAGGTGTACTCGATGTTTTTTGAACAGACAGCAATGTATGGCCCTATTATGGTTCATAACACAACAGTAATTTCAGTCTTCAATGTGTAATTTTCTATTACGGTACACAACAATACAATTGAATGCATTCCACTGTTGTCTATCAGCAATGCTGTGTCTTCAATACACTTATTATGGAACTCAGCAGTTGTGCTCAATTGTATTCTTATCTGTCAAATTTTGAAGACAGCTTATTTGGTGTTGTGTTGTAGCAGCGTTAAGCAGAAAAATGGCTTTAGCAAGGTAATATTAATGTCAAATTGAATTAAAAATGTGTCTTTTTGTTAAATTTATGTATATAACTATTTGCAGGAAATTAACAGTATCCAACAAAATCGCAACTTGAGTTGCTTATAAAAAAAAATGGAGCAGAATCCAGCGACTGCTCGAGGACAGCGACTTTTTGGACAAAGCAAGCAGGTACAGAATAACTTTTGGAACTCAAATGGATTGGAGCGGTCTCGGAGTTGTCTTCTGGTTCTTGCTGGCGGCACATCATCTTCGTCGTCACTTGACCTCAACGCAATTTAAATTACCATCACTTTTAATTATAAATTCTGCATAATAAATAAATTTGGCAGCAAATAATCTGATTTGTTTTGTTTTGCTTGTCAGCTAATAGCTACCAGTCGCACTGTTGCCACTATTTTGAAATATTTAATTTGTGGTACTTTTTAATTGCTGTGGGAAAAAAACCATTCCTTTGCTTCAGTTCGGCTTTTTAGTATTTCACTCCCTATTTATTTTTTTTAGTCAAAAAAAATATATTTATGATTTATTTACTCATTAATTATGCCCTTTTTAAAATGTAAACGGCGTATTTTGGTATTTTTGCCGTAGTTTTAATATTTGTGGGATTTTCGTGGTATTAAATTACTGTGGGAAAAATTGTGTTTTAATGAGAATTTGTAGTGGCAACTTGACGAGCTGTCATAAGTAACAAATTCCACATACTTTCCACAATCAAGTGAAACAACAATGTATTGTTGTGAACCATCATAGCGCATTTCTGCTGTGTCTACTCGATTGTTGTGTCTACTTGATAGAAGTAATCTGTAGAAAAGCAACTATGCAAAGATTACAAACGTTCGACAAGTTATGTATGTACACACTCTGCTTAGAATGTACCGAATGTTGTACAGTGCTCGCTTCAGTCTGTGTTTGATACTACTGTACTGTACACAAGTTTGAAGCATACCATAAAATGTTGTACACTACAACATTGTACACTTTGCAGAAGGCAAAGCAAATGTATTCATGCAGATGTTTAGTGTACATCATAAAGCGTTGGTTTTAATTTTACATTTTATGATGTTGATAGAAAAGTACTTGAATTACTTGAAATATTTAACTTTGCTAAAGGAAATTTTTCAGCTTTAAATGATTTTCTTGATTCTATTGATTGGTCGTTGCTAACCCTGGAAACAAATCCTAATAATATCTATTCTTTTATTTCAAATAAAATTTTTTTATGGCATATCAAAGTTCGTTCCTATAACTCGTCGATCAGAAGGAAGAAAACTACCATGGTTTAATAACAGATTAACAAATCTTAAAAATATTAAAAACAAGTGTGAGGCTGATAAATCTTTTAAATCTCTCCGTACTAGAAGAGAATTTGATTTTCTCCATAAATTTCTGTATAAGCAATATATTTTAAACGTGAAGTCCAATCTGAAATCAAATCCTTCATTTTTTTTGGCAGTTTATTAATGATAAACGAAAAACAAATGGATTCCCGTGTTCTATGGAATACGAAGGTATACAGTCTAATAGTATATCAGATAGCTGTACTTATTTACACAATATTTTCAAAAAGTGTTTGAGACACATAATCATACAAATAGATTTCTTAATTTTGATTCTCCTAATATTCAAAGTATTGAAAATTTCGATTTAGTTGAAGCTGATATTGAAGCAGCAATTTCAGATTTGAAAAACTCCCCCAAAAGTGTAATAGACGGCTTTCCACCGATTTTCTTTAAGCGTTGCTTCAAAACCATTATTCAGCCTCTTTTGATTCTGTATAAGGCCTGTCTAAAAACAGGAACTTTTTTAGATATTTGGAAGATATGTGTAATAGAACCTATTTTTAAATCTGGGAATCGTTGCGATGTTATTAACTACCGCGCAATCGTTAAGCAATGCGTACTTGCTAAAATATTTTACCACATAATTAACGCTCTGCAGCTGACGTCGTAGTCTGACAGACACCATAAATCAAAACTTCGTGTGTACAAATGTTAAATTCAAAGATAAAAAATTCGTTTTTATCTTTTAAAAAAACCGTATTTTATTTAAAATTTTATTCTTATGTTAGCTTAAAATTATTAGCTGTCATATGGAATAAGACCAAGAAAGTTACAGTCAGACACTTTATCATAGAAAATCAGTTAAAAAGTGTGGTCTGCTAGACCCCACGTCAGGTATATTGTTAAATTTGGAGCACGTCAGCTGCAGAGGGTTAAAGAAAAATTATACCTTCACGTTAAAAATGTCATAAGCGATTGTCAACATGGGTTTTTACCGGGCAGGTCTACTTGTTCTAACTTAATGTTGGCCACCAATCACATCACAAAAGCAATGGAACAGCATTCTCAGTTATATGTTATATACACCGATTTTACGAAAGCTTTTGATAGGATTGATCACGCTATTTTGATGCATAAGCTTAAAAAGTTTGGGATTAAGAAATCGCTTTTAAAATTTTTTAGCAGCTATCTAATAATAAATAATAATAACTGGCCATTTCAGCCCTTGAAAGGACTTTGACCTAGCTTCTTATGATCAATTGTGTTGTGCGTGTTATTAAGTTTGTACACAATTGACCGAGAACCGGACCTACATGTTTAACGCCGACTCCGAACGGCGATGAACGGAATGTTCTTGTTCTCGAGAAGCTTTACATGGCATTTTGATTACTCTCTGAGGTTTTCCATTGTCTGCAGAGAGGTTGCGGCCGTACAGAAAAATTATTTGAATTCAAATAATTTTCTGTCGCTGCTGGGGTTCGAACCTGGGTCTCCAAGTTCGTTGACATAGCGGCCACACACTTTAACCAACTACGCCATGGACGCCATCTACAGCTATCTACAGCAGCTATCTACAGTGAATCAAAAAAGTTTAGAAACAAAACATTTTCTCTCAAACAATCATTGAAATTTTACACTTTTTAAGCTGATGCAAGAATTTTTTTCATATATTTTTATTTCATGAATATATCACAACACAATAACAAAAAAATGAAATCAAAAACAATTACAATATTCGTACAAGTATAAAAACAACAAAAAGAACATTATTTCATGGCCAAAAAAGTTTAGAAACAAATTAAGAGTTATACAGAAAAAATTAAAGAAAAACTACTTTTTTAATATTTTAGTACTTCGTTTGATAGCCTTTCGCATCAAGAACCGCTTGGAGTCCATTTTTCATTCCCAAAGATAGTTTTTTGATTTCTTGTGGGGTAATTGCATTCCATTCTTCTAATATAGCTTGTTTAAGCGACTCTTTGGATGTAATATGATGGTGCCTGATCCTTTTTTCAATGAGGTCCCACACATTTTCAATTATGTTGAGATCTGGAGATTGTGGGGGTGTATGCAGCTAGTGTAAGACTTTGAAAATCAGTCATTCTATGACCAAACGCGACTTGTACTTAAGGGTCATTATCTTGTTGGAAAAAGAAACTGATTTCATCTATCCCTATTTTGTTCACACTTTGCAGCAAATTTTCTCTCAAAATGGCTAAATATGTTCTTTATTCATTATTCCTTCAATGAACTTAAAGTTTTCCACGCCAGCTGCTGAAACACACCCCCACACCATCACACTACCGCCTCCATGTTTTATTGTTGCTTGAATATTTTCTTTATTGAACTCCGTATTTGCCTTTTCCACACCATATGACGTCCGTCCGAACCAAAAATGTTATATTTCGACTCGTCACTGAATACTACAGTTCTCCAAACCTGTTCCGATTGGTTGATGTATTTTTTTGCGAACTCCAAGCGTTCATCCGCATTTCGCTTATTTATGAAATGTTTCTTTTGAGCAACTTTACCATGATAGCCAGCCTTATGGAGCCTATTTCGAACTGTTTGGGCATTTACATGGACATCATGATATTTCTCTAGTGTCGCAGTAATCTTCGGAGCAGAAACGTTTGGAGTTGCTTTTATTTCTGACAAAATAACTCGTTCATGACGCGCTGTTAAAGAACTTGGCCGACCAGATCGAAGTTTTGGTTATAATGATCCCGTGTATAAATATTTATTTAAAATTTTATGAACACTAGAATGGCTTCTCCCGATTAATTAACCAATATCTCACACTTTATAATTTTGAAAATATAGCCTTAGAATTCATTTACGAACGTCCAGTTAGATTTCGGTATTTTTCCCATTTTTAAGACGAAAAGACAAATAATCTGCGTTTATTACAAAAAAGCGAGTGACTGATGCGTATATTACTGCCATATATAGCTAAAGACTTTAGATCCCGTTATTTTAAAGCTTTTTTCAAACGAAGCAATGCAAAGTTCAATCAAAAGCACAGATATTTCTAAACTTTTTTGACTATGAAATGTTTAGTTTTTTGTTTCTTTTTTCATTTGTAGTGATTAGAAAGTGGTTTTTTGGTTTGAATTTTTGATGTTGTGGTAAAAATATATATGAAAAATTAAATATGTAAAAAAAAATTTTTAGTTTTGTGTTAAAGGGTAAAAATTGAATAAATGTTTTAAAGAAACTGTTTTGTTTCTAAAACTTTTTTGATTCACTGTATATGATCGGAAATTATTAGTCCAAATAGATGCATTTCTTTCAAATTTGATAAATAATGCTACTTCCGGGGTACCTCAAGGTTCACATTGTGGACCCTTGCTGCTTTTAATCTTTATTAATGATCTGCCGAAGTTTATAAAACACTCACAATGTCTTATGTTTGCAGATGATGTCAAGATTTTTGCTCAAGTTTTTAATATATCTGACGCCATAAAAATTCAAAACGATATAACAAATTTGCAAAATTGGTGTGCTGGGAACAACTTATTTCTAAATATTAATAAATGTAATGTAATTTCGTTTACTATGAAGTCTAATCCTGTTATTTTTGATTATGAGATTAGCAATAACTTTATAAATCGTAAAAATGAAATTAAAGATTTAGGAGTAATATTTGATACTAAATTAAAATTTAGTTCCCATATTCAATGATAGGTTTTATAAAAAGAAATACGTCGGATTTTAGTGATTGCTTATCTCTCAAAGCTTTGTACATATCTCTTGTCCGTAGCAGACTTGATTACTTCGCAGTTATATGGAATCCATATTATAATATTACGTCAAATCGTATCGAAAGAGTTCAAAAAATTTTCACTAAATATACTTTCTCTAAAATTCACTGGTCAGATAAAATGCCTCCCTATATTGCGAGGCGGAAGCTACTTGGTTTGCAATCATTAGAGGATAGAAGATCGTTTTTTCCATTCTACAAACTAATGGAAAAATTGATTGTTCTCAACTTTCTGAGCTTTTTAAAATATATGTTGCACCAAGAAATTTAAGAACTAACCGATTATTTTGTGAATCTACACACGCAACTAATTATGTATATAATGAACCTGTCGCAAGATTCTTACGGTTATGTAGCAATATTTCTCCCATTCTAAACTTCAATGTAGATGAAAGTCGTTTCAGATTAAACTAATTTATTCTTTTTAATTAACTGTTTTAGCATTTAAATAAACATGTTACTATAGTCTGTAAGATTTGAAATCAGTAGACTGAATAAATCTATCTATATTTATAAAAATAAGTTGCATTGTGTATGAAATTGATGTTCTCTGTAATGCGTGAACCGATTTTGTTTCTGGAATTTCCCATGAAAGGTGACGTCAATACGAAGGTTTTTTTGTATAAATGGTCTTTGTATGTGTATTGGTTCATGAATTATAGGCATTTTAGTGAACTTATCAGCAATACAGCTGTGAAAAAATACAGGTGCGCACGGTATTTGCAAGAGTAATTGGAAATAAATGGAATATTGGAATAATTTGGCAAGTCTCACTTAAGTTTGCATTTGCGCGAAAAATAAAGGCATAGTAAAAATTTTCAATACCCCTTTTTTTCCCATACCCCCTTTATCGCCTACAAATCAATAAAAATGCTATATTTAAGACGGGTTTGTTCGTATTAGACTAAAATTTGGTAAACAAGTTCGTATGGTTACTGTCGGCAACTATATTAAAACAGGGCGTGGTCTAACTATATATACGCCCACTTTTTATAAATCATTATTATTCCTGAGTTGTACATGTTTTGATAGTGAAACTTGATATGTAGATGCTATGGGCCCAAGAGACCATTACTATATATTTGAGCGAACATTAGCCAAGAGGGAATTTTGCCACACAGGCCAAATTTATGATATCGAATTGCTTTGGAACTAAATGTCGTATGTAACTATGCAATAGACTCCTAAACTACTCATCCGATTAGCATGAAAATTTGTGTATAGAAGTTTTTTGGTACGGTGCGTGTTTGTGGGCTATCAATTTTTATCCACCTTGAACACCAGAGAGCACTGTAGTACAAATTTTTTACAAAACCGCCTAACACTCACAAACCGCTTATGCGATTAGAATGAAAAGTGGTATGCAGTGGTTTTCATGTACGTTGAGTGTTTTGCTGCAATATTGTTTGACCTATCTTGTACACCAGAGGGCGCTGTAGTACAAATTTTTTGCAAAACCACCTAAAACTCCCAAACCGCTCATGCGATTAGAATAAAAATTGGTATATAGTAGTTCTCAGGTACGATGAGTTTTTGACTGTATCTTCTTTGAACCACCTTGGACACCAGATGGTGCTGTAGTACAAATTTTTTACAAAATCGCATATTTTTAGTTGTTACATCTGCAAATATTTACAAAATAAAAAATATTTCTTCAATTTAGTAAAATTAAAAAATTTCCGTTATTTTGACATCAAAAACATGAACATATCTTGAAAACTATGAAAAATGTTACTACAACGATATATATATATAATGCAATATCGTGCTCAAAAATGAGGAAAACACAATCAGAAATTTAATTTTGTAAGTTATGATTCAAATATCTCCGCTGCTTTTGATACACTTTGTTAAATTTTTTTTGTCTTCAAGCTTCATCAAAGTACTATAAAAACGTTATTGCAAAAATACCGTTAGTTGAGTATATATATATTTTAAATATTTTTTTCAGAAAAGGTCTGAAATTTTGGAGTTTTCCTCAAAAAAAGGCTCAAAGTTTGTTTTTGTTGTAAAAATAATTTAAATTCAAATTCGCAAATTTTCAACTCCATTTAAAAATTACAACATTTATAGGCAAAAATTGTTTCAATTTTTCAAAAAATTAAAAACCATTTCTGTGATTAAAAAAACAAGGCCTACCCCTTGATTTTTTCGAACAAAATTTTTTTTCCAGTATTGTGTTTTTATATTTTTGAAAAAATTAACATTTTTTTGAAAAAATTATTTTAGTATCTCTTACCAATCAAAAGTTATAGCCAATAATCTTTATCCAAAATAAATATACAAAAAGCAAAACGCTGTCTGTGTGATGGCTGGAAACTTCAAAATTACTGAGCCGATAGAGCTGAAATTTTGGCAGTAAATTTTTTTCAAGTACGAGATGGTTTAAATTGATCAATAAAAATGCTATATTTCCTACGGTTTTCGTCGATTTGGCTACATTTTGATAATTTAGTTTGTATGCTCACTGTCGGCAACTGTACTAAAACTGGGTAATGTCCATCTACTAAAAAACTGGGATATAAGTGGGTGTGGCTCCGCCCATACAATTAAAATTTGTATTATCGAATAGCTTTGAAAGTAAAAGTAGCAGTACTTACATACAAACTCAAAATGGAGTTACTATTTGGTGATCTCCTGCTACTGGGAAACTGTAACGGGCAATGGAAAATGACAGTGGTGTCAAACTATGAGTCTCAGAAAAGTTTTGAATACACCTATTATGTTCCCATATAGTTGCAGGGTGCAGAAATGCGCGCCGGTAAAAGGCTAGTCTATATATATAAAACAAAGTCGGGTTTGTTACATCATTTATAACTCAAGAACGGCTGTGCCGATTTTAATGTTACTTTATTTGTTGGATTTGTGTTTATCCCGAATAGCAGAATAACTATTAAAATATTGGAAAAACGCTGGGGGCGTGGCACCTTCCATACAAATAAAATCTTCTATATCGAATAGCTTTGGAATTGTAGGTCGCACAGCAACGGAATTCGGTATTCGACCTTAATTTTCACTAACCGTTCTACTGGCAAAATTTTATGGGCGTTGGACGTAGGGCGTGGCACTATTTCAGCAGCCCAATTTTTCAGTATAACTTTCAAGCTATAAGTCACACATTAATGAAACTCGGTTAGAACGTACTATTTAGTCGTCTCTTTCAATTTCAATTTCAATTTCAATTAATTAAGATATAATGTTAGCATATAAGACAGTGTCTTTTAAATGCAATACGAATTATATAATAACAACAGGTAATAAGGAACATCGAATAAAATTAACTTAAAACTAACATAAAATGTATTAAAAAGAAGAAACATCAATTCATTTTATTATCAAAGAAAAGAAGAAAATAAATAGTTTAAGAAGAAAAAGGAAGTTTAAGAAAAGTGTTGAAAAATTTCATGCCTAAAGTTGCGTTTATTTTTAATCGCTTTAATTCTAACGGGCAACGAGTTCCAGATTCTGATTGCGTTAACAGAGAAAAGTCTGTTGGAATTTAAAAAATTGTACACAGGCATCATGAGGTTTAAATTACGGTTCGACCTGCAGAATTGGATCTTGTCAAATAAGTATTTAGGTGTTTTTGTGTTAATGAAATTATGCAAAAATATACAGTTTCTGGCATCAAGATAATTGAAAATATTACAACCAAGAATTTGACTACTCAAATGACTGATGTGATCGAACTTTTTGAGGCCATAAACATACCTAACAGCACTATTAAAAGCATGTTGTAACTTCAGTTTCGATCTGGAATCAAGTTTGCTATACACAACGTCTGAGTACGAAATGATTGGAATTATGAGTTGGAGTACTAATTTTTTCCTAGTATCGACAGGTACAAATGATGCAGTCCATCTCAGGTTACGTAGGGTATAGTAAACTTTACAAACAACATTATTAATATGATCTTCGCAAGAAAGTGATGAATTGATATGGAATCCAAGATTTTTAGCTTTCTCGACATACTTTAGCCCTTCACCATGTAAATAAACCATTGGAAGCTCAGTCGTAGTCAAACTAGTTTTGGAAATTGGCAAAACAAATGACTGAAGGGGGTTAAGGTTAAGCTTATTAGAAATAGCCCATTTAGTTAATTCACTCAAGTCCTCATTCAATCTAAAGCATAAATTATCAATTAGGGCAATTGGGCTGGACAAGTACAATTGAAGGTCATCAGCATATGCATGCATGGTAACATGACGACATATGCTAAAGATATCATTAATGAACATAGAAAATAAAAGCGGACCAAGTACTGAGCCTTGCGGCACCCCACATGATAAATAACAAAACGCGGACAGACTGTTTCCAACCTTAACTCTTTGGGACCTCCCGACAAGGTAGCTATATATCAGGCGGACCGCCATTCTCGAAAAACCAAAGTTAACATATAATTTTTGACACAGTATTGAATGATCAACGGAATCAAAGGCTTTCGAGAAGTCTAAGAGACATAGCAAACTAATGTGCCCGAGATCGAATGGCACTCTGATGTCATCTAAAATTTTTATTATGGCAGTAGAGCAGCTGTGACTAGGTCGAAAGCCTGACTGAAGTGAAGAAAAAAGGTCAAATCTTCTTATGTGCTCTGAGATTTGCACGGCCATGAGAGACTCAAATGCTTTAGATAAGGATGATAGCAAACTTACAGGACGATAGTCAGACGGAACACGAGCATTGGATTTCTTTGCTATTGGGATGATTGTGGCTGGTTTCCAAACGTCAGGAAAGTAAGAGCTTGTGAAGCAGTGATTAAAAATGTGAGTAAGCGGGCTAAGGACATGCGGTAAAATCAGTTTAATAAATTTAATGGAAATGTTATCCTCACCCATTGCGTTGGATTTTATCTTACTAACACTTCGGGCTACGTCATGCGCGCTAACAGCAACAAACTCAAACTGTGAAAGAGACTCAGAAGGTAACGATCGATTGTCAAAGGCAAACACATTATTGGAAGACGTAGAATTAGAAATGAAGTATTCATTAAGAATATTGGGGTCAATCACACAATCTTCAGACTTCGGTTTACAAAGTCCTGCTTGCTTTAAATTGTTCCATAGATTTTTTGATGATTGTGCTGAACTCAACTTGGACATAAAGAATACACGCTTTGCTGATTTCACTGTAGCGTTAGCTTACGTTTCTTAGTCTACAGTTTCACTGTAGCGTTAGCTACGTTTCTTAGTTTCTTAGATTGTACGCTCTATTACGATTTTTAAGGGCTATTTTGACATTATATGTAAACCACGGGCAACTAATATTAGTTAGTCGACGAGTGACTAGCGGAACATGGGAGTCAAAGAGTTCACAAATTTTATTCATAAAAAAAATTGAGCTTCTCATTAACGGAACTAAATAACCAGCATTCTGACCTATTTATAATAGACAGGTCACTAAACAAAGAGCCATAATCAACAGATTTATAGTCACGAAACGAGATAGTATTTTCAACGATAACTGGCGAAGTAGTCACATTTAAGGTACAATAGATAAGATCATGATCGGAAATGAACGATAATTGTTCAGAAAGCAAAACAGAAGAAATATCTGAGACCACAAAAATATCTAATAAGCTCGGAGTAGCATTATTTGCGAAACGCGTTGGTATATTAGTGTTAACAATTTGAAGTCCCACTTCGGTAAGTCTATCGGTGAAATGACTAACGAGATTATCCCTAGACAACATATTAATATTAAAATCGCCACACATAACATACTTGTCGTACCCAATTGAACAATCTGACAAAGAAGAAAATAACTGATCCAAACACCAATTACGATACGGATTATAAACACATGACACAAAGACCTTCGTACAATTAACACGGATTACAATATTGAGAAATTCAACATCGGAACCACTGGAAGTACCCAACACATTTACATTTAAATGATTCTTGCAATAAATTGCAACACCCCCACCTTTTTTACCAGTTCGATCATTCCGATAAAGCGTATAGTTGTTAATATTTAAGCAGAAATCATTTATGTCTTTGTGAAACCAGGTCTCAGAGACACAAATGATATCCACAGATGAATTTTCGAAACAATCTCGAACAATGTCAAGCTTAACGTCGTTTAGACTTCTCGCGTTAAAGTGGACAATGTTCAGACCTGAGTGTTGCTTACAAAGAACACCTATCAGAATCTTTTGGATATCACAATTAGTAATCATAAAAGAGTATAGAAGAAAAGTTATTAAAAACACAACCAAGAGCATGATAGAGGATGAAGAGATATAAATAAAGAGTTACTAAAAAGAAAACATAGCATGATAAAATTATAGAAAAATAGAGAGTAGAAAAGACCATCAGTAGTATTAAGCTTCTGCCTCACGAACATCAACCGCAGCGCAGATGGCATTTTGCATTTCTTCAATGCTGTTAACTCGTATTCCCTCTCCGTCTCTCCGCATTCTGATGTACACAGAGCCACGCATGGTAAACACGTTAAATGTGCTCTTATTTCTTTTGCATTTAATCGCCGCATGAAGAACCTTACGTGTGTCGGCTGCAATGCTCTCGTGCAAATAAATGTTGTTGTCGAAATCAAAGCCTGCGTCTCTTAAATTTATTGATTTCTTAGCTTGACGACGGTATTCTCCGAAAGCCTTCAACACTCGATTACGATCGAATGGAGTATAAAATTTTACTATGACAACACCACTTGTATTGGTTGATTTCTGCCTAATCCGAAAAATATCTCTTACAGGTGGGGAGTGAAGATTAATGGAGCGGCAAATTAAGTTAAAAGTGCTCTTGAGATTTTCTTCTTGAACCAGAGGAAGACCGAAGAGAACAGCATCAGAAGAATGGTCCACCAAGCTGATGTTGCTATTGTTGTTGTTGTTAGCAGAGCTGCTTTCACTTAGTTGTTGAGTGAGTTGATCACAGCGAACAGTGAGAGCACTAACTTGTTCGTCCAGTGAGTGTATTTTGATGTTCCACTCGCTTAGTTTGCTTTCAGTCTCCAATCTGTTAACAACTCGAGCTAACTCAGACGATAGTCTATCAAAGGGACGGTCAGTGTGCATACGAATACGCTCCTCTGACTCTTTTATCTGCTCTTTAGCATGCGCTTTCAACCTTTCTTCTACTGCAAGTAGTTGAGCTCCAAAAGAGTTTGCTCCGCTGCTGATAAATTTAGGCGTATTGTCACTTTTGTTGTTGCCACGCTGCTCACGTTGCCGAGTTTGCATTGGAGTCGGCGTCATAGGGGTCAGTCGACTAAGTACAGCAACACGAGAAGAGAGCACAGAAAAGAAGGCGATGACGATGCTCCGATGTAGACGAAAGTCCGATGCAGCTACAGTTGAACAAAGAAAGTGAAGAATTGCACACGACAAGGCGACAAGTTATGGTGATTCGGGCTGTGGCCAAGCAATCAAATTATATTTGCTATTAAATAAATAAAAGTTTTTTCAGCCGATTGTTTGCTGTTGCAGTCAATTAATAAGGAACAACCGGTAGCGCGATTAATGTTTATTAATAGATATAAAAGCACAACTCATCAAGCTCGTATTATGCGTTTATTTAGAACTATAGACGGAGCAAAGCAAAAACACGTCCGATTGATACTCTGAGTTTTACTCCTTCGACTGGCAAAATTGGCAAAATTGAGCAAGTATAGGCTAAAGGGGTGTGGCACCGCCGAAACAATTCAAACTTATGATATCGAATAGCTTTGGAACTAAATGCCGTATAATAATGAAATTCAGTATGGAGTTGCCACTTAGTGATATCCTTCTACTGGAAAACTGAGATGGGGGTGTGGCTACGCTCATATTAAATTTTTGATATCAGATAGATTTGGAACTAAATGTAGTATAACAACGAAATTCAGTATGGAATTACTATTGGGTGATATCCTTCTACTAAAAACTGAGATGGTCATTGAACAAGGGGGTGTGGCTCCGCCCATACAAGCCAAATTTTTTATATCGAATAGCTTTAAAAATAACAATAAAATTCAGTATGGAGTTACTTATTGGCCAGGCATTTCTACTGGAAAACTGGCACGGGCATTGGAAACTTGGCGTGGCTTCGCCCACACAAGCTTAATTCAATTCAATATACTTTACTACAAAAACAAACTTTTTTCTGGCATTTAATAACCAAAATCAAATCTTCTAAACGAATAAAAATTTCTTCATTTTTAATTTAAAAACCGTAACTTTTGCAACTGAAAGAGGTTTTTATCTTCATTGCTTTTTGGTAAGATTGGTTTTATTGCATTTTCCCTAAAAAAAAACAAAATTAAAAATAAAAAAAAAATTTAAAAAATCGTTTGTTCCGCTTATTGTCTAATCGATCACACTACCTCATGGCGGCAGTTTGTTAGTCAGGTTAGGAATACCAGCGCCAGACCGTGGAATGAATGACGCATTTAATCGTGAATTGGAACGTGAATATGATCGACATGAATTAGATCAATCAGTTCGAACAAATGTACCGCTGCTAAACCCTCAACAGAAGGAAGTGTATGATACATTAATAAAGGCAATTGATGGATATGGTGGCTTATTTTTCCTAGATGCCCCCGGTGGAACTGGGAAGACATTCCTCATGTCATTGATTTTGGCCACTGTTTCTTTCGTTTTCTCAGAATTTTTGCAATTTTGTCTCTTTGAAAGATGAGCTCAGCAACAAAGTATTCCCGAACATCATTGTTATCCACAAAAATAACATATGGTTGAGTGAGCGAGCAGTTTTGGCGACTAAGAACAAAGATGTGGATGACATAAACTTCGTAATTCAGAATCAAATCGTTGGAACTCTGCATTTATTTAAATCTATTGACTGTGTAACGAACGAAGACGAAGCCACCAATTATCCAATTTTTAAACTCCTTGGATGAGCCTGGCTTACCACCGCACAATTTACAACTGAAGGTTGGCTCGGTAGTCATCATGCTTCGAAATCTAAACCAACCAAAACTATGCAATGGAACGCGTTTGGTGTTAAGAAAATTGATGATCAATGTCATTCACGCGATAATACTCAAAGGAAAATTCAAAGGTGAGGAAGTCGTCATTCCGAGGATTTCGATAATCCCAACTGATATGTCCATTGAGTTTAAACAAATTCAATTCCCGATTCGTCTTGCATTCGCCATGACGATTAACAAATCACAAGGCCAATCCCTTAGTGTTTGTGGTCTGAATTTAGAAAATTCATGTTTTTCTCATGGTCAGTTGTACGTGGCATGTTCACGTGTCGGCAAACTTCTTGCACCTGATAACAAAACGAAAAATGTCGTATATCACAAGGTGCTTCACTGAAGGCAATCAACCCGAGTGCACTTCATGCAGCAAAATATATATCTTCAATGAAGTAAATTTCTTGCTGATACGCTATTGAAATACTTCATTTTTGTACTTAATAAACTACAACTTAATAAATTTTTTGTATTAATTTTATCACATTAATCTAAATTAATAAAATAAAGTAGGGTTAGTTATACCATTTACATATAACATATAACATATAAAGATCGGCAGGACCGATTTAAATAATCTCTTATTTATTGGATTTTTCTTTGCACCAAATAGCAAAATAGCTTTTAAAATATCGGGAAAATTCACGGAAAAAAATTATATGAAAGTTAATTATCTACATTAATAAAAATCATTTTTTGTTTGTTTGACCAGAATGCAAATCTTAACGTCTGGTCGGATTTAACTCAAATTTGACTCACATTTTACTTGAATCTTAGATTATGCTTTGGCATAATTAGTTTTGACCTCGCCTCTTCCACCCTTTTATAAGTAAGGGAAATCAACCAAATAAATAATTAACTTTAAAAAAATTCTGTAATTTTGACACCAAAAAAATTCACATATCTTTAAGATTGCATAAATTTTTAGTACAACGTCTTTTTCTTATAACGCCGTTTCTTTAGCATGATAAAAAAACATTTTGCATATTTCCATACGCTTTACGCCAAAAGCTTATTTTTTTCTGGTTAAAAATCGTTATCTTCTGAACAAATAAAACCTAAACATCAAAATTTTACGTTTTTTCCCCCCGGATAACACCGAGTATATCAGCTAGTAAATAAATAAATAAAAGTTTATAAAGTGTAAGTGTATTTTTATGTGTGTGTGAATGTGTGTCTTGTGAGAGCACCACATTATTCGTCTCCATAGAATTTGATTGAGTTGGCCAAGAGATTAAAATGTACGTTTTTTTCGGTCTGTGTCCATGAATTTTGGTTTGACTCTGTCGATGTGAACTGTAACTGTGTTATTGTTTTTAAGGATTGTAAAATTTTGTTGTGTTCTCTCGAGTACTTTGAACGGTCCTTCGTATGGATTCTGTAGTGGCCGTCGCAGTGTGTCATTTCGTACGAATACGTATTTACAACTCTTCAAGGCTTGTGGTAAGTATTCACCAGTATTTGTATTATGATGTGGAATGTTTGAATCGTTATTTTGAACGTTTTGTTTGAGTTTCGCTAATGTTTCTGATGTATTGAAAGATTGATAATTCTGAACTACTAGTTGTCTAGGTAGCTTTAAGTTTTGACCGAAAACCATTTCAGCTGGGGACGCTCTGATTTCTTCATTGGCTGTGAATCTAATACCGAAAAGAATCTGAGGAATCTCTGTGTACCAATTAGTTTGGTTATTAGTCGCCATTATTGATGCTTTTAATTGTCTGTGAAATCTTTCAATCATCCCGTATGATTGTGGATGGTACGACGAAGTAAAAATGTGGTGAGAGCCAATATCTTTAACAAATTGCTTAAATGTGTCAGATGTGAACTGTGGTCCTCGGTCAGAGATGATTTCTATTGGTACGCCAAATCGTGAAACGAATTCTCTATAGAAGGTGTAGATTATTGTTGTCTCTATGTTTTTGAGTGGGTAGGCTTCAGGCCAACGTGTATTTCGGTCAATCGCGGTTAGAAGATATTTATATCCGTGCGATATTGGTAAGGGACCAACCATGTCCACGTGGATGTGTTCGAAACGGCAGTGTAGAATGCTTATCTTGTGTGTTAATGTCTTTGTATGTCGGTGTACTTTAGCTTTCTGACAACTAATACATTCTTGAGTCCATTTATTAATTTGTAAATTCATGTTTGGCCAAGAATATCGTTCTGTTATAAGTCGTCGGGTACCTCTTGTCCCTGGATGTGAAATATTGTGTATTTGGTCAAAAATTTTCTTACGTAAAGATTGTGGAATATATGGGCGTGTGTTATCTGTGGAGTGCTCGCACCAAATTTCAATGTTCATGAATGGCATTCGAATTTGCTCAAATTTGTATAATGTTTGATCTACTATGTCTTTGAGTTCTGTATATGTGTTTTGTTCGCAATGTAAAAGTTTGAAATTAAGATCGGGTGTTTTGAGTTCCTCTACTCCGCATCTTGATAATGCATCTGCTACTGAGTTATCTGTACCTTTGACGTGTAGTATCGTGCTAGTGAATTGTGCTATGTATTCTAGGTGTCGTGTTTGTCTTGGGCTTCTCTCTTTTTTAGAATTGAGTGCATTTGTTAGTGGTTTATGATCTGTGTATACTATGAAAATATTAACTTCAAGGTAGTGTCTAAAATGTTTGATTGTTATGAATATAGCTAAACGTTCCCTATCGAATGTACTGTATTTAAATTCTGTGGAAGTGAGGTTTTTGGAAAAGAATGCTAGAGGTTCTAATTTATTGTTGTATTCCTGTTGTAATACTCCACCTCCTGCTGCATTTGATGCATCTACAGCAATCGATAGTTCTACTTTACTATTAACAAAGTTAAGTAGTGTTTGCGTAGCAAAACTATCTTTAATTGCTGTGAATGCATCAGACGTTGTGTTTGTCCATGTTAAAAGTTTGTTTTTTTGTTTTTGAAGCTATTGTGACCATTTCGTATATTGGGCCTAGCATGTGCGCTAATTTAGGAATGCACCTGTGATAATAGTTAGTCATGCCGATAAATTTTTGCATTTGTTTGACAGTATTTGGTTGTGGATAGTCTCTTATATATTGTATTCGTTCCTCCGATGGCCGTATGCCATGTCTTGAAATATTGTAACTCAGAAAATTGATATTTTCAACTTCGAAAACGCATTTAATTAAAAGTTTGGTTTAATGTATTAAATGTATGTAACGTATTTGCCGAGTCGTTCGAAAACTTGTGTCAAATGTTTCATGTGCTCTGTTTCTGTCTCGCTAGCTATCAAAATATCATCTAAGTAGACGAAAATGAAATCTAGTCCGTAAAGGACTTCATGTATGAACCGTTGGAATGTTTGCGCTGAGTTTCTCAAACCGAAAGGCATTCGGAGAAATTCGAACATTCCAAATGGTGTCGTGATAGCTGTCTTGTGTATGTCTTCGGGAGCCATAGGTATTAGGTGATATGCTCTGAACAAGTCCAGTTTCGAATAAATGCTTCTGTTGTGTAAATTGTTTGAAAAATCGTGTATATGTGGTAATGGGTAGCGGTCGGGTACTGTAATTGCATGGATTCGTCTGTAGTCACCGCATGGTCTCCAGTCGTTTGGTTCGCGTTTAGGAACGAGGTGTAGCGGAAAAAATGTCATCGATTTCGACGGTCTACAAATGCCAGATTTAACAAAAAAATCGAATTCTTGTTTAGCTATTTTCGTTCTGGACAAGTCTAGACGTCGTGGCTTCGTTAATGGTAACTGTCCTTCTGTCACTATGTGATGAACTGTTTGATGTTTTACCGGTGTAGTATAGTCGGGTTCTGTTAGTAGTGAAGGAAATTGTTTGAGTAATTGTGTGTACTTGTTGTCTAGTGAAAATAATTTTTGCAATGTTGTTTTAGTGTATGCTGTTATTGTGTTAAACTGATAAATTCGTTAATGGGTCGATGAGACGTTTATATTTGAGATCAACAAGAAGTCCATATTTCGTTAAAAAATCTGCACCAATAATTGGTTTAGAAATGTCTGCTTTAATAAATATAAATAGTGATTCGCGTCGTAAATTTAAGTCTAAAGTTAATAATTTTGTTCGGAATGTAGATATTGCTGTGCCATTAGCAGCTTGAAGTGTCAAATCAGATTTCTGTCTAATTATTTTGAATTTTGAGGGAGGAAGTACCGATACTTCCGCTCCGCTGTCAATAAGAAAATTTAATTTATTTGACGGATCAAATACGAAAAGACGACGTGTTAATGTGACGGGTCTATCATCAGTCGTCGTGATAATAGAGTCTTTTAGTTTGTTGTATTGTGTGGCATAATGTTGTGTTGTGAGGATGGTTGTTTCGAATCAATGAACATGGTTGTTCACACTTTCGTACTTGATTACCGAATCTATAATGGTATTTACATTCCCAAGAAGTATTGTTTTGAGGCCTATGTCTGGAGTTTGACCTGCGTTCTATACGTGAGTGCGAACGAAATCGGGTTTCTGACTTAAGCGTGTTCACTTCTAACGTCAATTTATTAAAATATTCTAAAATTTTTGAAGTGGAAATTGTTAAAGCTTCTACCATATTTGTAAGTTCAATCGTGTTGGAATGTTTTCCGAAGGCACTGACTTCATTTTCGGTCATGACTTCCCAGAGATTGTCGGCTAACGCTAGCAGTTCCTCGATCGTTTTATGGCCTGACCCAGTCAACGTTATGTTTAAAGTTTTGGGTAGTTTCCTAAGCCATAACTTTAAGAGGAAATCTGGTTCCACTGAAGAATCGGGTAGAAGTAAGAGCGATCTGTAAAACCTGGATGGTTTTCGGTCTCCAATTCCGCAGTCTGAAAGAATTTTGTCAATTCTTTTATTCTCATTTAGAGAATGACGTTCGATCAAAATTTTTTTAAAATTTTCGTACAAATTGGTCTGTGAAGGTTTTTGAAAAAAATCAAGGACTGTCATAATAACATCCTGTGGAAGAGCTATAACTAAGTATTCGTACTTAGTTTTGTAAGTCGTTATTGATTTTGCATGGAATTGTATTTCGGCGTGGACGAACCATGCTTCAGGACAAGTTGTCCAAAATTGTGGTAATTTAATAGATGTCGCGTGTATTTCCGTACTGTAAGGTATATCGAAAGGGTTTGGAAGTGTGTCTGCGTTAAGAGTTAGCAATGAATTGCCTTCTTCTCCATGGTGAGAAGAGTGAGGGAGGGCATGTTGTAGGCTCATTGTGAATTTTTAACACTTTAACTGCCGCCATATAAAAAAGTATCGGGTTCTCCGGGCCATTGTTTTTTTACAGATCTAGTGTATTTTGGTAGCAGAAAATCCGAACAAAATATCAGAAAATGTTTTTTCTTTATATTTCTGTGAAATTTTGAAATATTTTATTGAGGCAAAACATATGTACCTCACGGCCTAATGTATACGCCGTGAGGTACATGTGCTGTGCCTTGTTTGTATATTTGTGCAATTTTTTTTTTATCATAGTCGGGTGATGATGCTGATCAAGAATATATATACTTTTCTATACCTACCACGCTTCCTTATGGGCGTTTCAAACGGAGTGACAAAATTAATATACTCCATATCGTCGTTGCGCATACAAAAAAGGCTATGTGTAAAATTTCGATTTTATTTTTATTTTACCATTTAATAGCCATATATATGCCCCATCTATTCACCAAATGGTTTCTTGATATTCTTATTGGTTCAGAAGTTAACAAATGTAAAAGTTAGCAGCTATGTGAAAATAGTACTGAAATTGTTAAAAAACATTTTTGTTTTTTTCGTCTCCTGAAAAATTGTTCAAAAACACATAACCTTTTTTGTATGCGCAACGACGATATATAAAAATGATGCGCTAAAGATATGTAGGTTTTGGGGTGCCAGGCCTTGCGGAATTGAACTACGTTTACAGATTTGCATTTCGAGATACATACTAATTTAAAACCATGAACTTTATGTGTAATCAAATACTGAGGCACATACGCTGTGGCTTAGAGCCTACGGGTACATTTTATTGAGGCACACCGTATGTGCCTCATGGCAGTTAACGTGTTAAGTGTGTTCCTCAAATGTGTTACCCTGATGCAGTGGAGTGCCTACGTAAGTGGGAATATAGGTTTTTTCCGACCCTATATTCTTAAATACGTTTCAGAATCTACGGTGTGTGCCTCGTGATAATCTAAATTAAAAAGCAACCTGTGAAAAAATTTTTTATAACATGTCAAATAAAAAAAAAATTATATAAAATTTTAAAAAAATGACTGTGCCGCTCTCGTAGTTGTAGTAGTAGTTGTTGCTGTTGTTGTTGCTGTTGGTTTTGTTGTTGTTGTTGCTGTTGGTTTTGTTTTTGTTGTTATAAATACTGTTGTTGTCGCTGTTGATTTTGTTGTTGTTGTTATAAATACTGTTGTTGCTCTTGATTTTGTTATTGCTGTTATTAATACTGTTGTTGCTATTGCGCTATCTTACCGGCAGATATAGGGTTTTGCTTGTTATGGTTGATGTTGATTATGTTGTTGCTCTTGCCTGTGAAACCTTACCGGCAGGTGTAGGGTTTTGCTGCTGTATTAGTGAGATAATTGCTTGGCGGTACAGTGGTATTGATGTTGAGGTGAATGTGTGACGAGTAGTGACGAGTGTTTCAGCTGCTGCTGTTACTGTTGTGACGATTTGTGCAGGGCTCTTTGTGTGATACGGTTTTTTTAGCGTGTTCGCTGTGCTACGCAGTCACTAAATATGTTGTAGATGATTATAATTATTTTATTTTTTTTTTTTTTTTTTTATTATTATTTCAAAATACTTTAGTACAATAAGAACAAAGTTCTTTCATAGTACGACACATGGTTGAATAAATATGGTTGTCTCGTGGCTGATCGTACTCTCTTCTCAGTACCCATAATTGTCAAAATCAACGAAAAACTACAACAACAACTTAATCGGCTTTGCATGTTATCAATTTCCGCATTCAGATTTGGTATGAGTTGTCAACTTCGATTTGACATTTATGGGAACTCGTTTCACCCATGCGACAACCTTATTTATTCAACCATGGTACGACATAAATACATTCAATATAAAATAGATAACAACTGTTTAATATAAAAATACTTTAAATATAGGAATGATAACAACTGTTTCGTGAATTAACTTAACTAAGGAATACATTGTATCGACGGTCCCTACGAAGACTATCTCTTCTTTAAAAGCAATCAAGAAAATCCTTTTTTTTAAGCTGCGGCGAAGAAAAATTCTTTATGAAATGCGGCGAAGAAAATCTCTTTTTAGAGTGTGACGTTTACAACGCTGTATTTTTTAAGGAGTGAGAACAATTTTTCTGAAAAAAATTATGTTTTCAAATAATTATTTCTATTTATAATTTCATCTTTATAATTCTTTACAGTACTCTATAAAATGATTTTTATCAACAAATAATATAACATAATGACATATTTCATATACATAAATGCATAAAATACATAAAAACTTTTTAAAAAAAGCAATGAAAATTTCCGAAAATTTCTAATACGTTGTCTAACATTAAAAAAGTAAGCATAAAATAAAAAGATTTTTTCTCCGCATTTTGATAATAGTGATTTTTTCGCCGCATTTTGATAAAAGTGATTTTTTCCGCTCTATTTTGAAAAAAGAGATTTTCTGTCGGAAGATTTTTTTCGTAAGCACCGTAGGTATGTTTAAGAAGAATATCATCAGCTCTTAAATTTATTTAATAGGTTATGAGATAGGCCAGAAAATAGGATAAGAAGTTATAAATTTTAAGAATTTAAAAAAGGTGAGGACAGAAAAAGAAAGAATGATGAATAAGGAGGAAGAAAAATAAGTAAGAATGGATTGCCTAAAGATACCTCTTACTGTAACTTCTCTCAGTCCGCCTGGCAGAGCATTCCACAGTCTGATGGCGTTAATGAAAAACAAGCGCGATGATTTTAGTGAAGTATGTCTAGGAATTATAAAAACATTACTTCTTCTAGATAAGCTAAATTGAAGTTTATTATATAATTAGGAAGGTGTTTTTGTATAAATCAGCTTATGTAGATAAATGCAGTTTCTGGCATCAAGGTAAGATGGTAAATAGCACCCAAGTATGGCATTTTTATAACTAGATACGTGATCAAATTTACGTAAACCAAAGTCAAGCTTACTATAGACCAATTCTGCGTAGGTTATCACAGGTAACACCAGCTGTGTAATCAATTTACGTTTAACATTGACAGGAGTCACACTAGCGGACATTCTCAAATTACGAAGGACATAATACACTTTTTGGATTACACTATTAATGTGATCAGTACACGATAGAAACGAATTTATATAAAAACCCAGATTGCGAGCTTTCGACACTTATTCAAGTTTGTTAAACCCAATACACAAGTCAGGCATACCATCAAAACAAGTTTTATGTTTACTTATGGGTAGAACATACAATTTGGCAGCATTCAATTGAAGACCATTGCTTTTGGCCCACTCACTAATGTTATTGAGATCTTCATTCAATCTGTAACACAAATCCTCAAGTAGCCCAACGCGCCGAGAAATATACAACTGAACATCATCATCAGAAAATATGTCATTGATAAACAACGAAAATAAGAGTGGACCAAGAATCGAACCTTTGTGGAACACCACTAAGTACCAGTTTATACTGCGAAAACTTATTCCCAACTTTAACTTTTTGCAACCGATTAGACAAGTAACTATACATTAAATTTACAGCACTTTCACTGAATCGAAATAAAAGCTTGAGTTTTTGACACAAATAGTTATGGTTTACCTTGTCAAAAGCTTTTGAAAAATCAAGCAAACTTAGCAATGTGATGTTACCAGCATCATATTCCGGCCTTATGTCATCTAACACCTTTACTACGGCTGAAGAACATCCATGCCCCTCGAAACCAGACTGATATGGGGATAGTAGCTTCTTGTCCTGAATATGACTATTTATCAACTGCATCAAACATAATCCAACATCAATTACATTAGCAGGAACAAAATTAAAAGATTGCAGAACGGACATATTACAACTAATATGCACATTATCGTCAGTCATAGGTGATGAATTGTCTAAAAAATAGCTGTTAAGAGTTTCTGGCTCAATTTGACAATCAGAGTTTTTCTTATTACATACCCCAAGTTTTTTAATATTTGCCCACAAAGTTTTGGATAAAGGGATAGATTCAGCTTAGCTGAGAAATATCTAGACTTTGATTGCTTTGTTATTAAGACAGCTGCATTTCTCGCTATCCTATATTTTTCCCAGTTTGAAGGTGACTGATTTCTTCTCCATAAATTGTGCAACTTGTTTCTTTTTTTTATTGCATCGAGAACATGTTGGGAAAACCAGGGACAAGACACATTATTAACACGAAAAGTACACAGAGGAACATGTTTTTGGAAGAGATATTTAATAGGAGTTAATAAAGCACTAAGTTTCTCATTAACAGTACTACAGCGATAACATTCATTAAACGAAATAAAGGATATATCATTGAGCAAAGACTAATAGTCAATATGCTTGAAATCACGATAAGAGAATAATGATGATGTGATTGTTGTTGCTACCGCCGTTTTTGCTGCAATTAATGCTGCCGCTATTGTCACTGCAAGGCAGAGGTGGCTGTTGATGTTCTTGTTCGGATTAGGCAGGATCGCCAGTTGTGGTGGACACAAAATATTTTTATTTTTTAAATTTTATTTTTAAAATTTTTATTTAATAAACAATGTTTTATCTTTAAACAAACTGTTATAACTGATAAAATATTTTTGAAAAAAATAAGTATATAAAGTGTAAGTGTATTTTTATATGTGTGTGATTTAGTGTCTTGTGGGAGCACCACACATGTGTACCAGCACCAAGTTAAATACCCGAAAAGCTTTAAATTGCTTTAAAAATGGTATGCAATTATACAGCATGAATGTAATGTGCCATTGTGTAAAGATTGTTTTAAGCTATACCATACATAATAAATAATATTTGAAATAATAACTATTTTCAGCAAGTATTTGGATTAAGGGGGCGAAATTCGTATTCAGGAATAAAAGAGTTTATGTTTTCGACCTAAATTATTAGAATGGAACACAGAAATATTAAATTTGACTACAAGGATATTTAAGTATTTGTTATTGAAACGTAGTTAATTCAATATTGCTTAATTTTTGATATAAATACGATTTGAATTTTTATATTTATATTTACGTATGCAGTCTCCGACAGCAAATCGTACCGCGTAGACCATTCAAACGATCAAAGTAGTAGTAAAACAGTTCAGAAACTTTGGTTAATGTATCACCATTTATAATAAAAAAAGTTATTGACAACACGTGTGGAGGTGAAGTTGACATGTGCAAAAAACTAAGAAATGGTGACATTTTAGTGAAAACCAAAAACTATGTGCAAGCCAGCGAATTAATCCAATTCTCCACCTTCTCACCGCAAATACAAATAGACATAACGGAACACACAACTCTCAATTACTCAAAAGGCGTCGTATATTCGAATGACCTGCGAGACATATCAGAAGAAGATATACAAGCAGAAATGAAAACTCAATGCGCTACCGAAGTCAAGAAAATACAAAAACAGATCACGAGCTCAAAGAAACCGGTCTTGTTATTCTTACCTTCGCGTCTCCTTCTCTCTCTAGCGGGATATCAATCGGCTATGAAAAAACAAAAATTCGGCCATACATTTCCCTGCTACGCAGATGCAAAAAATGCCATCGCTATGGACACATAAAAAGCAATTGCAATTTCTCAAAAATATGTCCCAACTGCGCAAGTAACTTTCACACTAACGCAGAATATAACGCGTTGTGCAATTTCTCCAAAACATGCTTAAACTGAAAAAAGAATAACACTACTGATCCAAACCATAACGCTTACGAAAAAATATGTCCCATTTTCTTAAAAGAAAAAGAAATTCAAGTTCTTTTTGAGATCAACTGTTTAAAGCAACAACAACTCGAGCAGCTGTAAACTACTCAGACATAATCTCCGACACCGAGCTAGCATATAAAAACCTGTCAAAGGGTAACAAATTAACTACGCAACAAATAACAGATACAAAAATTTAAATACTACCAGTAAAAACTTTTAATCGACTCAAACAAAAACTAAAAAAAAAGGTCTTACTGATAATATAAAAACAATTACAATAATCTTCTAATCCCAAACAAACGACTCAATCCAATAATAATATCACTGCAAGAATCCCACCTTCACAATACCTCAAATATCTCTATACCGATTAATTTTTCCCTGCATTATATCAACACATCTCCTACAACATTCGGAGGTGCTCTCCTAATCCACAACTCATTACAGTACAAACAAACCCGACTTCAAACTGGTTTTGATGCAATAGCTAAAAAGAAGATTGCAATCATATACACATACATACCACCACAATACAAATTTACCTCTACAAACCTAAAAATATGCTCAATTTCACAAGGAACTCTGTAATAATCACTGGTGACTTCAACTGTTGGCATAACAATTGGGGCTCACCCAAAAACAACCGCAACGGCACAACGCTTAGCAACTTCATCAACGATTCCAACTTGGTAATTTTAAATAACGGTTCCTCATTTTTCCCACAACACCTTTTTCCCATATCGATCTGACTCTCTTTTCATCTTACTAAGTGTGATGTTCCCACATTCAATCTGTGCTAATTGGACAATAGTTGACGACCTATGTGGACACTTTCCCATCATAATTTCCTTATTTCACAATCAAACCGCAAAAAATCATATAACCAGACTGTACAATTGTACAGACATACATAAATAATACTACACAAATTGTACCATCAACAAACAAACATTTATTTAAAGTTGAGCTACCTGCAAAAGTGCTAAATTGCTTATTTCCTTTTAATGCAAAGGATGATTAATTCGCATGTTTTGATTTTAAGTTCAATCACCGTTTATGGTCGTTTTAGCTTATTTAGGTAAATGTTTGTATGTTGCACTTTTTTTTGCTTTTAATTTCTTTTGTTTACGATTGTTGTAAAATTGCTCAATTAACTTAATGTTTATGCTTGTAATTTATTTTTTGTTAACGTTGTTATTATATTAGTATTTAATCACCGAATTTTAATTAATAAAATAATTATTTTGATATCCAAGCCAAGTGGTTGTCAACTTATTTTCCTCATCAACCTTTGAGTTCAAGTGCTCAAAGGACCAAATATAATCCATCAACCTATGAGTTAAAGTGCTCAAAGGACCAAATATAATTCAACAACCTTTGAGTTAAAGTGCTCAAAGGCCCATTCGCTGCTCAAGGCATAGAGTCTTGAACATTTGGTGACCCCGACGTGATTACATAAGATCACGTTATTCATATAACTCAAGGCAAGGATACTTGAGTAATTCAACACTTTTTATCAAGGTGCTGCAGGAAGCCATCTACATCATGGATGCCTTGTACACCAAACAATCGGAGCTAGGAAGTTCGATTCAACGAATCATCACTAACTTCAGAAAAGATTCAACCGATCGCAAGACACAGCCCTATTATGAACAAAGACTCCGTGATTTGAATTCCTTGTGGAATCAATTCGACACAAATGATTCGGCGATTCGAGAAAAGGACACTCTAGATTCGGGACATGAATATTTCACGAAGGATTATTACGTTGTGATTCGAGACCTATTCGAAAAATATAGCAAAATATTTCAGGAAAATATCGATGCATGAAGCACCACATCAACAGCTAACCTACAAACTCATTCAAAGCCAATACCCAATTCAGTGCAGCCTGCTGATATAACCAGGGTAATACGAAAGCAGCATGCCACTATTTTATCACTACAACGACTGATAACAACATTATCAAGGGAAGATGAAATACAACCTCCACAATACTACAAGGTGAATCTTAACAAACTAACCAAGTTGTGGGAAGAAATTGAATCACTTAATTACCAAGTTTGGGAATTGTATGATGATCCCCAAAGCAATGGATACAATGTTGAGGAATATCTTTTGCTGGAAGAAACAGTACAAAAATTAACAATAAAATTGTCATGCGTTCCTTCAATGCAACAAGTCAACAACAACGTCCCACGGGAAGAATCTATTAGAATACCAGAAGTTCAAATTCCTAAATTCGATGGAGATTATCTATCTTGGAAACCATTCTACGACCTATTTAATGAAATGATTCACAAAAGAACAATTCCGAATGTGCAAAAAATATGGTACCTGAAGTCTTCATTGAGTGGAGAAGCAGCAAAATTAATTCAACATTTCTCTTTGAGTTCAGAGAACTATGAGGCTGCTTGGAAAATGCTCCAAGACCGATACAACAATTTACGTCTGCTAACATCAACACTTATCCAAAAAATCCTCAGTCAACCAAATCACTCTGCTGACACACCAAGCGCCAGCACAATAAAGGCATTGCACGACGTTTCTCATGAGAGTCTCCTTGCGTTACAAAATTTGGGAATCGACACTTCAAGCTGGGACCCGCTATTGTTGCACCTTTTGCTTAAAAAACTGGATAAGCAAACACATATGTTATACGAACAATCATTAGAAAAACCAAGAGAATTGCAGACGATATCTCACTTCTTTGAATTTCTGGAACACAGGTTCCAATCACTTGAGGCATTGGGGAGCAAGGATAAAAAGGCACCCAGTAAAATAGTTTCTTCCGTTGTAACACGAGAAAAGACAAATATTTGTGCAGTATGTAAGAATGGTCAGCACCCATTATACAGCTGCAACCAATTTTTGCAATTAAACACCAAGGATAAGATTCACCAAGTAAAATCCAAGAATTTGTGCATGAATTGTCTCAAGGCAGGACACACATCTCAAGAATGCAAATCACGCACTTGTACTAAATGCAATAAGAAACACAACACACTACTGCATGTGGAATCATCGAATCTAAAAGGACAAGAGCATACATCAACACAACCTGGAAATAACTCGGTCTCACTGTCAGCATTAAACAGTAACAAGAAACAGTCATATGTTTTACTAGGCACAGCAAAAATTATCCTGATGGCTTCCAATGGCATGACCATAGAATGCAAGGCCATTTTAGATTCGGGATCGCAAGTAAACATAGTCACATCAAGAGTTGTAAAGAAATTAGGATTGTCTCCTAAATCAACATCAGTTCACTTGGAAGGCATTGGAAAGGGAAAACAAAACAGCCATCATCGCATTCATATCACTATGAAATCTAAAACAAATAACTACACATCGCCACTAGAGGCTGTTGTTTTAAAACAAATTGTATCACCACAACCATCGACGGCATTGGATACTTCTAAATGGGCAATTCCCGACAATATACCACTAGCAGATCCAACCTTCAGCCAGCCAACAGAAATTGATGTGTTGATTGGAGCCGAATTCTACCATCAAGTCTTGTCTGTAGGAAAAATTAAAATTGATGACAACATGCCAATATTACAAAACACCGTCTTTGGATGGGTCTTCTCTGGCAAGATGACTCAGTCATGCGTCAACACAGTTGTATGTGGAGTTTTCACTGGTGAAGACGAAACCAATACTCTAATTGAAAGATTTTGGAAACTCGAAGAACTAAATGAGACTGAACCAGCACTATCAGAAGTTGAACGACAATGTGAAAATCACTTCACACAAAATACAAAACGCGGTAATGACGGCAGATTCATTGTCAGGCTTCCATTATCCAGAAAACCAACAGAATTGGGAATGTCTAAAAATACAGCTTATAATCGATTTATGGCACTAGAACGGCGGCTCACCAAAAACCCAGACCTCAAGACACAATACATCAATTTTATGCGCGAATATGAAGGTTTGGGCCACATGACAAAGATAAACCTGGATAATGTTTTGTTTCCAAATTACTTTATTCCTCACCATTGTATACTTAAACCTGATAGCAGCACAACAAAACTTCGGGTAGTATTTGACGCATCGTGCAAGACGTCTTCGGGATTATCACTCAACGACTTACAGCTCAACGGTCCCACAGTTCAAAGTGAACTGTTCTCAATACTACTTCGCTTCAGGACACCTAAATTCGTTTTTACAACCGATATTCAAAAAATGTATCGACAAATCAACATGCATAGTGAAGATCGAAGATACCAACTCATATGGTGGAGAGAACATTCTTCAGAACCCCTCAACTGTTACCAGCTTAACACAGTTACCTACGGTACGAGAGCAGCACCTTATTTGGCAACGAAATGCTTACAAATGCTTGCAATGAGTAATCAAGATAAACGACCATTCGGGTCAACAACATTAAAAACGACTTCTATGTAGATGATGGTTCAATGGCTCCAATAGTTTGACGGAGGCAATCGAAAAACAAAGGCAGCTCACTGAAATTCTGTATGAAGCAGGATTTACCTTAAGAAAATGGTGCGCCAACCACCCAAGACTGTTAAAAGAAATTCCAGAAGAAGACCAAGAAGTTAACTTGGATCTCGACGATGATGGTACACAAGCCATAAAAACGCTCGGCTTGACATGGTTGCCAAAAACTGATCAATTCTGCGTCAAGGCCAACTTGAATAAAAACACCATACTAACAAAACGCGTAGTTGCATCAGATCTGGCAAAAATCTTTGATCCATTGGGTATTCTCGCACCTGTTGTAGTAAAGGCAAAAATTTTTCTTCAACAGATGTGGCTACAAAAAATATCGTGGGATGATCCACTATCGACTGAGTCACAAACAACATGGAGTAACTTCAGGCGAGAGATGGAAGAGTTAAACAACTTCAAGATCAATCGACACATATTTTCATCTTATGTACCCAAGGAAATACAAGTTCACACCTTCGTTGATGCATCAGAAAAGGCATATGGTGCAGCAGTTTATATTCGATTTGTTTTAACCAGTGGTGAAATTCTTGTTAGGTTATTGTGCGCAAAATCTCGAGTTGCTCCAATAAAAAAGACTACAATACCAAGGTTAGAATTGTGCGCAGCCGTATTGGGAGCTCAGCTAACAACCAGAGTTAAGGAAGATTTGCAATATAATAGCAATAGGAAGAATCATCGATACATACACTGGTAATGATGGTTTTATTCGAGTTGCGGACGTAAAAACATCTTCAGGGATATTAAAAAGACCAATCCACCGTCTAGCGTCACTTCCAATTAACACTGAGTCCACTGACAATACAAACAGTTATGACTCACAGGACGCCATAGAAAACACAAGTGTCTCAACAACTTCAAATCAGGCTGATGAAGATACAGGAAGACCAACATCGAAAAAACATCGAACATCAGTAACTAGCTACATTACCACATCCATGCTCGTAATTTTACTATTACCACTAGTTTATGCAGACAAAATTAAAGTAACCAGATTCAGACCGCACTTGGGCATCCATTTTGAAGATATAAGTACATTAAACATAGCATCAAGTCAATGGAACTTCCTTGTATATTATGATCTTGAGCCGTTAAGGGCAGAACTATCAGCATTATCGAATGGAACTCGTATAGCACAACAGTTATGTGAGGAAATGCAGCAAAAGATGGGTTGCGACGAAACTATACACAATTTTCAGTTCACCATGGAATCCCTCCGCCTCGATGACACACTACTATCCAAACGAGCTAAAAGAGGAGCCATGAATATAGTTGGAAACATTGCTGGATCATTGTTTGGAGTTTTGGACAATGAATACGCCAAGAAGATGTCTCAAACAATTGATGAAATCCGAAATAATGAGGACCATCTTATGAACTTATTGCGTAATCAAACTTCAGTGATTGACTCAACTATTAATCTCCTGCGAATTGACACTACTACTACAAAGTTGCGTTTCAAACAAATAGACTCACAGTTAAACAACCTGGCAAAACAACTCAATCATGTTAGTACTGATGAATTTCAAATCAAACTGCACCAAATGTTTCTATCAATCTCAGCTCAACTTACGTTACTAATGGTTAATATGCAACGAGTTCAAGGGGCATTACTCGATGTGCTAGCCGATACACACCATGGTGGAATAAACTCTTTGCTATTGTCTACGAATCAACTAAAGGAGGAATTAAAAACAATAAGAGCTCATTTACCACCTCTTTTAGAGTTACCTGTAGACAGCGACGATTTTCTGCAACTCTACAAGCTAATGACACTCAAGGGAGGTCTAGGTCCTCATAATGCTGTGTTTCAGATAACAATTCCTCTCATCAATCCAGAACAGTTCGAGATCTTCAAAATGATTCCTGTTCCAACATATATAAATGACACCATGATTACTATTAAACCATGTGCCTCAGCATTGGCAGTAGGGCCTCACAGGGATCAGTACATACCGTTGAATACAGCTGATTTACAGCAATGCACAGTTATATCTCCTGATCGGCGACTTTGCTTCAACCTCCAAGCCAAATACCAGAAAAATGCTGAATCATGCGCCTGCGAATTGGGTCTGTTGGTGAATGAACCTCAACCCACCTGCTTCTTGGAAAGAGCTCGAACAAATTCCACATGGATTCAATTAGAGAAAAAGAACCAATGGATATTTGCACTACGAACACCAACTCGAATTACCACCGTATGTGATCAAGATTCTTCACAGCGGACGCTAGAAGGAACTGGCTTGTTAACTCTGGAACCAGAATGTACCATAAAGGGAGAATCAATTAGTATCACGGGATTCCAAACATTCTCAACCACCTTAAGAACAGCATTTGCAAGCTTTGGTAATGCTTCACAGCTGGCTAGGCCGACACAAATAAAACAGCTACTTTCTAACTTCAGTACAGCAGACTACGCAGAAAAAATCCAGAACCTAACAACACTTCAAACAATGCTTGATAAAATTGACATAAGGTCTCTACCTCATCATTTTCAAATGCAATATCATGTCACCACTTCGTTATCAAGTATAGCGCTCATATGCTGCGGACTGTTTGTAATCATTGGAATATGGCGCTGGAGATCCAAGAATGTACACTGCGTTCAACCCGGGCAGAATGTACAATTGTACAGACATACATAAATAATACTACACAAATTGTACCATCAACAAACAAACATTTATTTAAAGTTGAGCTACCTGCAAAAGTGCTAAATTGCTTATTTCCTTTTAATGCAAAGAAGGATTAATTCGCATGTTTTGATTTTAAGTTCAATCACCGTTTATGGTCGTTTTAGCTTATTTAGATAAATGTTTGTATGTTGCACTTTTTTTTGCTTTTAATTTCTTTTGTTTACGATTGTTGTAAAATTGCTCAATTAACTTAATGTTTATGCTTGTAATTTATTTTTTGTTAACGTTGTTATTATATTAGTATTTAATCACCGAATTTTAATTAATAAAATTGATAATTATTTTGATATCCAAACCAAGTGGTTGTCAACTTATTTTCCTCATCAACCTTTGAGTTCAAGTGCTCAAAGGACCAAATATAATCCATCAACCTATGAGTTAAAGTGCTCAAAGGACCAAATATAATTCAACAACCTTTGAGTTAAAGTGCTCAAAGGCCCATTCGCTGCTCAAGGCATAGAGTCTTGAACACAGACCTAAATTCAAAATTAATTTAGTGAATTGGCGAAGTTTTAAAGAACATTATAACGTTTTAACCATGAACTATCCTAACACTTCAAACAATAATAAACAGCAAACATAAACAAAATAATACTTCAATCTGCACATTACTCAATACGACAATATCATTAAACCAATCCCAACACACTGTCCCATTAGACCAGCCCAAAAACTTAAATTTTGTATTTCCTTTAAATACTCCCATTTTAATTTTTCTTTTAAGCTAGAAAACGATTGTTACAAATTTTTATTCAAATCGGATAAAGGGAAACTGTGCCGAATTTTTATTAAAAACCACATTAGGAACTTTTTATAGGAACAATTTAATTTTTTATTTTAAATTTATTTAATACATATTTAAATTTATTTAAATAATATAATAAATATTTTTAATTTTCAATACATTGAAATATTAATGTATTGATTTTAAGGATCCTAAAAAGTCTTACTTTGTTTTACAAAATTGCATTTTGTGATATATTGCATCAAAATTAAGTTATACGTACAAGGATTATTTATGCAAAAGCCGAAACTGTTATTATTTGCTTAGTATTTATTATTATGTCTTATTCAAAAGGTCGGATTTGTTATGACTTGGATGCTTTCTTCGATAGTCTTCAACAACCTGAAGGACAAATTGCTTCTACTTTACTCAGTCATTAACTTCACACCTCTCTCCGCTGTATCATTAACAACATGCAAGGCAAAACTCAGCTCCAGCGTTGAAATCTTGAAGCGTTGACCATAAAGGAGGGTCGAGTGTTATGAGCTCTGTCGAAAGTCCAAAACTAAGTGCCCTGGATCGAATTGAAATTTGTCACGAAAAATGAACATTTTTATAACATAAATCGCTTTTGCCATCCATCGTGCATGTGATGTAGGGCCGGGTCTACGAGCATGGAAGTTGTAAATTATTTTCTCTAGCAAATACCAAAACCAGCTGCAAAAGCTCTTTATAATCGGCTCGATAATGTGATTTCTTTAATTGTTCATGACAAAAATTTGTGATGTGCTTTAAAGTCTCGGAGCTAATTGTAAGTACTACAAACAATTTTGTCTTCAATGCTACTTTTGTACTCTTTTGGATTGTACTTTTTTTCATCCTACGCCTTTTGAAACTTTTAAAACATTGCTACGTCTGGAGCAGTCGTTTTGCCAAATTTTGCTTCAAAAATATTTCTTAAAAATATTTCACACATGTGATGTCGCCAAGCAAAGTGTAAAAGTTGGCGGCCGAGCATTTTTTATAATAAATGACAAGAGCCTTTGTTACGTCCTGTATTTGTGGCAGTGGTATCAAAACATAGCCCTTCAATTTTTTTAAGAATTCCCCAATCTTTTAAACAGTTAAAAACAGCATCTGCAACCAATTTTCCCGATCCGTTTTTACATATTGGAACGCCAAGCAATTTTTCTACGTCATTAGTACTAATAATGATCGGCAGTCGCTCAACCTTGTCGTGGCCAATTATTGCAGGAAGTAGTTTTCCATCAAAATGCACAAATAAGTCCTTACTTGCTACGAACTGAAATCGAATGATAAAAATCAATATAGCAATCTGACAGTTCATACCTGATTATAATATTATCCTTGCCAATATACATTTCGATTATGAGCCAAATCGAACTATAAATAAAATTTCTCATTATAACTTGACTCCAGCGACATCTCGCGGGTATTTTTTTTTTCATACAAACCTTGTCCTAACAACAAAGAACACAACAAAGAAAAAATTAACCAATCGATCCAGCCGTTCTGAAGTGATGAGGTGACATACATGTGGCAATTGATTTTTATTTATATATCTATATTCACATATTCATTTGAATTGGGTTCAAACCCGGACATAGTACAACACATCAGATCAAAAGAGTAGTTAATATCATTAAGGCAAATAAAATCAATAGGCTTTCCACCGGTGTGGTATTTTTAGATATTGAGAAAGCTTTTGACTCCCTATGGCACAATGGTCTTCTGTACAAATTAAGCACGTTACGATGTCCCTTGTATCTAATAAAGATAATTCAAAGTTTCCTGACTAATCGTGTCTTTGTTGTTCAAGTTGAAGGTTTTAACTCCACAGAAAAAGTAATTACTGCCGGAGTACCGCAAGGTTCCGCGTTGTCACCATTTTTATATTCCATATATATCTCCATATATATCTAATCGCCTCCGGAAAAGTCTCAAACGCAATTGTCAAAAAAATGCAGGGTGCCTTATCTTCGGATACAAAATATTTTGACAAATGGAAAATAAAGGTTAATGAAGAAAAAACCCATGCAATCATATTTCCTTTCAATAAGTCTCCAAAGCGTGCTCCCACTAGACCATTCACCATTCAAAACAATGTGATACCGCTATCAAAATCGGTCAAGTATTTAGGAGTTACCCTTGACTATAAATTGTTATTTAAACCGTATTTTGATGACATCTGCGTCAAAGCTACTAGGTGTAGCAAAGCTCTCTATTTTCTCTTAAATAAAAAGTCGAAGTTAAATATAAAGAATAAAATGTTGCTTTATAAAATGTTTATCAGACCTATTTTGACTTATGCCTGTCCCGTTTGGAAGGATTGTGCAAATTCTCACCTAAAGCGCCTTCAAGTTATCCAAAACAGGAATCTAAAGACTATCTTTAACTTGCCAAATATATTTCCTACATCAGAATTGCACTCTATGACTCAAATAAAATTGATATCTTATACTTTAAACGATTTGACCCTGTCATTTTCTCATAGATGCAGGACTTCAGCCCATGCCCTCTTGAGGAGTTTGTCATAGTCAGTGGTTTCTTTCTCTATTCTTATAGAGGAGTCGAAAAGACTGATCTCAAAACGACCTCATATTTATAACTTGTGATATTAATATAGGTTTTTTACTATCTTTTTCCTATAATTCAAGATTATTTTAAGTGAGTATTTTAAAAATGATATACCTTGAACTTATTTGTTGTAATATCTCCAGATAAAATCTCAAACATTGTATTACTTGTAAATATTGAATATGCAGTCTGTGATAGAAATAAAATAACAACAACAACAACATATTCATTTGAATTTCGGCAAGGTTCAAATTTATTCAATTTAAATAAAATTTTGAGAGAGCTATTTCCTAAGTCCAAAGAACAACCCCTAGAGACTAAAGAAAACAATGATTTAAAAATTTTTCATACAAAGCTGGGCTGGTCTACTGTCCCATGGTCGAACAGCAAAATAAAAATGCTTAAACAAGAAAAAAAATAACACTTTTTGGAACGCCTTTAAAAGAAATATGACTCAAAATAACCTCATAAAATGTAAAAAGTCTAAAGCACTTCTTAAGAGAGAAATAAAACTCGCCAAAAAAGAATCTATAGATGATTTTACCTCAGATATTAACCCATAAACACCAATTGATAGAATTTGTGCAAATATTCGAAAATTTTGCGGATATAAAACAACACACGGTTTGTCGTACACGGATATAAAACAATCACTCCATCAAACTCTTCACTACCAGCAATAACAAAGAGATCCCAAATCGCGAATGAGTTCAGCAAAACTTGGTCCGATAACTCTAACAATAAAACTAAACTTAACAGTTCTGCTCCACATATCACTCCAACCAATAGTGCACTCTCAATTGAAAAGGAAATAAACTTTAAAGAATTCTCATCTGCATTATCAAGGCAAAAGTCCTGGTATAAAGAGGATTTCATTCCCTATGTTACGTAACCTCTCCAATAAAACCAAACAACGACTAATCAATCACCATAATAATATTTTCAACAATTATCTCCCACAGCCCTACAAAAAAAAGTCTAGTAATTCCATTATTTAAACCTCATTCCGATAAAACTTTAACATAATCGTATAGACCTATATCACTAAATCCATGTATTTCAAAGTTACTCGACAAAATAATTGCTAAACGATTATGGTGGCTTGTCACAATAGACAATAAACTTATTGATAGTCGCCAAATAGGTTTCAGAAAAGGTAAATCTGTAAATGATAGTCTTCTCCTCTTAAGCCACCAAATTGCAAAATGCCTTTCAGCCCAGGAACACCTATCTATTTTATCCCTAGACTTTGAAAAAGCATTCGATAAGATAGGCATTAGCGTGGCCGTTATTTTTTTTTTTATTTCTTGTACTCTCTCCCCCCAAATCGGTTCAGTTTTATGTAAAAAAAAAATACAAAAAAGTTTCAAAGCGATAAGTTGTGTTTAAGGGGTGTCGCCCGCCCCTCAAAGTTGGCCTTCAAGCCCATTTATTCAAATGTAGTTTGTTTGTATATGAGTATCTTTTTAAAAAAACATTTTACAAGAATATGATGTATGGCAATATTTTAGCTCTTTTAGTCAACAACATTAGCCTCAAAGAAAGTTTTTTGCAAAAATTAATATTTTAGAAAATAACCAACAAAATACCAAAAATTATATGTACCAAAATTAAATTTATATGGAAATTATTTGTTCTAAGCATGTGCGTTAAAAGCTTATGTCTATTAAATTATTTCATACATAGCTATACTACGTATAGTCAAAAGAAAACTAAACAAAAACAAAATTATTGAGTTATATTAAAAAATTTATAACACTTGACTTACAGTAAATTTCTTAGAGTTCGAAAACCGGCGACGATAGTCGCTAACAACCTGCAGTACAAATTGTTTTTGCTCTTCATTTCTTGTAAAGAGCTTATTATACTCCTCCATCAACTTCACTCCTCTTTCGGCGGTATCATTGAAGACTCTTAATTTTTTTAATGTTTTTAGCGCTGTCATATAGCAATCCTGCGCAGTCCATTCGGACGGAGTTAATGTCATGAAAGACGTATCAATTTGAAATCTCTCGAAAAAATGTCTTGTTTGAGAAGAAACAAACTGCTTAAGCCCACCACTAATGAATTTTGAAACTGTTTGTTTTCCCATTGTGGCGCGGTTAAAGTTAATTTGTTTTGTTGCATCTACGACATTGTTGTCAAAAAACGCAAATGCAATAGCCTCCCCATTTAAATACCATAACTGGTTTTTGAATTTTTTTACGGCAACCTGCGAGATTCCTAAATCAATATTTTCAAAATCTTTTAATTTTGACAAAACATTTAAGTCGGTGTATGGTGCTTGTATTGCTAAGGGAGCAGAAAACCAGGCTTCAACATATACGGCGACAATAAAAATGCAAATTTGACGTAGTCCAATGCTTTCAGATTCTGTCAAGTTAAACTCTTCACGGAACAAATATATTTTCAAGCTGTAAATAGCTTTTCCCATCCAACGCGCATGATGATAAGCACCCGGTGAACAAATTATTACACTGTTTAGCGGTTTTTTTTAGGTTCTCACCCAGGAATAGCAAGGTAAGTTCTAGTAACTCCTTATTATCCTCTCTAGGTTGTACTTCTTGTAAGATTGTGTTAACAAAACTTACAACCCGAGATTTTTTGGTTTTCAAATAATTATTTACCACTTCATCTTGCATTCCTTGCTGCCAGTTGTTAACGTTTAATTTTGGCCATGCATTTTTAAATTTTTCAAATATTGCTACGTTAGGGCTTGAATGATTTTGAAATTTTTCCTCAAACACACTTCTCAGTACAACTTCATAAATGTGGTCGCTTCATAAAACTTCATAAAAGAAAATATGGTCGCTGCTTTGAATATTGAAAAAGAAAAACAAATTAACTTTAACCGCGCCACAATGGGAAAACAAACAGTTTCAAAATTCATTAGTGGTGGGCTTGAGCAGTTTTTTTCTTCTCTAACAAGAAATTTTCGAACTCTAAGAAATTTACTGTAAGTCAAGAGTTATAAATATTTTAATATAACTCAATAATTTTGTTTTTGTTTGGTTTTATTTTGACTATGCGTAGTATAGCTATGTATGAAATAATTTAATAGACATAAGCTTTTAACGCACATGCTTAGAACAAATAATTTCCATATAAATATAATTTTGGTACATATAATTTTTGGTATTTTGTTGGTTATTTTCTTCATTATTTTCTAAAATATTGATTTTATCAAAAAACGTTCCTTAAGGCTAATGTTGTTGATTAAAAGAGCTAAAATATTGCCATACATCATATTCTTGTAAAATGTTTTTTTAAAAAGATACTCATATACAAACAAATTTCATTTGAATAAATGGGCTTGAAGGCCAACTTTGAGGGGCGGGCGACACCCCTTAAACACAACTTATCGCTTTGAAACTTTTTTGTATTTTTTTTTACATAAAACTGAACCGATTTGGGGGGAGAGAGTATAAGGAATCAAAAAAAAATATTCTCCATACAACTAACGGCCACGCTAATAGGCATACATACAATAATCAATCAACTTCGAACCTTGAAAGTAGGACCAAAAATATGCAACTACATATGTTTCGCCATTTCGATCTGAAAGACACATTTAAATTTTTGTTTATATTAATTGAATTATTGCATTGTTTTTATTATAACATTAATTCACAATTATTACTATCACTACTACTATTACTATTACCATTACTATTATTTGTACTATTACTATTTCTATTACTACTGTTTTGCATTGTGTACACGGCAACACCTAAACCTATGTAAAATACTTGCTGAATTGACATGCATTAAATTGTTAGCTTAACATTGAATTAAAACGTCGAACACTTGATAACGAACAGTGCATGCGCTTGGACGATTTAATTTATTAAAATAGAAAACGAAAACTCGAGACAATTTGTACATGGCAAGTTAAACAATTCAACAAAATGAAAATAAAACAAAAAAACAAATACAAACATTTTAAAAACATATTCAATATAAAATCCTTCTAATTCATTCGAATTAGAAATTCTTAAAAAATATTAAGAATTTTCAACATAAATAACTTCATGTCAAACCGAAAAATTATAGTACGCATTGGAAAAATACTTTCACACACCCTGCCACTCAATAAGGCATCCCACAAGGCTCTTCCCTATTTGTTATTCTTTTTCTAATCGCCTACAAAAAACTTCGCAAAATTATATCCTTGTATAAAAAATTTGATTTCTGCGCATACGCCGATGATTTTAATTTATCAATTAAATTTAACAAAATAAAAAAAAACCAAACAATCAACTTATAGACATCAACTCCTAGTGTTACTACGCCGGAGCAGTTTTATCATTCACAAAATGCAAACAAATACATTTCTGCCGCAAACACAACTGTTCATGCGTTATTTTAACTAATAGCGTAAGTTTTAGGAATCCTATTAACTAACTTTATAGATGTTATCAACTTCATTAATGCAGCCCTAAATAAAAAGACAAAGGTTTTCAAATGTTTGTCTAGTTCTAAACTTAACTGCAACACCAAGTCATTGATTTCGATCATAAGGTCACTAATCGTCTCTAAAATGAGCTACGGTCTATTCCTCTTTGGATATGCCCCAAAATCAACCTTAAATAAACTAAAAATCACCCTTAACTCAGCAGTTAGAACCGCCTTGGGAGCTGTTCGATCAACCCCAATAAACAATATGCTCCTTGAAACCAACATTCTAAAAATTGAGAACTTAAGGGATAAAATCACTACAAAACTTTTAAAACCTTCTACAACAGTAGCGACAGCCCGCTATTCAATATAGTTGCGAGACACAACGAAACAAACCCATATCAAAATCACAAAATCATATCAGCAATCACAAAAGTTATATCTAACTTCTTCACAAAAGCAAACTTCTTGATTTACAATTTCTACCTTCAAATGATACAACTCAATCCCAACTTCCTGGCAACTTCAAAACTAACACTATAAACACCTCTCTACAAAAACATATAAAATCTAATACACCCGCTAAACTATTCCGCTCCGTGTTTCTGCAAACAAAACAAGCGTTAAACTACTATACTTTTATATATACTGACGCACAATGGGGTATTTTATGCCAAAAGTGACGATTAATTGAAAAAAAAACGTTCAAGGTACATAGTGATGTTAGGTACCCGATGAAAGAAGATAAAATTCTGCATCACTAGGTGAAAGAATAGTTGAAAAATATTCTACCGTTTACCCGCAATGCAGTTTGAAAGTCATAATTTTTTTTCTCTTTGAGTGTGCACAGTGACAAACGTGTTTATTCGAAATTTTTAAAGTTTTTTTTGTGTATTATTTTTTAAAAATTACAAAAAATTACGATGGAACCTTCTTGTTCAGGCATTTAAGCAATACAAAGTTAAATTTTTTTTATGAAATAGTGTTTATATATATATTAATTTATTTATTTTAATTTAACCTCAAAAAGTTGGATTTTTCAATATGTTAATAGAGATATAGTTGTGTGTTGAGTGGAATTAAGGAAAACTGTTTTGATGATCGTAAGCTATGAACATTCAAGCTATATTCTATAAAAAAAAAAGTTGCGTCAATGCTGCGCACTTTCGCGGTATTTCGATTTTTTTACTCTAACTTACATGTCACGAATTTACGATTTTATTTCGAAAAATTAAAACAAACGAAATAAAGTACAAAATAAATGTAAATACTAAACAGATTTTGCTGTTTTTTGATTTTTTTTTTTGTTTGTTTGTTGTTTACCAGTACTCCTCTTCACTTTGTTTTTTGTTATCCGCTATTTTTTAACCTACATTATGGAAAGCGGCATATGCAGTGCACCTTTCCACAATTAAGGTAGACAGTTGATGTTTCTTTCAAACACCGGCTTTTTATATATTAAAAGAAGCAGATGAATGTGTTAAGCTATTTAATTAAATTATATTTGTTCGATTTTAACACTTCTTTTCTGATTTTGATATTAGTAAGACATAAATTGTTAACCCTGCAGTTTGCAGGGTACATGTGAAATCAACATCATTGTTTATGTTTATTAACTATTGTTATTGCAATCCTTTGTTTTTGTATAAAATGTCGTTCAAAGCTGGTTTTGTGCAATTTGTAGTAATAACAAAAATTATGTTCTATATACTATGTAATTCGGTAAAAGGTAATGGCTACATTTTGAAGCCGTCATTTAGAATTTCAAATTTTTGACTTCGGATTCATGATCAGCGACCCCACAAATCCCAGTATACAAATTTTTACCTCCATTAAACGTTTTTTGCAGAAGATAGCTTGTTCATGGCCACCATTTTGAAGCCACCATTTTGAATTTCAAATTTTTGACTTCATATTCTTAATCAGCGACCCCACAAAGCCTTGTATATAGCATTTTACCTCCTTTAAACGTTTTTTGTAGAAGCTGGCTTGTCCATGGCCGCCATTTTGAAGGTGCCATTTTGAATTTAAAATTTTTGACTTCAGATTCGTAATCAGCGACCCCACAAACCCCTGTACACAAAATCTTACCTCCATTAAACGTTTTTTGTAGAAGTTAGCTTGTTCATAGCCGCAATTTTTAAGCCGCCATTTTGAATTTCGAATTTTTGACTTCAGATTCGTGATCAGCGACCCCAAAAATCCTCAAATTACAATTTTTGTCTCGATAAGTGGCCCCTGTCAATTAATCGTCACTTTTGGCATAAAATACCCCACTGTGTGACGGTTCGAAATCACAATTCAAATTGCAGCGCAAATGCAGCTATAGTGTCACCTACGTAGACGAAATAATAAAAATATTTCAATTTCAATTTATTTTCAATTAAAAAATCGAAATTGAAATTGAAATTGAAAATATGGCCGAAATGTTAATGTAGATTGTTACCACATCCAACGACACTTTCAAGAAACCTTGACAAAATCAAAGTCATTTATTTCAATGAAATGATAGCCGAAATAGATTTCATAAAAAATATAGGGTTTGGCTTAACCTCGGATATGTGGACCGATAATTTTCTTCGGACTAGTTATTTGTGTCTGACAATACATTATATTATTGAAGGAAAACTTGTTAACAGGTTGTTGGGAATGAAATCGATTGAAAGTGAAAGATCTACAAGTAAGTAATATTCCAATATTATTAATAATATTTGGTTATCGACCTCAATTTACACGAGTCGTTCCACTTAGAGATAAAGAAAGAGATAGAGATAGAGACAGAGATAGAGATAGAGATAGAGATAGAGATAGAGATAGAGATAGAGATAGAGATAGAGATAGAGATAGAGATAGAGATAGAGATAGAGATAGAGATAGAGATAGAGTTAGAGATAGAGATAGAGATAGAGATAGAGATAGAGATAGAGGTAGAGATAGAGATAGAGATAGAGATAGAGATAGAGATAGAGATAGAGATAGAGATAGAGATAGAGATAGAGATAGAGATAGAGATAGAGATAGAGATAGAGATAGAGATAGAGATAGAGATAGAGATAGAGATAGAGATAGAGATAGAGATAGAGATAGAGATAGAGATAGAGATAGAGATAGAGATAGAGATAGAGATAGAGATAGAGATAGAGATAGAGATAGAGATAGAGATAGAGATAGAGATAGAGATAGAGATAGAGATAGAGATAGAGATAGAGATAGAGATAGAGATAGAGATAGAGATAGAGACTAAGACCTTCAAATTGAATGACACAAAAACATGTGTTCCATAAAAATATACTGATTTTAAAAATTTGCTTTCCATTATAGGTGCAAACATAAAAATTAAAGTTTTAAAACTTTTAGAAGAATTTGATCTCAAACTAGATAATTCAATCATGGTAACAGATAGAGGTGCAAATATGGTTGCTGCATTTAAGTTCAACAACCATATGTTTTGTATAAATCACTTACTACATAACACTTTAGAAAAATCTATTAAAAATGTAAAACAAGTTGACGATTTGTGCCATATGTGCAGTAAACTTGTAAAATATTTTAAAAAATCGGGTATAAACTCTAATCTAAACACAACCCTTAAAAGTTTTTCACCAACAAGATGGAACACTGTGTATTATTAACTTGAATCTATTGAAAGAAATTGGATAGAAATTTCAAATATTTTAAATGAAAAAAAAATGAACTTCAAAGAATAAGTAACATAAATTTCTGTCACATCAACCCTCTTGTAAACCTTCTAAAGCATTTCGAAGAAACGTCAAAAAATTTGGAAGCTGAAAACAATCCAACAGTTCATTTAGTTTTAGTTTATATATATAGACTTTCAAAAATTTGTACGCCTACCGAAGATGAGCTTGGCGTAATACGGGATTGAAAAGCACATTTAAAAAACAATTTAGAAAATCTGGTTCTTCCAAACACTTCTCTATACCATAAAATTGGTTTATTCCTATTTCCTCCAGCTAATAAGTTAACACAATATTCTGACATTGAGAAAAATTGCATAAGAGAGGAATGCAAAAACCTGATGAAGAGTTACGTTGAAGCAACTGCAGAAAGTGATACAGACATGACTACTCCTACAATTTCAGCACTTAATGCAGAACTTTTTACAGACTTTGTGCAACCTGTGCAATCGTTAAGTACTGAAGACAAAATATCAAATGAACTATCCAAATATGTAAATTGCAATGTAAGTTTTTATGATAAGTTCGATCTGTTGGAATGGTGGTTTTTACATAGATCGGAATATCCTTTATAATACAAAGTGAGCTGCAAAATTTTAGCGACTCCAGCAAGCAGTGCGGCATCGGAAAGAACTTTTTCAATAGCACGCCATTTAATTTCTGAAAAAAGAAGTTTAATAGGATCCAATCCTAGTACAGTTAATAAAATTATGTTCTAACACTATAATATAAAAAAACCGAGATTTTTAACAATCTTGAAATATAATTCAATCATGTTTAAAAAGGTTGATGTTTTTGTTTTATTTTATTGAATGTACTTTAGTTTAATAGTATGAATATTTTCAAAAATGTATGTTTTATTTCTTTTATTGCTGCATGAATAATTACAATTACTTAGCTTCCATTTTTTATTTAATTCAATATATATAAATTAATAAAAATAATTTATAAACAATCAATTCACACCCTTTTCAATATACATATAAGTACATATGCATTCATTTTTTGTCTTCGTTCTTTGAACACCTATAACAACATTAATATGTCATCAGCATGCAATTGCACATTAACACGTTGTCAACAGCACATTATCTTCTGTTAAACATGATGTCTATCTGTGCAGACTGTTATACTTGGTGTACACCAAATCATTCAGAGAATAACACAAGCAGTGTTGCCACTCAATACATTTTCTCCGTAGCAAAATACGTATCAAATCTGGCTGCAATGTAGCAAAAAAATAAAAATGTAAGTCTAGCAATAATAATTAGAGGCAGCTATTTAGCAGAATTTGGTTTTTATCGAAAATTTTATTTGTTTATATTTTTATTTTATTCAAGCAAAAAAACAGCAATTATTATTTTAAATAATATTAAAAGAAACACTTCAAACTCTGTAAAAAATGGAACAATTCTTGTTTTTATAAATATTAATGTTACAGGCTAGTACCACTGCATCGTTATCACAATTTCTTATTGTTGAATATTGTTATTGAATTTTGTTAATAAAAGCCCAGCCAGGTCTCATTGGGTGTTTCAAAACGCTGATGAAGTTACAGTAATGAAGCAGTGGAACTAGCATGTAACATACATATCAAGAACATGACCATCGTTAATTCTGCGTTTTTTACCATTTTATCGATCTACTGTTTCCCCGCATACAAAAATGAATCCCTCAATATTTGTCTTTTCTGGATTCCACATTTTGTACATGTGCAGAACACGTAGCATGTCTATTAAGATGTGATAAAATATTGACAGTACTCTCGTTGCATGCTTGTAAAAAGTTTGTATTTTACAGCCATGAAAATTTTTTTCAGCCACTCCACTCTAAACTTTCTGTAGTTTTTCTTAGATTCGCTGCAAATAAATAGTACAATATCAAAAAAATTTCTCTCATGAGAGCTAAATACAGAAAAGCTAAAATACTTTCATCTCATAAATTTTTTCTCCACTTCAATTCTTGCTCCACTTTCTCTACTCTTTTTTTCTTAACCACGAATCTAACTGTGCATTTAGACCGCGTGAACGAACGAAAGAATCCTCGTTTGTTCGCGCGGTATAAACACTTAGCCCGAACGAACACTGTTCGCTATAAATTTATCGCGAACGCTGTTCGCCCGGTGTAAACAGTAAATTAGAGCGAACGATGGAAGATTCTTTCGTTCGGACTGATCGGCCTTCCCTCGATCTTTTTGGGCGAATCCAGTGTTGCGCTGTTTTTAAAAACAAAAAATAAGCAAAAAGGAGTAGCTTAAAAGAAGAAATCACGGAAAGTATATTTATTCATAAAAATATATACTATAAATATAAAAATAAAGAGATATCAACCCTGTTCGGCCGAATGCACAATTTCCTGTTTAGACCGGCTGAACATACAAGATGGCGGATAATGTTCGTTCGCTATCGATGTTCGTGCGGTGTAAACAGTACGCCGAACGACGTTTTTATCGCAATAAATTGCTTGCGATGAATTTTTCGTTCCTTTAGGCGGTCTAAACGCACAGTAAGAAAAAAATAATGGATTGAAGCCTGTTGATTTAAAATTATTAATTGTATATCAACTTACCTATCCATTTCAAGCGTTACACATTAACGTGAAGATAGCAACGAATTTTACGTTGACATCCATCAACGAATCGCACAGTGAATGCATTTTTTAATGCACTTTATATTTTAAAACATATTTATTTGTTTTAAAATATAATGTGTCCGTTTTCCAATTTTTTCTATTGGAAATACAAAATTGTTTGAAACTATGAAAATGTAGCATTTGAAGAAGCAATGTAGCATTGTAGCTTTTCATTTTAAACGTAGCAAATTTGCTACAATTGTAGCAAAACGGCAACGCTGAACACAAGTACGCGAGCAAAAATCATATCGAATGCTCGTCTGATTTAGGTACTCTTTCATGAATGTTTTGTTTTTATTTTACTTATATATTTACTGAGAATGAAAGAGAGTAAGTATTTATATTTTAAGCAAATGCCTTGAAGCGGCATTCGGGTGTATTCGTGCAGATGTTTAATGTACACTATTATTTGAAATTGGATGAAGACAAAGTTCACAAGATGCTTTCAATTCATCAGTAGCAAAAATTAAGTCCAAAATTCGACCAATATTATTTTTGAAACCATCAAACTGATGAAAATTATGTAAAAGAAAAAATCTTGTAACAATTGAATCAATTTCTGTTACAATATTGCTAGGTAGATGCGTTTTGTTATTGGTAATCCATGCAATATTACCTAGGTTAAAATCTCCTAATACAATAATTTGTTCCTTATGAGTTATGTTATTGGCTATGAATTCAATATTATTTAAATGGTTTTGATAAATATCTAAAAAACTATTGGGTGGAATATATGATACAAAGCAATAAACTGAATGGCTATCTAAAAATTCAATGTTCACAGAAATTTGTTCTATATTATTATCTTCGCATTGAAGAGAAATATTTCGACTTTTTAGATCACTTCTGACCGCTAGCAAAACACCGCCACCTCTTTCTCTTCCAGTGGCAATTTGGTTTCGATCAAAACGAAACACATTGTAATAGGAGTCGAAATATTCAGTGCTTGAGATGTTGTTATGAAGCCATGTTTCTACAATATCATACTCATTAGGGCGTATCGAAAAATTTAGATCGTATTCTAAGACGAATCAAAAGTTTCATGGGGTTGTCAAGATCACCCAAAAAAAATTTTAAGGAAAAAAAGGATGTCTTCCTGCCCCGCAAGGACAAAGTTGATTTTTGATTAAAACAGTAAAAAATAACGACCTTAAAATGCTTTGACTTTTATAAAAAAAACTACGTATGTCTTAAAGCAAAAGTAGGTACAGGCTTAAACTAACAATATATTGGCAAACACGATGCCACTCACGATTCTTATCCACAGTGTCCTGTGTGAAGGATATTCGAAGCAAAAGTTGTAATCGAGATAGCACAGAACTTTTGATTTTTACCCAATAGTCTAAATTTTGGTGGTATTGATTAAACTGTTAACGTATTCCATAAAGTTGCTGAATTAATAATTAGCATAATTTTTGCATATGCATTTTCCTACTTTTGAGAAATGTATACATGAATGCAATTTTTTAACTTTTTCAAAAAAATGAATGTAAGATTTTATATCTCGGGTGATCTTGACAACCTCATGCAACTTTTGAGACCTCTTAGAATGTGAAATTCGAAAAAAATTGTAGTTCGATACGCCCTACTACTCATGCAATGATAGTTCAAGCAAAAATTTTGATTTTGTTCGCATTCCGCTGACATTTTGGTAGTATATTTTGTAATTTATTATATTTTTATTAAGTGTTGAATTTATTGCCGAATTTTTTGTTAATTGTTGTTGTAAAGAGAAGCCAGAAAATGTTTCTGTTGTAACGATTTCAATGTTTTCAGAGAGAGAGTGTAGAGATGAAGAGAGTGCATGAACATTAAAAGAGGACTCAGACGTTAAGATGTAACTGCGGCTGAAGTTTCTTGTGAGTTTTTTTATGTTGAAACTTCTTAACACGAACTCCCGCAGGCCAGTATTTCATATCAGTAACTTCATTGAGATGACAAGATGGTATTATCACAAGGAAACTAAGTGATTTTAGCTTGGATAAATCAGCATTTCGTTTTGTAAGGGTAAAGCATTGGACATCATCCGAGTGCAACGAAAAAATTTTCACGATATGTGATATGACGTCATCAACAGTTGTGCTCAAATTTAATTTGGAAATGTGGGCACTAACTTTTCTTGGAGCAACACGAAGAGTACTACCTTCGCATGCACTGCCCGCAGTTGGGCGTTGAATTTGCTGTTTACGATTTTGCTGTTGTTGCTGTTGCTGTTGTTTTTGTTGTAGTGGCTGTTTTTGTTTAGTTGTTTGCTGCTGCATAGGATGATTGGTACTAAGCTCAGAAGGCTGACGTTGTTGTTGCTGGAAATGAAAATCATTGGTCGACTCATCATCACGATGCAGAGCACTGAGCGAAAACGAATTACGAAGCTTATGTTGTTCAGATTGAAGTTTTTGTTGCTGAAGCTCAGAAACTGCGGTCAACTCATCATCGTGGAAAGCACTGACCAAATTAGAATTTAATATTTCCGAATGATCGGCTATGAAGTTCTCTATTAAGATGGCGCGGTTGCAGAAACCGGTTTTGAATTAAATTTTGAACTGTTAGCGGACTCTTTAATAACACTAAGAGTACAAGAATTTTTTATTACACTTAGTTCTTTTGAGATGCTTGTTGCTCGTCGATGGCGCTCAATTTCGACATAACACCAAGATTATATATGCTTGCACACGAATTACAAAGCCAGAATAAATTTGGATTAAAGTTTACAATATTTAATAGTTTTTTGTCAATTCCTACACATTTATGGTGGAAAGTTAATTTACAACCAGCACTGCACTGAATATTGTCTTTATTTGATATCAGATGACAGCACTTGTTACACTTTTGTTCCAGCATGATAAATTTTTGGAATGTTGACTAAGACACGACTGGTCGTTTACGCTTTCAATCAGCGAAATAAATTTGAAATATTAATTATTAAATAAAGTCTCAAATAATTGTATATCAAAAAACTCTCAAAAATATTTGATCAGTTATAAAAATTTGTTCAAAGATAAAACATTTTTTATTAAATAAAAATTTTAAAAATAAAATTTTAAAAAAATATTTTGTGTCCACCACACATGTGTACCACTCGGGACGAAAGGGTTAATGAACGTGTTTAATTTGAAGTTGTTTTTTTATATTTTACTAGGTTTTTTATGTGTGCTATTCGTTCAATCTCGTCATCAATTTCCGCAAGCCGATTACAAAAAACTGAAGCTGAGGGAAGTTAAGTTGGGAAACTGAGCCCCATTGGTATCTGTTGGCATAGTATGAGTTGCCATTAGCACAACCATTGCAACAAATAATGCCTGCTTCCTCTGAGTTGAGGAACGTTATAACGACTCATATTCAGAGGTTTAAGGGAAATTGCAAGTGAATAAATTAACTTTCGAAAATTTCAGTTAGTCTACATGTTTTACTATGTGTTGTTTTACAACAAATTCATTTTTATTTCATCATCAATTTCATCATAATGTACTGAACATTCAAAATATTGTATCGACGAAACTTGAAACGATGTGGAGATTATGAAAAAATGCCAAGATAAGTTCAGATTCTATATGCAAGTCGAAAGCGACAAATATAAGAGATGGAGAAAACCAATTAGAGATATCAAGATGCACATTTCAGAAGTCACTTAGTATTAAAAATATAAAATATTGAATAAATAATAATAACTAATAAGTCAACTTATAATAAAAAAGATATGGAATCGCGGGATTTTCTAAAAAAATTCCGTTTGGGATGGACTATCTATATTTTCATATCTAGGAGGGATTGAAATAAACTAGCTTTAAAATTAACTGCGGAAATTTCATTTCGCATCGGATAAAAACATGGGTGTTAAATAAATATATCTTAAGCTACCGACGTCAGTTTTTTATGAGATCTTAACATTTAGCAAAATAAAATAAAGGCAACAAAAAACGCTGTTAAAAAAAGAGTTAGATAACAGTAAATAAAGAAATTAAAACTACACCACTGTGACCACAAAGCACAATGTGCTGATTGGTGGTATTAACAACTAGAATAATAGTAAATTTTACTTTACTTTTTGTCTTAATAAATCGAAAAATAATACCTTCAGAAACAGTATAAAATACTCACATCAACTCATTTATTGGAATTTTGTTTTTAAAACAAACTTGTAGAATGAAAACACCACAGCTCCATTTCGCCATTGCTATATTCAAAAGAAGATCCGGACTCTTTTGGTAAGTAATGACAAAGGTTTCTACTTCTGATTTTAAATCTTGGTCAATTAATTTTTCAAAAAGGGCATGTAATCCATGATTAGAGAATAAATTTTCCATGCCATTAGGTTCAGATAAACAAGCAACAAAGATTTGTGTTTTCTTGTACTTCTTTTTTGTTAATTCATTAATGGACAGTAAATTATTGTCGCAGTGTATGGCAAAATTAAAAGTTGCGATGGATTTATTAGGAACTGCCTTTGGTCTTAAACCAACATTTTCTGGTTGATAAAACCCATAAGAAGTATCTTCATAGAGTAGAATTTTCTCAATAGTATCATGAAACTTTGGGCTTTGAATAAATGAAATATTTGCTCGGCGCCATTTTTCTATATTACTACAATGTTGTAGGTAGTTCAAATAAAGACTAAAAAAATGTTGGCGAGTTTTAAGAATTAGTTTTGCAGTCAACGGTTTCATTGTAAACCAAATCCACTCATCTACAATAAAGTTCACATCGCTTTCAGAAGATTTAGAATATTTTTCGATCAATGTTGTTTGACATTTTCCAATATTTAAGGGATCCATTTTAGATGGACCTAAAAAGCAAGAATTAGTGATTATTTTTAAAAACAAATCATAATCAGTTTGTATATTCATGTAATGTTTTAAAATTATAATATTTTTGTATGTGTTTTGTAATGGCTCACAAAGCCTATAATACTCGGCTTATAATGCTCATGATGCCTGTTTATTGCACAACATGCATTGAAAAGTGTCTTGGTTTAATATGCGCGCGTTTAAGCTGACATGACGAAAAGCAACACGCGCACATAAACTAGGTCAACTTTTACCTGTTAAGCTCTTGCAGTTTAATCGTGCAATAATTGAATTTGCAAGAAATATATTTAATAAGCAAACACTAGAATATAGGTCAACCACAGTTTGGGTGACCTACACACTTATCCAAACTGCTGAGTTAAGTTAATTGTTATTACTTAAACTAGAATTGTAATTTATCGATGACATTAATAAACATCAAGTGACTTGACGTGGTTTACACCCGCTTCAAGTCTGTTTGTTAAACACAAAATAAAACAATTGTTTTATTCAACGCCGTTAATAAAACTCGATTGACTGCTCAATTAAGTCTGTCTTTATTTTTCTAAATTTAGGGTTTATATCCAATATAAAAGTGTTATACTAATTGTGTCATAATATTGATTGTCCGATCATAATGTTTGGATGTCTATTCCGCCAATCATAGCACGGACTATTTCTAGAGTTTTGTAAAATTGTAATTTTTTAAATGACCTAATTGAAAGAGTCTATGTTTTCTTTTCACACTAATATATATATTATTGTCTATTATTTCATATATTGTTAAATTTAAAATTCTTTATTCATTAATTCTTTTATTTTTACTCTACTTCTCATTTCAACGTGAATGCAAAACTACTTGTGTATCATGTTATCACATTCTGACCCGCATGGGGAGGCTGTAATTCGATCAAAGCTTGTGCTGTATGTCTTCTTACCGCATCTTTATGTATTCCGAAGAGCACTATCGTATGCTGTGGGCGTGTGGGACACAATGAGTAATACATTTTTTCATATCAAAAAATATTTTTACTCGTTGATTTCATAAACGAGAGTGGTCTTTTCGGAATACATAAAGATGCGGTTAGTCACACTTGCTTTATTTTTTTAGTCTTCACAATTCGTTAACATTATAATGGACACACAACATGCAAATAATTTTTTACACTGTAAATGATATGTGTTATAAGTTATACATAATTCCAATATATCATTTTATGATGTAGTATTGCACTGATTCACAAAATTAAAAAATATTTCGTTTCCAAAAATGTTTCGGAAAAAAATTACAAAATTAACAGTTTTCTTAAAATAAATTTACGGTTATTTTAGCTCTGTTATCAGTTTTCTTTGATCAGCCCTATTTTGAGTCCATCAGAAAATCAGAATGAAAATTAAAATGGGAGAAATTTAGTTTCTAGTTTTAATTTAAGGAAATGAGAAAAAATGGGATTACTTATTGAGATTTTTCATTGAAAGAATTATTTTAAATAATTTTGACCCAGAAAGTTGAGGTGAAAGTTTCTGAAATTAATATATGTGAATCGTCGAGGAGGACGATCCTCACAAGGCAACGCGTGAGGGTCAGGGAGGCGATCTTCACGTGGCAACGTGTATGACTGCCTCAACCTGGTGAGGCCAGCATTATCCATGTCGAAATCGTCTCAAGTCGACTCAAACCTCTACATAGTGTCCTCTAGAAACAGCAAACTGGCAAGCGTTAGTTTGACAGCTAATCTGAGCGGCGGGCTGCCTGCCTTTAAAGGGTTGTGCGAAGGGTTTGAAGCCCACCACGTAAAAACACATTACAATGAAACAATTAAGAAAAAAGATAAGAATGATCCCCAAATTTAATGACGACTACCGCAAAAGAAAAACTGACAATGATTTACGGATATGCACTTGGAACGTCCGAACCCATAATTGGGATGGTGCCTTTATCCAACTGATAGATATCTTAGAAAGATACAAGGCTGATATCACTGCAATCCAAGAAATGCGATAAGGGACAGGATTGCTCACGGCAAAAATCCTGTGATATCTACTACAGCGGAAGAAGCACGAGTTTGGAAGCGTATTCGTGGTTGGCAAGAGACTACGACATCATGTCCTGCGATTTACACCTGTGAACGAGCGACTTACCATAATCCATTTTAAGGCAACATTTTTCAATATAAGCCTGATATGTGCACATGCTCCGACAGAAGACAAGGATGATGAGACCAAAGACAGCTTCTACGAGCGCCTTGAAGAGGCCAATGAGCGCAGCCTCCGCCACGACATAAAAATCGTGCTTGGTGACATCAACGACAATCGGAAAGTTCAGCCTCCACGACAATACCTCAGAGAACGGAATGATGGAAGGCACTCTTCCAGTATTTTAGATGTACGCATGATCCGTGGTGCCAATATAGAGTCGGATTATTATCTTGTCGCAGCCACGATCCGTACACGTCTGTGCGCAACCAAGAACAGCCGAAAACTTCGCAACTCGACTCTCACTCCTGCTTCAAGAAAGCACTCCTCCGATTGACGATATATGCGCCCAGTGAAATATTTCCCACTCTATGCGTACGGCTGCCAAAGAGGTGATCACCGCCCTCTCCGAAACCAGTGGCACTAACAGGAGTGTTGCGACGCCACTGCAGAAAATGACGCCGCCTAAAAGCCACCCTGCAGTCGGTTGTAACGCGTGCTGCTAAGGAGCGATACAAAGAGATGAGGAGGGAAGAGAGACGCATTTTCAAGTGAAAGAAAAGGGAAGCGGAAATGCGTGAGTGCGAGAAAATTGAGATGCATGGTGACAGGAATGAGGCGCGAAAATTTTTCGAAAAAATAAGACGCCTGGCCGATGGTTTCTAGACCGGGGCCTCTTCCTGCAAGGATGAAAATGGGAATCTAGTGACAGATATCCAGAGTACACTGATGATGTGGAGAGAACAGTTATCTAGTTTTTTGAATGGTGACGACGACAACAATCCCGCCAATAGAGATGATATTCCGGAAACCCCAATTGTGGACGACAGCGTTGAAGTTCCGCTGACCGACCATAGTGAAGTCTTGAAAGCTATAGCTCGGCTTAAAAACAACAAAGCCGCAGGAGCCGATGACTTACCTGAGCTCTTCAAGAATGGAGGCGAAGCTCTTTTTGAATGCATTCATGAGCTTCTATGCAGAATATGGTCGGAAGAATGCATTCCAAATTATTGGAACCTCAGTGTGCTCTGCCCAATTCACAAGAGATGCGATCCCACCATTTGCACCAACTACCGTGGGATAAGCCTTCTTAATATAGCATATAAGGTTCTGTCGAACGTATTATTTGAAAGACTGAAGCTCATCGTAGACCAGCTGATTGGAACTTATCAGTGTGGCTTCAAACCTGGTAAATCTACCATAGATAAGATATTTACGCTACGACAAATCTTGGAGAAGACCCTAGAAATGCAAATCGACACACACCATCTTTCTGTCGATTATAAAGCCGCTTTCGATATCATCTGTATTCCACCATGTCTGAATTTGGAATTCCTGCAAAGCTCATCCGTCTTTGCAGAATGACACTGAGCAACATCAGCAGCACAGTTAAAATAGGGAAGGACCTCACTCCTCCATTTGATACCAAACGAGGTTTCGATGTCACTATTGCGATAAAGCGAAGGATAACTCTTGCCAACAGGTGTTACTTTGGTGGGCTGAGTAGGCAATTGAGAAGCAGACCCCTCTCTCGACGAACAAAACTCACGCTATATAAGTCACTAATCATGCCCGTCCTATTATATGCAGCACAAACCTGGACTTTGAACAAGGAAATGGTCCCTTGCCGAAGACGCTGACGGTGCTGTCTTTTCTTGGAATGGCACCGCTTCGGGCAAATTAATCCCTAGACAACGACGCAAGGCACAACCGACTGCAATACCTTCCAAGATGAAAGCCGTGCTTCATCACCCCCTAACCCTTTCCTCTGATCTTCTGCACGGTGCGCCCAAGCAACTTTGTCTATAGCATATAAAGTCTGCAGTTGGTCTGCATGACGCAATTCTTTGGTTATGGCGCATGCCATATTGCCTACTGAGATCCTGTCTTCTTCAGAGTTAAGCATAATTTCCACGAGAGTTTTCACTGTTGGTGACCTCACTAGTTCATTGCTTAGCTCTAGTCTTTCGGCGTTCATTTTCGGACAGACGAAGAAAACATGTTTGGCGTCTTCAATAACACTCCCAGCACAAAAACTGCAAAACGGATTTTCGTCCTAATGATCTGACGACAGTGACTATGATCTTTCTACGGGTTTGTCCAGGACCTCTGGTATTCGACAAAATTCTTGTTAGCGCTGCAGCTGCGCTTCCCGCTTTTCCACTTGCGTATACAAGATGCTGCTTAAAGTTAAGCCTATGATCTATCATAACTCCAAGGTATTTAACGAATGGTTTTGATACAATTGTATGTTCACCAATCGATATTCTAGCGGTCTCAATGACCTTTCGGCTGCTTATTAGCACTGCTTCGGTTTTGTGCTCGGCCAAACTTAGCCCCGCTGTATTCAGCCACTGCCGCACTGCTATAACCGCTTGGTTGCACTTATCTTCAACTTCGTGCAAATGCTTTGCTACAACTATGAGGGCAATATCATCTGCGAACCCGATAACATGAGCCCTCTCTGGGAGCTGTAGACGTAGTACTCCGTCATACATTATGTACCATAGGACTAGACACAACACTGATCCTTTTGGGGCTCCGCCAGTGACTTTATACTTTTCAGTACCCCTTTCTGTTTCGTAGTAAAGAACTCTATCCTCGAGGTTATCTCGAATGATTCTACAAAAGTAGGAGGGGACGCTAAAGCGCGCAAGAGCATCCAATATTCTGGTCGAATTTGCAGAACTAAATTCGTTTTTTATGTCGAGTGTTGTAACTAGACGGTACTCTTTGTCACCGTACATACAACGAGTTCCTGAGATTGCATGGAGTGCAATTTTTTTTCACCGCTCCAATTGCATCTATCGTTAACCGAGCTTTGCGGAAACCATACTGTTGGTTGGAAAGATCTCCGGCATCTTTAATTGACGCATCTAGCATATTTCTTATCAACCGTTCTAGGATTTTGCCGGCAGTATCTAGGAGCATACAAAGTGCACGATAGTCCGATGGATCCTCTATAGAACTAGTTTTCTTCGGGATCAACACAAATCTTTGTCACTTCCACATTGGTGGGAAGACGCCATCTTTTATGCACGTGTTGTAGAGGTCAACGAAAACCTCTATCTTCTGCTCTATCGCAATCTTGAGCTCTTCATTAGTTACATTTTGAAAATTTTGTAACTCTGCTTAAATTTCTCTTTTTAGTGCTGGCGTGTCGGGTTGTTGCGGAAATAGTGTGTGGAATATGTTCCTCAGCAGTATGGGACACGTCGGTGTTGGTTGCCTAAACGAAGAGAGCTTCTTCATAACGAGCTTATATGCAAAGCTCCAGGGCTGCTGTTCAGCGTCTTCGCAGATTTGGTTGAAACAATCGGATTTACTGATTTTTATGGTCTTTCTAAGTTGAGTTCTTGCGGCTTTGAAACGTTTGGTAGAAATTCATCTGTGCCTCTCGAGCGATAGTATGTACGTCTCGCTCTTATGCAGCACCTTTTCAGGCTTGAAATTTCATCAGTCCACCAGTAGACTGGCGCCCTGTGATTGTTCCCTCTACCTTTTCTAACCATCGCGGCGTCGCATGCTCCTATTACAGTCTTCATCACTTGCGAGGCCTTGCCTCTAGCATAGCCAGTTGCAGACATATGTCTGCGAGCATGACCTCTAGAATGCTGGTATCCAGAGTGCTTTCTTTGTATCTCCTCTGGTTTGTGCACACCCTTCTTATGACAGAGTCTCCCGTGCTGAATATGATTGCGTGGTGATCGCTCCCGGTGTAGTGTTCGCTTACTTGCCAGGCAGTATTTGGCAATGGCTGCTACTCACAAAAGTTAGGTCAATTATGGAATCCATCCCAGCCCTTTCAAAGGTGTTTTGCTGTCCAGAGTTCAGCGTGACGATATCTAAGATCGCAAACGCTTCCAGAAGTGCTTGACCTCTCGATTTTGTTCTTGGGCATTTCCAGTCAGTTGACCATGCATTAAAGTCTCCCGCGATAACTATTGGGTGTCTTCCTACAGCATCATCTGCTATTTCTTCTAGAACATTCGTGGCTTCTTGTAGAGTAAGGCTTGGGGGTAAGTAGCAGCTATAGACATAGAGTCCACCCAGTCTAGCCCTCACGAAGTATTTCATAGATTTTGTGTCTCTAATTTGCTGCTGACGTTGGCCACAGCACCATATGGATGTTTTCCCAGATCTATCACTGATCTGGTCACCGGAATTCATAGTACGATATGGCTCGCTGAGGATGGCAACATCGGCGTTTACATCCCGTACGTTTTGCTTCAAGAGATCATGTGCAACTTCGCAGTTGCTGAGATTAAGCTGATAGAACCTTATCGTGCTTTAGTCTCTCACAAAGCCTTCTGGTAAAACGCACATTTGATGCTCGTTCACTTCTTATCTCTTACGCAGCGCCTTCATATTGCTGCGTTTTCGCATTCTTTGGCTCGATGGCTCAAGGTGCCACACCTAAAGCAGGACTTTGAGCAGTCTTTTTCGCTCTCGCACTTTGATGCAGCATGGCCGAAGTCCATGCATTTACAGCATGTTACTTACTTACTTATCTGGCGCTTACAACCGACGGTTAATTTTAGCCTCGTATAAGAAATTGCGCCAGCAATTCTGTTTCTGTTCTGTTTTGAGCTTGCTGGCGCCACACACAACGTCGTTTTCCATTCGTTTAATATGACCTAGCCTCCCAAAGACTGTTCATCAGAACTGCTCAACGTCCAGGTTTGTGCTGCATATAATAGGACGGGCATGATTAGTGACTTATAGAACGTGAGTTTTGTTCGTCGAGAGAGGGCTCTGCTTCTCAATTGCCTATTCAGCCCAAAGTAACACCTGTTGGCACCAGTTATCCTTCGCTTTATCTCAATACTGACATCGTTGAAAGAGTTTACTCTGGATCCCAGGCAGACGAAGTCCTTAACAACCTCGAAGGAGATGTTGTTAACAGTAACGTGGTTTCCAAGACGCTGAAACTGTTTATTTTCATTTTCATTTCATTTCATTTATTAAGTGTACGATAGCAGTGCTTACAAGACTAAAAGTCTTATGATAAGCACCGTAACATAAGTAATAGTTAACACGACAATTTTATACTATTTTAAATTTAATTTATATAACTTATTCTACATGCCTTAATATTAAGTAAAATTTTAATTGAGAGAAAATAGAATGAATAAGGATAAAAACTAATGCAGCTAAGTATAAAAAAAATAAAAAAATATAAGGAGGGTGAAATAGAAGTTAAAAATTAAGCCTTAATTAAACAGTAATTTCACGAAATTAAATTAAATGAACTGGAATTAATTTTAATTTTGTATTTAAATGTAATTTTGATTTTTGATTTATGATTTAATCAAAGATTATGTGATAGGAAGTATAAAGTAAAAGGACAGAAGGGCGAAAATAGAAATTAAAAAATTAATCTTGAATTAAACAGTAAGTTAACGAAGTAAAGTTAATTAAACTAGAGTTAGATTTTAAAATTGAATTTAAATTTAAATTTTAAATTTTAATTCCGGGTCTCCCCCTCATAGAGGCCACGCACTTTAACCAACTACGCCACGGACGCCACATATCATTGGCGTATTATGACCAATGATATCGATATCATCAGCATACGCCAGCAGCATAATACTTTTTTAAAATATCGTGCCACTGCGTCTCAAATCAGCAGCTCGGATAATCTTCTCCATCATAAGGTTAAAAAAGTCGCACGATAAGGAATCACCTTGTCTGAAACCTCATTTGGTATCGAATGGAGGAGTAAGATCCTTCCCGATTTTAACTGTGCTGCTGATGTTGCTCAGTGTCATTCTGCAGACGGATAAGCTTTGCAGGAATACCAAATTCAGACATAGTGGAGTAAAGATAATTCCTTATTGGACTGTCGAAGGCGGTTTTGTAATCGACAAAAAGGTGGTGTGTGTCGATTTGTTTTTCTAGGGTCTTCTCCAAGATTTGTTTGGAGGGTAAATATGTGGTCTATGGTGGATTTGCCAGGTCTGAGGCCACACTGATAAGGTCCAATCAGCTGGTTTACGATGGGCTTCATTCTTTCAAATAATACGCTCGACAGCTCCTTATATACGATATTAAGAAGGCTTATCCCACGGTAGTTGACGCAAATTGTGGGATCGCCTTTCTTGTGGACTGGGTAGAGCACACTGAGGTTCCAATCGTTTGGAATGCATTCTTCCGACCATATTCTGCATAGAAGCTCATGAATGCATTTAAATAGAGCTTCGCCTCCATTCTTGAAGAGCTTAGCAGGTAAGCCATCGGCTCCTGCTATTTTTTTTTTTAAGCCGAGCTATAGCTTTCAATGTGGTGTCCGTGGCGTAGTAGGTTAAAGTGCGTGGCCTCTGTCAACGAACCTGGAGATCGGGTATGAACCCCAGCAGCGACAGAAATTTGTTGAATTAAAATAATTTTTCTGTACGTCCGCCACCTCTCTGCAGACAATGGCAAACCTCAGAGAGTAATCAAAAATGCTATGTTAAGCTTCTTGAGAACAAGAACATTCCGTTCATGGCCGTTCGGAGTCCGCGTTAAACCTGTAGGTCCGGTTCTCGGTCAATTGTGTACAAACTTAATAACACGCACAACACAGTTGATCATAAGAAGCTAGATCAAAGTCCTTTGAAGGGCTGAAATGGCCAGTTATTTATTTATTTTATAGCTTCCAAGATTTCACTATGGTCGGGCAGCGGAACTTCAACGCTGTCGTCCACAATTGGGGTTCCCGGGATATCATCTCTATTGGCGGGATTGCTGTCGTCGTCACCATTCAGAAGCCTAGAAAAGTGTTCCCTCCACATCATCAGTGTACTCTGTATATCTGTCACTAGATTCCCATTTTCATCCTTGCAGGAAGAGGCCCCGGTCTAGAAACCATCGGCCAGGCGTCTTATTTTTTCGAAAAATTTTCTCTTTTCTTTTCGCCTGAAAATGCGTCTGTCTACCCTCCTTTTCTCTTTGTATCGCTCTTTAGCAGCACGCGTTACAACCGACTGCAGGGTGGCTTTTGAGGCGGCGTCTTTTTCTGCAGTGGCGTCGCAACACTCCTGTTAGTGCCACTGGTTTCGGAGAGGGCGGTGATCACCTCTTTGGCAGCCGTACGCATAGAGTGGGAGATATGATTCCACTGCGCGCATATATCGTCGATCGGAGGAGTGCTTTCTTCAAGCAGGAGTGAGAGTCGACTAGCGAAGCTTTTCGACGTCTAGCTTTCTCTGTACTTGATTGTGCGCATTCTTGGTTGTGCACAGACGTGTACGGATCTTGACTGCGACAAGATAATGATCCGGGTCTATATTGACACCACGGATCGTGCGTACATCCAAAACACTGGAAGAGTGCCTTCCATGAATCAAAACGTGATCAATTTTGTTACAAGTCTTTTAATCAGGAGACAGCCAAGTTGCTTTATGAATTGAGATGCTTGAATCTAGTACTACTAACGACCATGTTTCACGCCACGGCAAAGTCAATCAACCTCAGTCTGTCATCGGAGGTATTGTCGTGGAGGCTAATTTTTCCGACTGTTGGACCAAAGATAAAGGCCGCTGTAGTAGATATAACAGGATGTTTGCCGTGAGCAACCCTGTCGCTTCCATCGCATTTCTTGGATTGCAGTGATATCAGCTTTTTATCTTTCTAAGATATCTATCAGTCGGATAGAGGCACCATCCCAATTAAGGTAAAATCATTGTAAATCATTGTCAATTTTTCTTTTGCGGTAGTCGTCATCAGATTTGGGGATCATTCTTATATTTTTCCTTTACGTTTCATTGAAATGTGTTTTTAATTGGTGGGCTTCAAACCCGACGCACAACCCTTTACAGGCAGGCAGCCCGCCGCTCAGATTAGCTGTCAAAGTAATGGTTGCCAGTTTGCCGTTTCTAGAGGACACCACGTAGAGGTTTGAGTCGACTTGAGACGAGTTCGACATGGATAATGCTGGCCTCACCAAGTTGAGGCAGTCATACTCGTTGCCATGTGAAGATCGCCCCCCTGACCCTGACGCGTTGCCTTCTGATGATCGTCCTCCTAAATTTAAAGCATCTCATGGTGTTTATTTTAGACCTTATGCGGCACACAACCCATCCAATTCTGATTTTGCCTGCTTTAGTCAGCTTTGAGGCGCTTTCGGATGCCAAACTAATTGTTGCTGTTTGGGTGCCTCCATATGCTCTGCGTAGGCTGAGTATATTGGATGGTGACACCTTCATTTCAGCAAATTGGTGTTTTATTGCCTGGAGCACTTACCCTTTCGAAGTGACCTCATCGATCTTTCTTATCTCTATTTGGATAACTTCGCTGAGGATTTTGACTTCGGCATTGGTCCCGAGTACCGTTTGTACTGCGTTTTGGAACTTTCCGGAGGCAGGGTCCGAGGTTTTCTCTAGGAGAAGTAGGAGCTATACCTTTGCCATTTTTCTTACGCCGCACAGTGTAATAATTATGGCCAAAACTAACTTCCCTTTTTTTTGATATTATGACTTCTTATATTTCAATCGACAGATAATTCTTCAACTAAGAGAATTCTGCAATTGATCATAAGAAGCTTGGTCCAAATTTTGAAAATACGTAAAGATTTGGACTCACAGCATGAGCTGAAAGTTGATTATTTTTTCTGTGAATTTACCAATTTTCGTCTTTGCATATGGGCTTGTCCAGAAAATGGTCAACCAGAGGTAAAATAATGTGGCGTCCGTGGCGTAGTTGGTTAAAGTGTGTGGCTGCTATGTCAAAGTACCTGGAGACCCAGGTTCGAACCCCAGCAGCGACAGAAAATTATTTGAATTAAAATAATTTTTCTGTACGGCCGCTACCTCTCTGCAGACAATGGCAAACCTCAGAGAGTAATCAAAATGCCATGTAAAGCTTCTTGAGAACGAGAACATTCCGTTCGGAGTCGGCGTTAAGCATGTAGGTCCGGTTCTCGGTCAATTGTGTACAAACTTAATAACACGCACAACACAATTGATCATAAGAAGCTAGGTCAAAGTCCTTTCAAGGGCTGAAATGGCCAGTTATTTATTTTTATGTTTTTTTTAGAGGTAAAATAATAAATTTACTTATTTCTTAAAGTTTTGGTTGCAAATAAAAAGCTTAATATCTCTTCAATCGAATACAATAGCTTACTTTGGTTATATTCTCTTGAGTGTATTAAAAATGCCAGATTTATTGTCAATTGAAGTAATTTTGTATTTTTTCAATTTTTTTTTTACTCATATTTGTGATAATAGGTTATGCTCTTTTATGCTCAAATAAGAAAACTCTGAGAGCAGCAACAACTGGCAATTTGAAATATTTCCAAGTCAATGTATGAAAAAATTTGATTTTTAAATCTAGATAAATTTCTTTACGTTATTAATAAATTTTTAAAAACATTCATGTGAATTTTGAAGTAGAGGGAAAAATGTGTAACGTCCGACACGCAACGTCCGAACAAATAAAATTGCTAACTGTGACTTAAAAAAAATAATTTTTGAGATGATGTAGGATTTTCTTTAAAACTTATTTAATTTGCAATTATTTGTTCTTTAAGACTTCTGAGGTGCGACCGACCATTTCGCAGAATTAATCTAAGCTTAAGTGTTAGTCTCACAAGAACTTCCTTTTTTTGTAACGTCCGAACGCACGACAAAAATAAGAAATTTCGGGTAAAATGCGGTAAGATGCTTGATGTTATAATTATTATAAATTCTACGAAGAGGGAGCTATTTAACCAAATTAATTTTAATTGGAAAACTGTTTATAAAATTGGCGAAATATATAAAAAAATGTATCCGAATGTAACGTCCGAACGCTAGGACTTACCCATATACCTTCTACAGATAAAATATCATAACTCTCGAACGAGCTGTTCAAAGTATATAAAATTGTATATTTTTGAAAAAGATAGAATCTAATGCTTTTGATGGTATTTCTTTTTAAAAAAATCCTTCAATTAGATCAGATATAAAATTAGTTTGAAAAATATAATTTTCTAAAAATCATTAAAAAATCTGAAAATTTCAGCAGTGAAGAGTAAACAACTATTTTTTTATTTCGCTTAAACTTTCCAAAAGTGATCTTTTATTTATTAAAAACTGAGGAAAAAAATAAAGAGGTGCGATTTTGCGTTTTTTGTCTTTAATTCAATTATATGTGATGGCAGTTTTTCGCATAAAATTAAAATTTGTAAATTGAGTCATTTATACATACTTTGCGAGACTGCTGTGGGATAAATTTTAAAAGAAATAAATCATGTTTGATAATTTTAGAATAATTATATTTTCAATATGACCTTAATTCTTTAAATCCAGTCTTTATTTTAAAAGGTATTCAACACTAAACATTGCGTTTTTAATGATGTTAAATTTACTGAACTTTAAAATCCGGAAATTAATTTCCAACTTTGAGTGAATAGCTGCAAAAACCAAACCAAAGATGTGTTGAAAAGATAGAAGTGCGATTTTGCGTTGTTTTATTTTTACGTAATTTTTTACGTTGGCGGCCTCGGTAGTTGAGTAGGTAGCGTGCTCGACTGCCACCCAAGAGGTCCCGGGTTCGATTCCCGGCCAGGCCATGGTCCTTCGCTTTAAACCTTGGGCATTTGCAATTTTCTATCCTCATTTCTAATCAACTGAAATTGAAAATTCATCAATATTTACGACTTGAAGTTGTAGTTGTGTGACGACCCAAAAAACCCTGGAATCTTTTGGGTGCACACGGTCTCCATCGCCAGAGCTGAAGCTACTTTTGAAATTATTTTTAGTATCGTTGAAATATTACTGTTATTATTATTAGTATTATTATTTGAATTATTTTTGAAATGTTAAAAAAAACTCTGTAATTGAATTATTATTTTACTTTTTATTAAATCATTGAATTATTGAAACTATGTGAAATTAATTTTATAAGACACTGTAAGAAACTAAGCACCCTGTGCCAACCTAAACGCATAGTATAAGGTATATATTTTTGTTGGTGTGAGCAGCGGTCAATGCGGCAAAAATACAGCAAAGTTTATACGATTTCAACATTTCAACATAACATTGAGCATCAACTAAAGAAAGAGAGGAACACACGTTGAAAACCAGTATTTCCCCTACCAACGATCTAAGTGGCGTCCGTGGCGTAGTTGGTTAAAGTGCGTGGCCGCTATGTCAAAGAACCTGTGGAGACCCAGGTTCGAACCCCAGCAGCGACAGAAAATTATTAGAATTAAAATAATTTTTCTGTACGGCCGCCACCTCTCTGCAGGCAATGGCAAACCTCAGAGAGTAATCAAAATGCCATGTAAAGCTTCTTGAGAATAAGAACAATTCTGTTCATCGCCGTTCGGAGTCGGCGTTAAGCCTGTAGGTCCATTTCTCGGTCAATTGTGTACAAAATTAATAACACGCACAACACAATTGATCATAAGAAGCTAGGTCAAAGTCCTTTCAAGGGCTGAAATGGCCAGTTATTTATTTTTTTTTATTTTAACGATCTAAGCCTAACACAAACAGTGCGACGCGAGACACAAGCAAAAATACAAATACAACTCGAATTATCAGCAAGCATAGCGCAACGAGAGGTACATGAAAATACAAATACAACTCGAATTATCAGCAAGCACAGCGCAACAAGAAGTACATGAAAATACAAATACAACTCGAATTATCAGCAAGCACAGCGCAACAAGAAGCATATGAAAATACAAATACAACTCGAGTTACCAGCAAGCATAGCTAACGAAAGCTACATGAAAGTACAAATACAACTCGAATTATCAACAGGCATAGCGCAACAAGAGATGCATGAAAATACAAATACAACTCGAGTTACCAGCAAGCATAGCCTAACGAGAGACACATGCAAACACAAATACAACTCGAGGTGCCAGCAAACATAGCCTAACGAGAGGTACGACTGAGGCAGTGAATGAGTTGAACAGTCAGCAGCTGACGGACCACCAACCGAGGAGGAGCAACACAAAGTGAGTAGCTGACGGACCACCAACCGAGAAGGAAGTTAATCAGGAAAGTAGCTGAAGGACCATCAACCGAGAAGGAAGGCAAACCTCGAGCAAGCAAGTAGCTGAGGACTGGAAACGCAAACACGGAGTCGAGAAGGATTGACAGCGGAGGCTGAGGACAAATACAAGGTAGATATTTCTTTTGTTGTGGGAAAAGAGCTATTAGATTATTTGCTAAGGCGCACCGTCAGGGTCGCACGGGTGGTCAAGAAGTTAGGAAGCGCACCGTCAGGTCGCTTGGTCGAGTCTTAGAGTGATAGATTATTTGCTAAGGCGCACCGTCAGGGTCGCACGGGTGGAAAAGTTCAGGCCAGGAAGCGCACCGTCAGGTCGCAGGGTTCAAGCTAAAGAGCTACTAGATTATTTGCTAAGGCACACCGTCAGGGTCGCACGGGTGGGCAAGTGAAGGCTAGGAGGCGCACCGTCAGGTCGCTTGATCGTGGACGAGACTTGATTAGATTATTTGCTAAGGCGCACCGTCAGGTCGCACGGGTGGGAAAAGACACCTAGAAGGCGCATCGTCAGATCGCCCCAACATAACTCGAGTTTGACGGACAGGGCATAAGTGGGTAGTCAAGGGAAAAGTATAGAAACCGGACTAGCACCACAGACATCAGCCGAAGCGTCAACTCCTGGTTCGCGAAGCGTACAGCCAACTCCTACCAACTGGATATCTCTCGCCGCACCAACACCACATCGCTCGTCACACCAACTTACTTTCATTTTCATTGTAAGAAACAGTAACTTAAAAAATTGCTAAATAAACTGTATTTTCAAAACAAACATCCCAAATATAAATTTTTGTGACGAATCCTGGACAGCGGCTGAGCATATCTCAGCTATAGAGCCGGAAGACCGGCAGCTTCGTTACAGTTTATGGTAGAGAAGTTTGTGGATGAGATTGCCTTATAACTTGAATGTTTCTTTGGCTTTCCACCATGTTAGAACATTATACACGAGTTTCACTTCCTTGACCTTTCCTTCCCACTAATCTATTACCCCATTTCGGACCAAGGCAGACTTGACTGAATAGGTATTCCACCTGAAATCCTTTGTTCAAAGCTAAAAAAAAAAAATGCTATAAAATCAGGGACCGCAAATAACGATTATCGCTATCAACCAATCATCTTATAACGATTATTTTATTATCGTTATTTTTTCGATCAGAAATAAAAATTATTTTTTGATCGTTTTTTTTTTTTAATCAGAAACAAAAGTTATTTTCTGATTGCTATTTTTTCGATCGGAAATCTTATATATTAATACGCAAACATCGAATGTTGTCGTACACTTTTTCAATATTTATTTTAGAATAAGGACAATGAAACGTACATCATTCGAAAGGTACTGCACCATAGATGTGCCGAATTATGTTAGATTTTAAATTGATGACCTTTGACCCGAAATATTAACGTTGAAAGTTTATATCAATTTTAGTTAGGGATCTCAGAACTGGGAAGAGGTAGAATGAAGAATGTGGTATCAGATGAAAGGTCTGGCTGCACAATATGATTGAATATAAGATTGGTGACCTTTGACCTCAAATATGAGCGGAAAAAGAGCATTTATTAAATAAAAGCTAAACTATAAGAGATAGAAAAACATGATATAAGAGAGAAATTTTGACATTCATAAGATGTGCAAAAAAAATTCAATATTTTTCACCATCGTTTACGGTTACCCTACCCTACTTTTTCATGTAACAAGTGTACATATATATTGTGATGGTAAAATTGTTTACAAATAGTAAATTTTGAAAAATTTCCATTATTTTGACATCAAAATTATTGTGATATCTCGAAAACTATAGATGTTTTCAGTATAACGTTTTTTGTATGAAAATTCGTTGATTGAGAAAAATAACAGTATACGAAAACTTGTTTGCTAATATTTTCCACGAATAGTATGCTAAAAAAATTTCCCGTTATTATGACATCAAAAGTATTGCGATATTTCGAAACCTGTAGATTTTTTCCATGCAATGCATTTCTTAAAGCAATGTCATTGCCTCAGAATGAGAAAAAAACAATTGATATTTCAAATTTTGATTTTGCATGCAAATATCTCAGCCATTTTCCAATCGATTTTCCCTAAATTTTCTTTTTCTGAAAGTTTAATTAAATAACTTTTGAGAAATAAGAAAAGATTTACCGTTATCTCACTAATTCAATTTCTTATGTTGTTTTAAAAAAAACTCTAAAATATTCAATTTTTGCTTAAAAATTAGACCAGACATTCTTTTTTTGTAATTTTATTTTTGTTTTTCTATTTTCTTCTCTCACACTCTTTCATATACCATATCATTTATTTGCAAACATTGCTTCATTTTAACACATAATTTGATTAAATGTTTCTATCATCGAAAATCTAGCTCATGATTTTCCCCCCCCCCCCCCCTCTCATTTTTTTGATGAAAATTACATTTTTCAAAATGTTGTTTTTTTATTTTTTATAAAGTTCTACAGCTAAAAAAAGAATTACTGTGAAAAAATTTTTCAAATATTCCAAACCACTCCAAAGTTATATACACAAATCTATGTTTTAAGCCATTTCCTTATCTACTTTATATTTATATTATACATATTATTATATATCTATATATAAATAGGTGTACACAGAACAGTTAAGAAACATTTTCTCCCGTGTTTCTCAACCAATTTTGATAATTTTTTTTTTAAATCAATAAGTGTAGGGAAAAGGAGTGCACCGAATATCTCTCAAATCAGACGTTCCATTCCACTGGTTACATTTGATGGGCGTTGAAATAGAGGCGAGGCACTTTTCATCAGCCCAAATTTTCGGTATAACTTTTGAACTATGAGTCACAAATCAATGAAACTTGGTAAGAACTTTCTTCCTTGACAAAGGGGGGTGGAAGCACTCATACAACTCAAAGTGGTTAAATCAAATAGCTTCGGAAGCATTTCTACTAGAAAGTAGAATAAGTGAAGTAGGGTACTGTGACGGGCATTGGATAAAGGGGTGTGGCTCCACATATATAAGCCACATTTTTGATATTGAATAGCTTTAAAAGTAAAAGTCACAAAACATGGAAAATCAGAATTGAGTTACTGTTTTGTGATTTCCTGCTGGTGGTGCGTTTGGCGCTGTAAGAGTTCGGTTACGTTTGCATATGAGTGAAGAAAGAAAAAAAATTTTTTCAATAAAAATACAAAAAAAAAAATCAATTTTTAAATGGTCGAATCTCGACCAAAGGTGATACTAGTAAAATTTATTTTGTGATCGTTATTTTTTCGATCAGAAATAAAAATCATTTTGTGACTATTATTTTTTCGATCAGAAAAAAAAATTACTGCTGATCGTTATTTTTTCGATCAGAAATAAAAATCATTTTGTGATCGTTATTTTTTCGATCAGAAATATAAATGAATCATTGATCTATATCTCTCCGATTAGAAATAAAAGTTACTTTTGATCGATATTTTTAAGACCAAAAGTAAAAATCAATCATTGATCGATATTTTTTCGATCAGATTAAAAAAATTATTTTTTAATAAAATGAAAACTTAAAAAGCGCTATAACTCGGAAACAAAGGAAGATAAGAAAAAAAAGAGTGGTTTTGGCTTTTCTAAAGAGGGTATCGAACTCGCGACGTTCAGGTAAAGGGGTTGGTCGATATGATAACCTTAGATGGGACACTACTTATATTTTGTACTTCTATTTTCTACAGCTATTTTATACTAATATGTTCTTTAGTGCTCTACTACTATTTTCCATCAATATTTTCTACTACTACTTTTTACAACCATTTCATGCTACCAGTTTGTTTACTAATCCTACTAATATTTTCTAGTCTAAGTTCTTATTAAAATTCTTATCTTGGTCCTTATTCTAATCCTTGTCCTAATTCTTGACCAAATCTTTGCCTAACCTAATCCTTGTCCAAGTACTAATCCAAATCCTTTTCCAATTCCATGTCTAAGATCGTGTCCTTATATTCCTCAAAATCGTTGTTAAAAACCTTATCCAAGACGACTAGCTAACTTGGTAACGTGGGTTCGAAGCAATAACTCTTTATTTTAACTCAACAGTTTTATTTTTAAATATTGATTTGATTGAAATTTCAATCAATATTATTTCAATCAAGAAATAATTTTTATTTCTGATTAGAAAAGTATAGATCATTGATTCATTTATATTTCTGATCGAAAAAATAACGATCAGTAATAATTTTTATTGCTGATTGGAAAAAATTCCATCAAAAATTAACTTTTATTTCTGCTTGAAAAAGATATCGATCAAGAAATGATTTTTATTTCTGATCGAAAAATAACGATCAAAAATGATTTTTATTTCTGATTGAAAATTTATCGATCAAAAAATAACTTTTATTTCTGATCGAAAAAATAACGATCACAAAATGATTTTTATTTCTGACCGAAAAAAAATATCGATCAAATATAATTTATATTTCTGATTGAAAAAATAACGATAAAAAAAATAATTTTTATTTCTGGTCGAAGAATAAAAGATAAAAATAATTTTTATACATAATCGAAAAAAGAATCGATCACAAATAATGGAATGAAGATGATTTCTATCTTAAAAATCATGAAAAAATAAATCATGCCAAAAATGGAATCTTCGACTCACTAGCTTCATATTGATGTATTTAAAATTATTTTACAACTTCTTTTTATATATGATCTTTTGATTTAAAAATTCAAAAATAACCGTTATTTTTTATCCCTGTATAAAATGGCATATAATTGAGGTACATATATAAGATTTGGTATTTGTGAAAGTAGCATCGAAACTGTGAAATACGACCACTTCCAATACAACCCTCAACGTTTAAATCTTTTAAAAGTGTTATATAGTATATGAGTTAGAGAGAGAACATTTTAAATGAGAGTATATATGATCGAATCAAGTTTTGTACCAAAAAATCCGCTCACTTAAAACATGTGTAAAATTGGATACAGTTATTTCCAAGTTGGTCTAACCCGTACTTATTTATCCAAAATGGAGCCTCATTAAATATTAATATTACAAACTTTTTGAATGCACACCTTTTTTAAAAAATTGTACTGCATAGTTTTAGGACGCGAATTATTTTTGGTATCAGTCTTTCTGATTGTAAAAAACATGTGGTTTATGCCGTTATCTTTAAAATAATCGAAAGTATTTTTACCTAATTAAATCAAAGTCTTTCAAAGTTATCATATTAATCAAAAAATTCTCAGTGCAGTGAAGTTAACCAGTTTTTAAAAGGTTTTTTTTAAAGAATTTATTTGCAATCTATTTTGATTTAAATATTAAGCAAATTATTTAAAGAGTTTAAGATATGACAGGCATTGCAAAACTTCATTAAGCAGTAAAATATAATATGCATGTTCACTACAAGTTTATTAACAATTAGGGTATAAACAAGGATAAATCTTACGTTTAATTTAGTTTTTAAGAGTATAAGTTAAAGTAAGTTATTTTCTGAATGGTAGATCAAGTGGGTGGAATCTTTTAAGTCTTTGTACTTCATGAGTGTACAGTCGAGAAGTGAGATAGCCAGAAATATAAAAGGTGAAAAATTTCTCACACTGAGTAAATTTATTTTTTGCTAACAAAACAATGTTTTAGAAATGGCACCACCACTTTTTATTAGAGATGTTTTAAATTTATGGAAACAATCAAGGATTGATTGTACAATTAAAAAGCAAGAGGAGAATATAAAAACATTTTTAAAATCTTACTATTCAGTGCCTTGTTTAAGTAATGATACTCTTACTTGTTTTTAAATTTAATGAAGAATTTAAAGCCGTGCATCGAAAATCATCTGCATTAAAAAAACATCATGATTGGCTCCAATCTCTTCTTATTTGTTTTACTGACAGGTTAGATGATGTAAGTTCATTCGCGTTTTAGTAATTTAACTCAGATTCTCCTGGAACAGCAAGTTGGCTTCTTTAGATTTAAACTTTAGGGCTCTGGAGAATTCGAGTTAAAGTAAACCTGAAATATTTTATCTCTAGTTAATAACATAAATTCAAGGGGCCCAGTACCAGTAGAGCCATACGGAATATATCAGACACAGAAGATACTCCTACTTTTAGAAAAACTGAAACCAAAGGGGGTAGAAAACCAGTGAATTTCCAAGAAGTATCCAGTCGAACAAAGCACCGAAAAGTTCAGCAATTAGTCAATGAGAAATCACCAAAAGAAATTGAAAGTGCAGCGAGTTTATTAGCCAAAAGGAAACTTATTAAGTCGACAAATCAATGTCTGACACCATTTCAAGCACTTGGCCTATATTAAAAAATAAATAAATAACTGGCCATTTCAGCCCTTGAAAGGACTTTGACCTAGCTTCTTATGATCAATTATGTTGTGTGTGTTATAAAGTTTGTACACAATTGACCGAGAATCGGACCTATTTGTTTAACGCCGACTCCGGTGAACGGAATGTTCTTGTTCTCAAGAAGCTTTACATGGCATTTTGATTACTCTGTGAGGTTTGCCATTGTCTGCAGAGAGGTGGCGGCCGTACAGAAAAATTATTTTAATTAAAATAATTTTCTGTCGCTGCTGGGGTTCGAACCCGGGTCTCCAGGTTCGTTGACATAGCGGCCACGCACTTTAACAAAATACGCCACGGACGCCACTTGGCCTATATTATGACTTGAAATTATCGGTAAGGCGTTATAGAATATTGCGTTCGGTTGTAAACAGTCTTCATCCTGAATGCTTTCCTGATTGCAAAATAATTGAAACACACAAAAACGATCTTATACCTGGAAACCTACAAACGATTGTTTCTGGAATTTGAAAATCAGTCAGCTATATTATATAACGAGTATTTAGATAATATTAAGCTGCGAATATTGTCTGATCCAAAGAGATTCTGGGGATTCATTAATACTAAGAAGAAATCTGACGGGTTTCCTTCATCTTTTAAGACCCAAAATGGATTTACAGACGATCCTGTCATAATAAGTGGCCTGTTTGCCAATCTTTTTAAAGAATCGTTTTGTTCAGATTCTTTTCATCCAGATATGGAGTATTTCGAATATATGAATTCTTCACACAGAGTATCTTTGGACTCTTTATCCTTTACCTCAGAGGATATTTTAAAATATATTGGTTCGATCGATGAAGATTTTTGCCGAAATCGCAATGCGGCGTTCGGTCGGTCGGGCTTTGACAGCTGAAGTAGAAACAATGCATGCTTATGCTGTAATCTTAAATGCGACCTCAGGCGTTGCGTTCTGTTTTATCGTAAATACGATCAACGCCAGAGCCGAAGCTCGAATAGAGCTACTTTCTACTAGTTCGTGCGTTTTGACAGTTATTGTTTGTTTGGCTGCCATTTGTTTTGTAATTTTTTTTTGTGTTAGTGCTGGAAACAAAATTATTTTTTAACAATGTCAACTTTTGATGAAAAATTAATAAATTTAGTAAGAGAACATGATTATCTCTACAATACCAAGTCTCGCAGCTACAAAAATATTATCAAGCGAGACTCCACTTGGGCTAAAATCGCTGAAGAGCTGGCAAGACCAAGTAAGTTATCTTTTTATCGAGAACTTTTTGGCGTTTTCTTTTCCTTTTGGAATGTTGAAATGTAATTCGTTTGTTTGTAGTTGACGAATGCAAGAAGCGGTGGAAAAGTCTTCGCGACCGCTTTGTCCGCGAAAAGAAAAAAATGGAGCAGCCCTCTGGCAGCGGCGCGACCGAATCCGAGGAATGGGAATTTTACAATTCTCTGGAATTTTTAACCGAAGCCATGAGACCAATAAAGTATGTTCTAATGAAACTTTTTAAATATTTCCATAATAATTTTGAATATTTTATAGACAAGTTGGGAACTACGACACCGTAAACGAGAGTCTTTTTGAAGTTCTTGCGCCAAACGAAAACTCAAGCACTTATATGAACTGCAGCACTCCTGAACCGACGCAAAGACAATCAGCGAAAAGGTCCAAAAGAGGTGATCTTCCTTTTACGGAATTTTTTGGCGATCTCTCCAACACTCTAGCACAGCGTTTCAGCACTAAGGAAGAGGATGAAAATGACATCTTCATGAAGATGATTGCTGCAAAAATGAAGGTTTTACCGCAAGATGCAAAAATCCGTCTCCAGGAAAAATTTTTAAGGGAGACTAACAACGAAATTTTGTTAAACAGCAATAATGAAATGCATATTACAGATTAAGGTATTTAATTGTGCAAAACACTCAGTTTTCATTTCTCATAAACTAATTTTTTTATAGCACAGGGTAACTTGGTTTCAGCTGCATCATGCATGGAAAGTGATTCCATATACACCAACCCATCTGATCTCACAGCTTTATTTATTCTTGTTTTTTTTTTTTTTGTTTTGTATTGAATGAATTTTTCTTATTATATGAATTTTTCTTATTATATGAATTTTTCTTATTATTTTATGAAAATTGATTTGTGCGCTAGTACCTGCAAATGATCTTAAAAAATATTTTAAATAATTAAAAATTTAATGAATTTAAATTTATTTTAAACTAATATAAAAGATTAATTTTTGTAAAAATGTTTGTTTTTTGTTTTTTTATAAAAATTTTAATGATTTAAATTTAAAATACATTTTTATATTCTATTTCTGAACAAATAATCTTTTAATGCATCTCTCATTTGAAATGCTTGTCGAGAAGAAAAATTAGAACCGATTGACCTAGCTCGAGAAAGAGGCGTGGTTCCGTTTCGCCATAGACCTCGGTGGACAATTTCGTCGTTCTCGTCGCAGATATCAACGTAGCTTTCAGAGCAATAAGCTTCATCATTAAGTTTAACAAAGTTATGCAAAACGAATGCTGCTTTAACAACTTTTTCAGCGTTAGAAGGTAGCATATTGAGAGTTGTTTGCAAAATTCGCCACCGGGCCACTAGAATGCCAAAAGCATTCTCAATAACACGGCGTGCACGCGATAAACGCTTGTTAAAGTTGTATTTGGCTTCGTTTAAAAATCTTCCCGGGTACGGTCTCATAAGATATGGTTTGAGCGGAAAAGCTGCATCGCCAACTAAATAATAATTAAACTCAATGTTTGAGTTTGGAAGAAATGATGCTGAAGGTAGGTTTAATTCGCCTTTTATGAGTTGCTTTCCAAACGACGACTCTGCAAAAATTCCACCATCGCTCTGACTTCCATAGGCACCAACGTCAACTGCAACAAAAATATAGTTGGCCTCACACGCAGCAAGAAGAACTATAGAGTGGTGGCCTTTGTAGTTATAATATTCTGATCCTGCTCTTGGAGGACACCGTATATTTATGTGTTTTCCATCAATAGCGGAAACACAATTGGGAAGATTCCACACCCTTTCGAAATTCACTGCATTTTGCTTCCAATTCTCATTAGAGAGGGGTTGCAAATACAGCGGCATCAGTATATTCCAAAGTGCATCACAGGTTTCATAAATACAATATTGAACAGTTGAATATCCCATACGAAATATCCACGCTAAGACTTGTTTCGGAACTCCTTGCGAGAGATACCTTCAAAATAAAAGATGTAGAATTTTAGTTTTATGAATTAGATTAAAAATGGTTCAGTGCACGTACAACAAAACCAGGAAGAGTCTGCAAGATGGTGAGATCGGCTCTCTAAAAGAAAGTTTCTCCAATGATGGTTCAATAAGAACGCGCAAAAGCTCGAATGTTTCTGGTTTCATCCTTGTGATTTTGAAAAATTGTTCCGGGTCCTTCTTTTTCATTTTTTCAAAATTAAGCGCATAGAAACCTTCGACTTCCCTGGACAAATTTAATTCGCGAACCCATTGCCGTCGTTCTGACCAAAATTTATTTTCTTGGTACGCTTCATACGCTACGTATCCACAAAGACCAATTACCGCCAGGTCTACCAAATCGTCGAAATCTTCAAAATCCATTCTACTGATAAGAAAACAATGTTTGGTTTGACAAAATAGTAAAAATGTTTTTTTCAGATTGTATCTTGCCATACTTACAAAAAATCAGATTTCTTGATTATATTTTAATTCCATGGAAAATACAAAATTTCGTGGGATTTATTTTTTTATTGTATTTTGAGTTTTAGGCGACCTTTTTTAATTTAAGCATTTTTTCAATGCATTACTTAATTTTTGATTGAATGAAATAACAAATAAAGATTTCTTGCGTTAATATACGTTTATTTTTTATATAAAGGAAAAACAGATTTTTTGATCATTTTGGGTGGCAACTTTAATTGGCAATCTCGAAGTGACAGACGCACGACTGTGTGACGCAGCATTGTGATTTACAAAAAGTAAGATCGGGCGTTCTGACATCCAATATCGTACATTTTTGTAAAGTTTCTAAAACGCCGATCAAAGTGTGTCAAAGCCCGACCGACCGAACGCCGCATTGCGATTTCGGCATTTAGCGCTGGACCTGATGGAATTCCTGCCGCAGTGTTAACTCAATGCGGTTCAATTTTGTGTCAACCACTCTCTTTGTTATTTAATCAATCTATAAACGAAAGTTATTTTCCACTGTTTTGGAAAAAATCATTTATTAGTCCTATTTATAAAAAAGGTTGCAGGAATGATGTTATTAATTACAGGCCTATTGTTAAACTGTCATCGATTTCAAAACTTTTTGAGCGAATCGTGTATGATCGACTTCACTGCCGTGAAGTCAAAACAACTCGTCAGCATGGTTTTGTTAATGGCAGATCTACGGTATCTAATCTGCTCGATTTTACAACGTTTTGCTTAAACACCATTGAATCTGGTTACCAGGTCGACTGCATCTACACTGATTTTAGCAAAGCATTTGATAAGTTACCACACAATTTAATTCTATTTAAACTTAAATCCATTGGATTTCCACAATATTTTGTAAACTGGATTAAATCGTATTTGACAGAGTGATCATATCAAATACGATTCCGAGGGGTTTTGTCTACTGAGTTTATTGCGTTATCAGGTGTTCCTCAAGGAAGTCACCTTGGTCCACTTCTGATTATTTTAGCCATTAATGTGTGACCCATATCATTAAAAACACTCACCTGCTTATTTATGCGGATGATATGAAAATATACAGAAAAATAAATTCTCAAGACAATTCAGCCCTACTCCAGTCCGATCTGAAATCTTTTGAAGTTTGGTATTCTAAACATAATATGTTTCTTAATCCAAATAAATGCCAAACTATGACCTTTTCGAAAAAGGAATAATTTAGTTTTTGATTATAAAATAAAAGATACTGCTTTATGTCGTGTGGATGTCGTTAAAGATCTGGGAATATGTATGGATTCTAATCTTTCCTTTAACATTCATATTGATAAAATTTGTAAAAAAGCATCTTCTATGCTTGGATTTATTAAACACTGGGCCAAAGAATTTAATAGCATGATTACGACTACAACGTTGTATTATGCAATAGTGCGTCCTCACTTGGAGTACGCAAGTCAAGTTTGGTCTCCAAGTTACAATGGGAATGTTGATCGAATAGAGAGAATCCAAAAATGCTTTGTTCGGTTTGCCCTAAGGGGCTTAAGTGGATTTGACATTTTAAACCTTCCTCCTTATGAGGATCGCTTAAAACTTTTGAAAAATGCAATCATTGAGTGAGCGAAGGAAGTCTGCTGATATCGTCTATTTGCACCAACTCATCACCGGTGTATTCGATTCTCCAGAACTTCTTTCTCTTATAAAATAGGCAATAGGCCTATTGCTAAACATAAATTTTAACTCTAATCGTAGAAGCAGTAGAAATGCTAACAATTTAATTTACTTACCATTTAGTAGAACAAATTATATGTTAATTGCTCCTTTAAACCGTATGAGTAAATTAGTTAACAATTGTAGCTTTTTTGATGTTAACTTGTCTAAAGGTCAACTCAAGAGTAGATTAAAAACTATTGTGTAATTGCATGGTTATGTTTTTGCATGGTAAGTCGTGATGTCTTGTGTTGTCCTTGAGCCCAACCATATTTTGGTGGGTAAAGTTTTCTCACATTAGCTTATTTTGAGCCACTTATATCAGGCCCGTAGCCAGGATTTACCTAAGGGGGGGGGTTTGGATTAAAAAAAATATCGATAGTTTTTGATATCGATAAATGAAAAGGTATTTTTTATATAATTACCAGAAAGAAATATACAATACTTTGAGAAATGAATTTGTAACAAATTTTTCACAATAAAGCGACAAACTTGAAAAAAAAAAACACTTTAAAACTTTTTTGTACACCAAATACATAAAACAAAAATTAATTTTTTATTTTTGTTTATTTTATATATTTATATTAACAGCCCGATTCTGCGTACTTGATAAATTCACCTTATTGAATATTTATCAAGTATTGACTATTTATCAAGAGTTGGTATTCTGTGATAGAAAAAAAGCTCTTTAATTGATAAATTTGGCAATATCTCATTTGCTATTGATAAATTTATCAAGAGAGTTGTGGTTGCTCGTAGCAGGCAATATCAAGGTTAATATTAACATAATAATGTTAACAATAATAATTATTTTCTACAAATTAATACACTTTTGTGAATCATAAGGAAAATTAAAGCAGAAATCTGTTCTCTGTGTTATGCTATTAATGAGAACAATAAGCTGTTAACAGGAATTCACCTACTCTGGTGAATTACGAAAACTTTTTTTTTATCAAGGTTACTGTAGAATACTAAAAAAGCTTTCGCTTGATAAAATTCCTTACAAATTTTATTTATAAATTACTTATCAAGAAAACGCAAAATAGGGCAGTAAGTCTTCTTATTTTTTTTTTTTTTTTTGTTAATTCTAATAACACATCGTCCGCTGTGACACTGCAATCCCTATGTATGCTTAAGGATGCACACCCATTTAACATAAAAAACGTGTGTTCTATAATTTCAAAACTGTCGTTTGTTGAGTTCAATGTGTTTCGGCTATATATCTTGCTTATCGTTGCACTGTCATTTTGGAATACGGAAAGACGCTAAAAAAATAAAATTTTCAAAACAAACTTCTAAAATGACGATAATTAAGCAACTTAAGTATATTATTATTTTAATAATAACAAACTTATATCGGCTTATAATTCTATATAAAAATAACCACGATTAGAATAACGACATTTTCTTGTATTTCCTGACTTTTGTAAAGGCCAAAATGAAAGGTGGCGTCCGTGGCGTAGTTGGCTAAAGTGCGTGGCCGCTATGTCAACGAACTTTGGAGACCCAGGTTCGAACCCCAGCAGCGACAGAAATTTATTTGAATTAAAATAATTTTTCTGTACGGCCGCCACCTCTCTGCAGACAATGGCAAACCTCAGAGAGTAATCAAAATGCCATGTAAAGCTTCTTGAGCACAAGAACATTCCGTTCATAGCCGTTCGGAGTCGGCGTTAAGCATGTAGGTCCGGTTCTCGGTCAATTTGTGTATAAACTTAATAAAACTCACAACACAATTGATCAAAAGAAGCTAGGTCAAAGTCCTTTCAAGGGCTGAAATGGCCAGTTATTTATTTTTATTTTTTATTTTACAATGAAAGGTTAGAAAATTTTATTTAAAAAGTTTTTATTATCATTCGGTAAAATTAACAAGAGGTTGTGATCCTGCGCCTCCAAAACCAGTGTTAAAAAATACGCAAAACTTGCAACAAGCTGCATTTTCCAATTTTAAGTAAACCAACCAATGCCAACGGTTCGACCAAGAATGCTTAACACTTTAACTCGAACAAATCAGAAAAAGTTTTTTTTTATATTTCGGTGAAATTTTAAAATATAATATTGAGGCACAACATATGTTCCTCACGGCCTGATGTATACGTTTACTGTATATTTAGTGTGGATGACGGACAGATGGACATTGCTAAATCGACTTGGGTGATGATGCTGATCAAGAATATATACACTTTTCTATACCTACCACGCTTCCTTGTGGGCGTTACAAACGGAATGACAAAATTAAAGTTTTTAAAATTTAAATTCCAGTAAAGGGGGTTTTTTTTTAATCGTGGGGGTATAAAAATGATGCGCTAAAGATAGTTTTAGGTATGCCAGGCCATGCGGAATTGAACTACGTTTACAGATTTGCATTTCGAGGTACTAATTTTAAACCATACACTATAATGTGTAATCAAATACTGAGGCACATACGCTGAGAGCCTACGTGGACATTTTACTAAGGCACACCGTATGTGCCTCATGGCAGTTAACGTGTTAAATCGGAGTTTGCGAGAACCACTGGCAGGAAAAATAAAATTTGGTGGAGGCACATAAATGCTTTGAAAACTTTCAAGGCGGTTCGAATCGGAAATATTGCTCATCAACTTGAAAATATCGTTATTTGGACATTGATATACTCTCGAAGTCGAATGCAGTTCCCATGAATCAAATGATATTTCTGGAAAAATTTCTACAACCATACACACAAACTAAGAGTAATAAGCATTAAAAGTAAAATATTAATACCGCAACTTGTACTTGTACTTGTACTTGTACCGCTTTCCACATAGCTGTCAACATTAAAGCTTTCTACAACTGCAGGTTACAAAGGAAGTTCTGAAGACTTTTCAGATTCCAAAGTTTCTTGAACGTTTTCTATCGGGTTTTCCAATAAGAGTTGTTATTTTGGTATTCAAAGAAAAATGCCATTTTTTGAGATAAATGATCGGATGTTTATTTCATAATAAAGAGGAAGGTATGCCGTTAATAATGAAAAGCAACATCAGCGAAATGGCCACCACGACCACGCTTACAGCACAATATCCTTTTCATGAAATTTTCCATAACCAAATCGCAATGTAGCTGCCCTATGTCCTCATTTTTGAAAAAGTAAGGTCCAATGACCCCGCCGGACCATAAACCGTACCAAACAGTCACACGTTGAGGATAAAGAGGCTTCTCAACAATAACTCTTGGATTTTCCGAGCCCCAGATGCGACAATTTTGCTTGTTGACGTAGCCACCGAGGTGGAAATGGGCCTCATCAGTGAAGATTTTTCGATGGAATTCCGGATCATTTTCATGCATTTCAAGGACCCAATCAGCAAAGACACGACGTTGTTGTATCGTTCCATTTTTAGAAATGGCATAGTTTCTACTTGTCAAATGTCAAAGAATAAAAGTTTTAAAAGTGAGCGCTTCACAATAGCGGGCGATTCACAATAACACCTCTTATTGGAAAACCCTGTACAATACAGATGAAATATAATATTATTCGGATTTTGTCGGTTCCGCATCAAGCAAAAAGTTAATCCATTAATATTCAATCAATGCTAGCCTTTCTAGCATTCTAGCATTCCTTTCTAGAACCTTTCTGTTCTAGCCTTTTTTTACTTCTGGTTTCTGCAGCCAATTAAGTAGACTAATTTTTGTAGTTTTGGCACAGTAAAATTAACAATAGAAACTCTTAAACTTATCTAACGAAACGCAATCAAAATTTCACCACTTTCACGTTACACCTGTTAACGCAATAAATTCTTAAATTGCTGGTCGTAGACAAAGTTCAATTGAATGTATCGAACTTTTTTCGATACTTAAGCTTGTTGATGTTTTCACTGTATTTCGCTATATAATTTTTTTATACATTTTGGACCATAAGGGGGGGGGGTTTTAACCCTAAAAACCCCCCCTTGTCTACGGGCCTGACTTATATCAATATCGTTGAAAATTTCAAAGATTTTTGGGTTGTGACTTTGAATGCGTTAATGAGGAGAATGTGCGAAAAAGCTGCAGTAGCTAAACTCGATTGTTATTGCATGTAAAGCCTATTATAGTTTCAGAAGTATCAGCTGAAGTAAGAATGCAGGACTTGCTTAATCAAACTGCTTCAAGTATATTAAAAATAATTGAAATAAAAAATAATATTATACTAGCCTTTTCCCAGCGCGCGTTGCTGCACCCTCCAACTATATGGGAACATAATAGGTGTATTCAAAACTTTTCTTAGACTCATAGTTTGACACCACTGTCATTTTCCATTGCCCGTTACAGTTTCCCAGTAGCAGGAGATCACCAAATAGTAACTCCATTTTGAGTTTGTATGTAAGTACTGCTACTTTTACTTTCAAAGCTATTCGATAATACAAATTTTAATTGTATGGGCGGAGCCACACCCACTTATATCCCAGTTTTCTAGTAGATGGACATTACCCAGTTTTAGTACAGTTGCCGACAGTGAGCATACAAACTAAATTATCAAAATGTAGCCAAATCGACGAAAACCGTATGAAATATAGCATTTTTATTGATAAATTTAAACCATCTTGTACTTGAAAAATATGTACTGCCAAAATTTCAGCTTATCGGCTCAGTAATTTTGAAGTTTCCAGCCATCACACAGACAGCGTTTTGCTTTTTGTATATATATTTTGGATAAAGATTATTGGCTATAACTTTTGATTGGTAAGAGATACTAAGATAATTTTTTCTAAAAAATTAATTTTTTAGCTTGTTTATTTTTTCAAAAATATAAAAACACAATACTGGAAAAAAAATTTTGTTCGAAAAAATCAAGGGGTAGGCCTTGTTTTTTGAATCACAAAAATGGTTTTTAATTTTTTGAAAAATTGAAACAATTTTTGCCTATAAATGTTGTAATTTTTAAATGGCGTTGAAAATTTGCGAATTTGAATTTAAATTATTTTTACAACAAAAACAAATTTTGAGCCTTTTTTTGAGGAAAACTCCAAAATTTCAGACCTTTTTTGAAAAAAATATTTAAAATATATATACTCAATTAACGGTATTTTTGCAATAAGGTTTTTATAGTACTTTGATGAAGCTTTAAGATAAAAAAAAAATTTAACAAAGTGTATAAAAAAGCAGCGGAGATATTTGAATCATAAGTCACAAAATTAAATTTCTGTTTGTGTTTTTCTCATTTTTGAGCACCATATTGCATTATATACATATATCGTTGTAGTAACATTTTTCATAGTTTTCAAGATATGTTCATGTTTTTGATGTCAAAATAACGGAAATATTTTAATTTTACTAAATTTAAGAAATATTTTTTATTTTGTAAATATTTGCAATGTAACAACTAAAAATATGCGATTTTGTAAAAAATTTGTACTACAGCACCATCTGGTGTCCAAGGTGGTTCAAAGAAGATACAGTCAAAAACTCATCGTACCTGAGAACTACTATATACCAATTTTTATTCTAATCGCATGAGCGGTTTGGGAGTTTTAGGTGGTTTTGCAAAAAATTTGTACTACAGCGCCCTCTGGTGTTCAAGATAGGTCAAAAAATATTGCAGCAAAACACTCAACGTACATGAAACCACTGCATACCACTTTTCATTCTAATCACATAAGCGGTTTGTGAGTTTTAGGCGGTTTTGTAAAAAATTTGTACTACAGTGCCCTCTGGTGTTCAAGGTGGATAAAAATTGATAGCCCACAAACACGCACCGTACCAAAAAACTTCTATACACAAATTTTCATGCTAATCGGATGAGTAGTTTAGGAGTCTATTGCATAGTTACATACGACATTTAGTTCCAAAGCAATTCGATATCATAAATTTGGCCTGTGTGGCAAAATTCCCCCTTGTCTAATGTTCGCTCAAATATATAGTAATGGCCTCTTGGGCCCATAGCATCTACATATCAAGTTACACTATCAAAACATGTACAACTCAGGAATAATAATGATTTATAAAAAGTGGGCGTATATATAGTTAGACCACGCCCCGTTTTAGTATAGTTGCCGACGGTAACCTTACGAACTTGTTTACCAAATTTTAGTCTAATACGACCAAACCCGTCTTAAATATAGCATTTTTATTGATTTGTAGGCGATAAAGGGAGTATGGAAAATTTTTACTATGCCTTTATTTTTCGCGCAAATGCAAACTGAAATGAGAGTTGCCAAATTATTCCAATATTCCATTTATTTCCAATTACTCTTGCAAATACCGTGCGCACCTGTATTTTTTCACAGCTGTATTGTTGATAAGTTCACTAAAATGCCTATAATTCATGAACCAATACACATACAAAGACCATTTTCCTTCCTTCGTATTGACGTCACCTTTCATGGGAAATTTCCAGAAACAAATTCGGTTCACGCATTACAGAGAAAATTAATTTCATACACAATGCAACATATTTTTATATATATAGATAATAGATAGATAGAAGATAGATAGATAAAGATAAAATTAGTTGTGTTCTTGAATGCCAATATGGCTTTGATGGTAGTTCAGGTCATATCGTTTACAAACAAAAATTTTCCATGTTTTTTCAATGTTTTCAAGTTTACAAAAAGATAAAAACATGACTGATCATTTATTGTTGCAATGGTTCTTCTGAAAATGACTTATATTGATAGCCAGGGAGAATTGCAGACCTATTAAACTTATTTTTATGCAAGAAAAACCTTCATTAATTCATAATGTAAAAATGGATTTAATAGAGCTAATAGAAAAACTTCTGCCATTTAAAACAAAAGTTATTGATTTTAACGTTGAAATTAATTTTAAATTGTACTTAACAATGGTTGATGGTGCAGTTACAAAAGTTTTGGTACATAATCGGGCATCAATGAATTGTAATCTATGTGGAGCGACTCCATCTGTAATGAATTCTTTTCATTGCATACAAATAACTGTAGACGACAGACATCTACAATATGGATTATCTACATTGCATGCATGGATTAAAACTTTTGAATGCCTAATTCATATTGCATACAGGATGCCTCTCAAATGCTGGCAGGTACGCGGCGAAGAAAACAAACGAATTTTTTAGAGCAAAAAATACAAATACAAAAAGAATTTAGAGATAAAATGGGTATTATTATTGATAAAGTAAAAACAGGATATGGCACTTCAAACGATGGGAATACTGCCAAAAGTTTTTTTCAAATATTGAAATGGTGTTTGAAATAATAAACATAAATATTTGTTTACTAAAAAATTTCAGTTTGATTCCGAGAACACTGTCAAGTGGCAAAAAAATAAATACTACAAAGTTCAGTACACTTTTAAAGATACTTTTGAAATATATGTGGATAATTATCCCTGGTATAATATGCCAATAACTTTCCACAAAATATTGATTCATGGATGTGAAATAATTAAAACTTTTAATTCACTAATTGGACTTTTATCTGAAGACGCATTAGAATTTAGTCATAAGGAATCTAGAAAATATCGATAACGTCACACTAGGAAAAATTCAAGGGAAAATTGCAATCGAGATATTATGGTTGCATTACTTATAAATTCAGGTCCTCTCATTTCTTCGAACAGACATATTGCCAAAACAAAAGGAAATTATAAAGATTTATTGCCATATATTATGGAAGAAAGTACAGATGCCGATGTTATAAATTTCGGATGACACAGATTAACTACAGAAATTCTTATGTATAATTTTTTTTTTATTTGTAATTTAACTTTTATTTTTATTTTCTTTTTTATATATAAAATATATGAATAATTTATTTTTTTTTTAATTTTTTTATATAAATTCAAATCTCTAAACTCAAAATGTTCTTTGTGTTGAAAATTTGGATTAAATCGGGGTAGCACAAAAGGAAGTTTATCATATTTTATAAGGAATCTTTATTTGGAAAAACGCATTTTTTATAAAATGTTAAAGTGAAAATGTTTCAAAAACGTGGGTTATATGGGTAGTATCCCAAACAATGTATCAATTCAGGCTATTTTAAGCAAATACTTAGTTGGGATAAAATAAAGTTCTCCATGTTATTTTGTTCAAATGAAGTAATTATGATAAAAGTACTCGGGTTTTTTAGAATTGAAGTTTTATGAGGGGTACCACAAAAACTGGTCTGACCCAGCCCATTTTTAGTAAAGACCATTGCTATAATACTGAAAATATTTGCGTGTGATTTTAATAAAATGAAGTATTTATTTTTAAAGAGATATTTAAAATGGTTATAGCCATTTTTGGTACGAATATTTTTTGAATTGATTTTAGACCAAATATGAAATTTTTTAAAAAATATTGAAGGAGTCCAAAGATACATCGATTTTTAACTTTGTCTTATATAAGAGGTAGGCGTGGTCATTCTCCGATTTGACCAATATTTGGAAAATTTCTTACTCTATATAAAAAAGTTGTCCACACCAAATTTCGTTGCTCTGCGGGAACTTCAAATAGTTTTGGCCACAGCTTATATGAAACGGTTACACTGTGCGCCGCATTGCAAAGTCCAGAGCCGGCAGATTTCGCGTGCACTAGCGTGTGCCAATGAAAGGGAGGTGAGGAACATGAACATGAAATTCCATTTCTTCTTGTAATAGTGTGTGTGATCTTTCCAACTAATTCCAATAATTCCAATAGGGGAACCGGAAGAAAATCCCTTTAAATACCGCCGATCAGACTAGATACTGGCAAAGCTAATTCAGAGCTAATCGAGAACTAATAGAACCACAGCAAAATAACTATAAGGTCGCAGCCTCGCCTAGACAGAGGGCCTTTTTAGTTAAACATAATAAACTTAACTCTAAATAACTAAAACACACAAAAAAGGTCACAGCCACGCATAGACAGCGGGCCACTAATTATGTTACAATAAAGAAAAACAGTTGTTTCATTAGCTCCCGTCTCTAAATCTCTCTTCTCCTCGTGAAAGCACGGAATCAAGGGCCGTTAAATACAACATTTGGTGGCAGCGGAGGGCTATTCTTACCAATCCCTTGAACCAACACGAAGGAAACATCATCCTTCAAATAACAAAAACAAAAATAAAATATAAATTAAATACTTTTAAATAAAAAATCAAACACAAGCGTACCGAGGCTACAACATCAGTACTTTCAAGTAAAAAAAATATAGTGAACAAAATAATAAAGACCCATAAGAGTAAGACCTTGCATTAAATCATTTGGTAAAATTTGGTCAGTGAAAAAAAGACCAGGTTAATCAGCAAAGACGTGAAGTGTCGTGGCCCACCTGTAAACGAAGACCAGGGTAACCAGCTATAGGGCTAAGAGCCTCCTGGCATCAACATCATGAACAATACTCCAAAAAGATCAACAAGAACAACAAGATCAACAACAATTTCAACAGCGGAAATAGGTTTACCGACGACTCCAACAGGATCAATAAGAACAACATTATATATTATTATATATTATATATATTATTATATATATTATTATATATATTATTATATATATTATTATATATATTATTATATATATTATTATATATATTATTATATATATTATTATATATATTATTATATATATTATTATATAAATATTATTATATATATTATTATATATATTATTATATATATTATTATATATATTATTATATTTTATATTATTATATATATAACACTTCATCATCAAAACAGGCACAACTCAATATATAAAAATTTTTACTTTTAAATTTTAAACTATTCGTAGTGATAACCTACATCAACTATCTAAGTTTTGCACTCATCTTTTTACTCTTACATTAAAAAAAAAAATCGTTTTATCTCCTTGTTTTGTACGGATTCCTTTGAAAAACAAACTGGTTTTTTGTTTCTCCTGAAAGTTTTGAAATTTTGAGTTGTGTCTGTTTTGAAGATGGAGTGCGATATAATCTATATATATTTAAGTTATATATATATATTAGAGCACCCATGAAATATATGAAATTTGCAAAATTGTTTTTTCTTCGCTCCCCGCGCATATTCATAAAGAATGAGGGTAAAAAATAAGATCTGCAAAAAAAAAATCTGTACCGCTAGTGGTAATTAGCCAGTCGGTTTTGAATTAAAGCCTCAAAATGGGGCTTAAAAATGGTTCAAACATACATTGTTCTATAACTTTTATAAAAAATATTAAAAGTGATTAGTCTTTATAACGTAGTACAAAAAATAAATATGCAAACATTTTAGGCATAATTTTTTTTTTCTAAGTGCCATATTTCGCGGTGTTTTAATTGCTTAAAGTTGAATTTTTCAAAAAATTTTTGGTGCAATTTTTGCTTAAATAATTTTCATAAATTTTAAAAGGATGATAAAATTGATTGGTTTAAAGCATCGTAAAGAAAATAAAATAGAGCTTAAATCTGATTTCAGTTCACAACCAACAGCTGCATTTTCTAGACACTCTTTAGAAGTACATCGAGAAGAAATGAAATCAATTTGGATCAAAGTTAAGACGGCGTACGAAAATTGCATGAAGGATGCATTTCAAGATCACAGCGATGACGAATCTCCTGATCTAGTAACAATGAAGTCTCGATATCGTAATTCCTACGAAACGTATGTACGCTGTATCGCGGAGATGGGGGAAATTAGTGAGCAGCTTACAGAATGTGCAGATTTACCATCCATAAGTTCCATCATTTTGAACTGATTTTTTTGTTGAGCACTTAATTTTTTAAAATCCGGTAGTAGAGACAATAAAAATAATTTATCAGCATCGTCATCAGCATTTTCTGCTGTATCCAGTTTTTGCAATAACATACTTTGGAATGGAGTCATTTTCTTTCGATTATGTTACGATGTTGAGATGTTATGTCGTTTAGATGCTTTACGGCCCTTGCTTGGTTGTTGTGTGGCTTCGACTTCGGATTCAATAAGACTTTGAGATTGTCCCTGTCCACTGCAAGCTTCAATTTCACCGTCGTTACTATTTTCTGCTTCAAAGTTTCCTGAAGTGTTTCTTTTTTCCATTGAATTCCTTAAGAAGTCAAGGGAATCAAAGTAAACATACTTTTTTTTTTTTTGATGCACTATCACCACTCCTTCCTTCATCGCAGCTTTTCAAGAATGAGTCACGAATACTCTTCCATTTCATTTTCATTTCTTTTACTATAAAGAAAAATCATTGATTAAATCAATTTGATTTGTTTTCAATGCAGGTTCACGACAAAGATTATAAAATAAACATAAAAATAAAGAAATAACGATAAAAACAATAAATTCCATCTTAAGTTTAAGTGCTTGAATTTTTTGGAAGAGTTAGTTTTGCAAGCATATTTAGGTAGGTTTTTAGTTGAATATGATGTTTGATAACGTACGTGGCGTAGTTGGTTAAAGTGCGTGGCCTCTATGTCAACGAACCTTGGAGACCCGGGTTCGAATCCCAGCAGCGACAGAAAATTATTTGAATAAAAATGATTTTTCTGTACGATCGCCACCTCTCTGCAGACAATGGCAAACCTCAGAGAGTAATCAAAATGCCGTTCATCGTCGTTCGGAGTCGACGTTAAGCCTGTAGGTCCGTTGTCTCGGTCAATTGTGTACAAACTTAATAACACGCACAACACAATTGATCATAAGAAGCTAGGTCAAAGTCCTTTCAAGGGCTGAAATGGCCAGTTATTTATTTTTTTATTTTTTTTACGATGTTCGATCAAAATTTTCAAATTTCGAGAAAAACAAAAACAAACTCGCAATTTTTTTTATGAAATCATTGTTTATAATATACATATGTACATTAAGGCGCCTCAAAAAAAAAAGTGGTCCGGGTCACCTCCTGAAAACAAACTTTGGTTTATTTTATGATGATTCCCAAAATATTGCAACTCTAGCTTTAGCCGTTCGTGAGCTGGAATGGTTTGAAATAACCTCTAAAAATCGCGTTTTTGATTAATACTATTTATACCACACTACCTTCGGTCAAAAAAATTGTCACAAATAGAGTAAATCGACGAAATACATAGTTTTGTTTTTTTATTTTTTTTAAATCTGCCCACACACTTAGTTATTGAGTTATTTGCAGTGATTTTTTCAATTTTTTTTAATGCAGTTTTTATAAAAATATATATAACTTCCCCATTTATAGCCTGATTTACCATTCCGTGGTATCATTGGAAAGGTACTGAATGCTGCTTATCATTTCTGTCGTTAATTAACCCTTATAAGCACTTTTATAAAAATGCATTTTTCATCAACATGATAAAAAATTTGTGGTTATTTATTAAGTCGCTAATTAAAAGATAAAAAAAAAACAATTTAGAGTTTTATCAAAGAAATAATTTTTTTTTTATTCCAAATCTTTTCGTGATTCAATTTTACAGTAACGCTTGCGCGATTGAATCTTGTTTGCAATATGTGCAGGTCTGTTCTTATCAATTACCGAAACGCAGGATTGGCTTACCACATGTACAAAACGTTCCGTATTTTGTGAATGACATGGAAATTCTGAAAAATGTTTGTTAAGAAAAGCATAACAATTATTTTAAAAACTTTTCATTACCAGGAATTTTTACAATTTCATTGGAGTCGTGTAGTTCTAATAAGTATTGTTGAGTATAGAACTGGATGCATGGCAGTTCTGTATTAGCTCTTAATTCATTCCAATCTATCATATTTTTATAGGAATCACAATTGAATTGTATCTTGGGGACATTAAATTGGCGAATTCCTTGTGTGTCATGAGCACGCGATTGTAAAATAATATCGTAGGCTTCCTTTCATGTCGCCTTGCTCTCATCTGTAACCATTGCCAGTAAAATATTTTCTGGGTGAGCAAAAAATCCATTAATTTGAACAGAGCGTTGTACAATAAATTGCATATCTGCCGGTAATTCGCGCGTCCACTCAATGTATTTAAACAAGTGGCGGCTGCCATGAATGGCTTTTGGTTGCCTTTTTATTAAAAACCAAAATAGTGCGTAGACCCTCATAACAAAAAATGCTAGCTGCTTTAACTTTTCGCAAGCCACAGGCTTTGTAACATATAGCCGCAAAATTCTTGATGCTGTTGTCAACCAGCGTGAAAGATTGAGCGGGCCAGGTTTAATGCTGGCCAAATGTTCATCGCACGCCCCAGCATCAACTGCTCGTACCATATCATAAAGATATTTTTGATCAGCTCACAAAACCCAGTCATTAATATTTGTGGGCATATAGCCCATCGCAATTGGATCAAAGTTATGAGCAATCTAAAGTTAATATTTTATTGAAATTAACAGTTAAAAAAAAAACAACAAAATAATTTAATACAATTTACCGGCACATCTTCGCAGCCCTGCAATGTATGCCCAATTATTCCTGGCCAGTTTTGCGGCCCATTAGCTTTTCCTAACATTTCTTTGAGTAACGCAGTGAATGGCAACTCGTTAAAATGAAAGAGGCATATTAGCCACTGCAAAGGGCGCTGCAATTGTCGTTCTAGGTTACAAATCGCTCCATTAAATTTGCCTGTGTTGGTGCTGGTTCCGTCGCAATTTACAGCGACCACGTGCTCTAGTGAAAACTTTTCAGCTTTCAAGTAATTGACAATATCGTTTGCGATACCAGCACCGCTTCCGTCTACGGGAGTTAAGTAACCAATGTAGTTTGAGCTGGGTTCGCTTACCAGAGTTATATGCTCCTCCATCATTTTAACGTTGCGTGGTTTGCCATTCACAGTAACTTGTTTCAAAGTGCGTTCCCTTTTTCCATCAAAAGAAATGCATTTTAGTATTTCATTGTTTTTTATGTCTCTTAGTGATTTCGCCCTAGCTTTAGTTCGCTCCCTTTGGATTTTGTGCTGATCAATAACTATGCCTGGAATGTCCAAGTCTTTTAGCAATGTTGTTGCGAGCAGAGCCCCAAAGCGATTGGATACACTGGCACGGTCCAACGCAGCACTGAATGTTGGTAAGGAAAAACTTTGTACGCTTGGTCCAAGATCTTTAAGATCTTCCTCAGACGATGATGAATATGGATCATCCACATCCATTTCTTTTAGTTGTGGTACAAAAGTGGCTGTTGCAATACTTTCGTTTTCACTTTCGCTTTCGAAGTCCGTAATAGAATCACATGGGATGTGGTTTTCAACGTCATCTAGCGTGAGCAACCTTCGGCTCGACTGATCAAGGTAAAAATTCCAAACATGCAATGGCATTTGTTTTTCACCTGGGCAACTACAAGACACTCTAATTTTTAGAGCACATTTGCAAACAGAAATTGAAAATAGTTCGGCCCACTCGCTTGCATTGTAATGCGATAGATTTTTTGTGATATCCCGATATAAAAGCGTTAAATTTTGAAGTTTTTTGCGGATCGCAGTCTTCGATATAACCGGAATTTCTGCTCTTTTCCAAATTTTGCTTAAATCATTTAGCATGTTTTGATGATAATTAGATAGCCCGTAAGACCGATTATTATTTTTTTCGCGCAAAAATAATAAATGTTTTATTACATCACTTTTTGTTGGCAATTGATTTTTATTTAACTCGCGAGAAACGAAAAGCATTTTTTTTTATGAATAACTTGAACAATTAAGCGATCACAATTCAAAAACTCACATTTATATAATATAATATATGTAACTCATTGTCAAACCTAAAAGTCATGTAAAAGTCATGAGTGACTACTTATAAGAACTGTGGTAAAATTTACTCTTAGCTGTTTTGTCTAAGTACAATAAAGTATTTTCCTATACTTTATTCCAAAGTCCATTTAAAAAATGCATTCTTTATCTACATGATTTAATTTTATTTCTCTTGTATTTGAACAAATTCAGGAATTGAGGCAAAGGCCATCACAAAAAAATAAAAATAAAATAAAATGCATTTTTATAAAAGTGCTTATAAGGGTTAATTAACGACAGAAATAAAAAGCAGCATTCAGTACCTTTCCAATGATACCACGGAATGGTAAATCAGGCTATAAATGGGGAAGTTATATATATTTTTATAAAAACTGCATTAAAAAAAATTGAAAAAATCACTGCAAATAACTCAATAACTATTTTATAAAAAAACTAATTTTCCAAACTGTGTGGGGTGCGTTGATGGCAAGCACATAAGATGCATCATCCCAATTGAAGGAGGATCAAATTTTTTTAATTACAAAAAATTTTTCTCCATTGTTTTAATGGCAGTTGTAGATGCTAATTTGTGTTTTGTTATGATCGATGTCGGCGCATATGGAAAAGAAGGAGATTCAATTGTGTTTCGTGATTCTGTTTTTGGGAAAAAATTGTATACTGGAAATTTAAATTTACCACCACCCCGATGCTTGCCGAATACGTCGGAGCACCAACAACCTTTTGTTTTGATTGGTGACGAGGCCTTTAAATTGACGAATAATTTTTTGCGACCTTATCCAGCTAGAGGGCTTAATCCTAAAAAAAGGGTTTTTAACTACAGATTGTCCAGATGCAGACGAGCTGTGGAATGCGCTTTTGGAGTGTTAGCAAACAATTGGCGAATTTTTCATTCGCCTATTTTATTGCGGCCTGACTACACTGCTGACATTGTCAAAGCTTGCTGCATTCTCCACAATTTTGTTCGTAGAAGGGATGGCATAGAATCTAGAGATTGTGAAACATATTCTTTTGAAGATTTTTTCGAGCTAGACAACCCCCAGGGAAGCCAGGGACAAGCCGTCCGAGACTATTTCGCTGACTACTTTATGGGTCCTGGTGCAGTGTCGTTTCAAGAGAATCACATTTTTGAAATTCACAAAATGTAACGTTTTCAAGATTTTACTTAAGATAAACTTCATCATATTCCAACAACAACTGAATAAAGTAATTTGATCTCTTCTAATATTTTAAAAATTTGCTTTTTATTCCACCAGAAACGTATTCCTACCTACTTCCATCCATGCCTTATCCCGAGAATTTTTATTGCTGTATGCTTTGCAATTTTTCTCCCAAAGTGCAGGCCATTCCCGAATAAGTTGTATAAATTTGTCAACATCAAACATATCTATAAATTTTATATACATATTTTCAGACATTATTATATGAAATCATAAATGAAATAATTAAACTTACTTTAATTAGAAACACCTTTTTTATGTTCACGCAAAACTGGTTTCTTTGCAACTTATACATTAACCACAGATTACAGAGAAACGAAAGTGTTCCCCGCCAAAAACAAAAAAATCTTCTCTTTTTATTGCATTTTTCAGTAAATTTCTTAAACTTAGTTTCTCATCTCTTTCTGTATGCACGAAACTGTTGTTGGTTTTCGAAGTGAATGAAAATTAAAAAAAAAACTACTATTTCGAATTTATTTTATGTATATAAGCAACAAATGAATGGAACATAAATAATCTGCGACAAGAACACGAGAAATTAAACAAAAAAAAACAAAGAAATGAGCGCGAAAAGTGAAATGCAAGCAAAATGAGATCAGAAGAGCAAAAAACGCGGCGGCAAAAACGCGCAATATGGCCAGCCCCATTTGATTGTGTGTATTTTTCATACAATCGCGAACGCGCAAACGCCAAAACTGCGCGTGCCGCCGCGGTTCGCTGCGATATAAACGCGTAATATGGCCACTGTCATATGAATGCATGCAAATTTCAATATTAAAAACGCGAACGCCATCGCGTTAAAAACGTGTAATTTGGCCGCAGCCCAAGAGCACTCATAATTGCTACACGTGTAACAAAAGACACAACACATTACTTCATATTGATGAAACTTTACCTAATTCCAATTCTTTCCCTAAGTTTCCATCTCATTTTCCCGCCCATTCTGCAATTGAACAACCAACCTCAAGCAAAAACTGCATAACACAACATTCTCACACAACTCAAATACAGTCCACTGACACTTCCAATCATATCAATAATATTCATTCCTGCTTCGCAACAAATTCAAAAGGCATTTTCTTGGGCACCGCTATGGTACATATTTGCAATCAGGGCACTACTTACACTGCAAGACCCCTTTTGGATTCTGGTTCACAAGGGACTTTCATTTCCGATCGATTATTCAAACTTCTTAAACTTCCAAGTGCAACCATAAATGCTCAAGTTTCTGGGCTGAATCATGCTATTTCTGGCAAAATTCAGAAAAAATGTTCCTTCATTCTTAGTTCCCCCATTAATTCTGAGATGAGAATAGAGGCAACAGCCCTTGTTCTCCCACACCTCACATGAAATCTTCCGTCGTGTTCGATAGATGCCTCCAACTTATCACAACTTCTGAATCTACGCTTAGCTGATGTGAACTTTTTCAAAAGTTCACATATTGATCTCTTAATCGGCTGTGATCTTTTCCCAACTTTTATTCTTGATGGTGTTCAGAATCGTATTTGGGGATCCTTGCTAGCACAAAAAACCATCTTTAGATGGATTTTGTCAGGGCCAATAACCGATAAAATTATTGCCGCTCCGTCTAAAATCGTTTCATATTACAGTGAAGTTGCTCTTGACAAGCAAATTTCCAGATTTTGGGAGCGGGAAGATCTTCCACAAATGACCGAATCTGATCGTTTTTGTGAAGAAAATTATATTCGAACCACAACAGAAGAGACGATGGTCGATATGCTGTTTCCTTGCCTTTTAAAGAGGGACCCCAGAATTGTTCTAAGCTAGGGTTTTCCAGAACTATTGCTTGCTCACAATTTCTTCGAAATGAAGCTCGATTATGCAAAAATCTTGAGTTCAGGGCTGAATATTACAATGTTCTCTGTGAGTATTTGAACTTTGACCATAAGTAAGGGTCAATTCTCCACAAAATTCGTATATTCCGAATCACTACTACCTACCACACTACGCTGTAATAAAACCTGAAAGCACAACTACTAAAGTTCGTGTGGTTTTTAATGCTTCTTATCCATCATCAAACGGCAAAAGTCTAAATGATATCCTGCATACCGGTCCAGTTCTCCAATCCAACTTAACTCTCCTTATTCTTAAATGGTATTTTTATCGTTTTGTATTCAATGGTGATATAGAAAAAAAAGTATGGCCAAGTCTTAGTAGACCCTGGTCAAACATCCTTTCAGCGTATTTTGTATCGCGACAATCCAAAAAACGAAATTGAAGATTATGAGTTACAAACCGTAACTTTTGGCGTAAATTGTGCTCCTTATCTGGCCATTCGCACCCTTTTGCAGTTAGCAGATGACGTAAAAGAGCGATATCCACGAGCGCAAGTAACATCCTCAAACATAACATGTATGTTGATGATGCTCTAGCAGGGGCTCATGATCTTCAAACCGTAGTTCAAGCTCGGGACGAGCTCATTTTGGCTCTGAAGTCTGCTGGTTTTTCATTAAGAAAATGGACATCAAACTCCAAACATCTTCTTAAAGGACTTCCTTGAGATGACTTTCTCAAAGAAGACTTTCTTTAACTAGATGACACAAGTCACGTCAAAACTTTGGGAATACGTTGGCATGCTCATGCAGACTCCTTTTATTTTACTACTAAGGTCATTTCATACAGCGCTTCCTTCACCAAACGTGAAGTACTTTCCGAAATTGCTAAGTTATTTGACCCTGCTGGCTGGTTAGCTCCATGTATCGTTTTTGGTAAAATGCTAATGCAGCAGATAAGGCTTGAGCAAATTGATTGGGATGAGAATATACCTGAGAATATACCTTGTGGGTGAAGTTCAGGGTTCGCTCACACTTGATGCACTTTTGCTACGTTTATAGAAGTCCGAATTTAGGGAGGGAGTCCACTTTTAACAAATTGGACTCTCTCTCTGATTCAATAACGCACATTTTGGGGTTGTTCCCTGACAGCGAGATCGTTGTTGCCGGCGATTTCAATGTCCACAACCCGGCTTGGTTATGCCATTCGGGGGCAACAACACCTGAGGGACAATATGTTGAGCTCTTTGCTGAATCGAACCAACTGATTCAACTAGTGAAGGAACCAACTTTCATCCCTAGAGTTGGTCTGCAAAGCCACAAAGTTCTAGACCTTTTTCTGACTTCGCATCATGATAAATATGATGTGAGTGTCCATGCACCTCTTGGTAATTCGGACCACTGTATCATATCCGCTGCTTTTCCATATTCTAGCCTATGCACTTCTACGCCTAAGGCCCCGAAGAGGATCGCTTGGTTTTATGGAAAAGCAAATTGGACTGCGTTAAATAATTTTTACCGTAATTTCAATTGGAAATTATGTTTCGCTGATAGAAATGTAAATGCCGCGGCTCTAATGGTACAAGAAATAATTTTATTGGGCATGAGGTCTTTCATCCCCAATAAAATGAGAAGTATTAAACCAAAAGACCACTCCTGGTTTAATGAGACTTGCAGGATTGCAGTCAGGTCCAAAGAGGAAGCCTTTCAGAATTGGCGTTCCAGCAAGAATGCTGATACTAGAAGACTTTGCATTGAGGCTAGGAATCGCTGTAATGCAGCTTTAAAACGCGAAAAGTTTCTTCACGAAACTCGCATCAGAGAACAGGTTCTTCTCTGCCCCAAAGGGAGCAAAAACTTTTGGTCATTCGTTAAAAGAGTTAAAAATCAGACGTCCTCGTCGATTCCTGCTCTTTTAAAGGGTGACCAAATCTTCACTGACTCGGCTGATAAAGCGAACCTATTGGCTGGAATGTTTGCACAAAATTCCACAATTCCGGCTAGCAATCAGTCACCGCCTTCTTTAGAGAATAGATCATCCTCAATGCAGGAGATATATTTTCGAACGAGAGCGGTCAAAAGAGTCCTTGCAAACCTCAACATAAACAAATCTTCTGGCCCCGATGGTATACCACCAATTGTGCTTAAAATGTGTGCTTCTACACTGGCCCGACCATTGCGTAATCTTTTCAACATCTCATACAGGACAGGAGTGTTTCCATCTTGTTGGAAGGTTGCCAATGTTCAGCCGGTACCTAAGAAGGGCGATGCCACGAACCCTGAAAACTACCGACCCATAGCGATATGCTCTACGCTTTCCAAAGTCATGGAGAGTGTAATAAACTTCCACCTTATGAACTATCTGGAGCGCAACGAATTGCTGAGCGACCGTCAATATGGCTTCCGAAGGGCTCGCTCTACTGGTGACCTAATGGCGTTCCTCACGGAGAAATGGAACCAATGTGTTCACTTCTTTGGTGAAAGCAGGGTTGTTGCTCTGGATATTTCTAAGGCGTTTGACCGAGTGTGGCATAAAGCACTCGTGTCAAAACTAATTGCATATGGCGTTGGTAGTAACTTTGCTCGATGGATCACATGTTTTCTTAAGGACAGGTTGATTCGTGTCGTGGTCGACGGCATTTCGTCCAGTGAACATGCCATCGTAGCTGGAGTGCCGCAGGGTTCAGTCCTATCGCCAACTTTGTTTCTGGTTTTTATCAACGACCTTCTGTCGTTGACTCATAACCCAATTCACTCGTTTGCGGATGACAGCAGCATTTGTCATTCATATTCTTTCAAAAAACGCCCTAGTTCTTTGGAGATTGAGAGAAAGAGGCTTAATATGAATGACACACTGCTTAATGACTTGCAAAAAATCTTCGAGTGGGGGCTTGCTAATAGAGTTGAGTTTAATGCTAGCAAGACCCAGTGCTGTCTGTTAACTCACAAACGAGTGAATTGCCCCTTAGCACCCCTCAATATGAACGGTGTGGATCTCGCGGAGTCAGATGCTCTTGACGTTCTGGGCATATCAATCAGATCTGATCTTCGCTGGAACGATCACATTTTTGATGTGTCGAAAGAAGCGGCCAAGTGCCTAGGTTTTTTAAAACGGTGTAAAAAATACTTCACTCCAACTGACCTACGCGTGATCTATACCTCATATATTAGGCCGAAAATGGAGTACAATTCGCACATTTGGGCAGGAGCTTCAAGATCTTATTTGGAGCTTCTGGACCGAATTCAACGACGTGCGATATATCTGATAGGAGATGAAAACATTTCATCTTCTCTCAACTCTCTTGGGCATCGACGCAATGTTGGTTGCCTAAGCCTTTTATACAGGTACTATCATGGGAAGTGTTCAAGGGAGATACATGACCTGACGCCATCAGCTCGTGTGTTTCCCAGATCCACTCGGGCAGCGCACCAAGCCCATCCCTATAACATTGCCTTGATGCCCAATAGAACCTCGCATTACAGAGATAATTCGTTCTTCGGTCGTACAATAAAACTGTGGAACAATCTCCCTGCGAGCGTGTTCCCCGGCAATTTTGAGCTATGTAAATTCAAAACTAATCTTCACCGACACTACTCCATCTTTCCACCCTCCAACTAACTATCACCCTTCTTCCGAATCAACACAATGCTTTCGCATTTATAGGGGGCATCCCCTGAGCGTTGGTTTAGTCTAAAAAAAAAAAAAAAAAAACTGGCCATTTCAGCCCTTGAAAGGACTTTGACCTAGCTTCTTATGATCAATTGTGTTGTGCGTGTTATTAAATTTGTACACAATTGACCGAGAACCGGACCTACATGTTTAACGCCGACTCCGAACGGCGATGAACAGGATGTTCTTGTTCTCAAGAAGCTTTACATGGCATTTTGATTACTCTCTGAGGTTTGCCATTGTCTGCAGAGAGGTGGCGGCCGTACAGAGAGATACCTGGGTATCCAGTTTCGTTGACATAGCGGCCACGCACTTTAACCAACTACGCCACGGACGCCACTATCATCGTTAACTATAAATTTATAAATCATATCCAATTCCAAGATGGATAGAGTATTCTCCAGAATGTGAAATCCAATTTCACTCATTTTGCGATGCATCTGAAAAAGCATACGCGGCAACCATTTATGTTCGCATAGTTCAAAATTCAGCCGTTTCCACTCATTTATTGGCCGCCAAAACCAAAGTAGCACCCGTAAAAACTATTTCGCTTCCTCGACTCGAATTGTGCGGTGCTGTTCTTTTATCCGACATGGTTGATAATCTTTAACCGAAACACGAAGTACAAAAGTGTAATATGTTCTTTTGGACAGATTCCACGATTGTTTTAGCTTGGCTTCGAAAGCCTCCATGTCATTGGTCAACATTCGTTACAAATAGAATCTCCAAAATTGTTCCACGCGTTGGATTTAGCAATTGGTTTCACGTAAATTCTGCTTCAAATCTAGCTGACTTAGCAAGCCGTGGACTGCTCCCACAGGACCTCGTAAGCAACGACCTGTGGTGTCATGAGCCTGACTTGCTCCAACTTCCATCAAATCACTGGCCAAGAACCAACCAAGAAGATTCCTCAGAAATCGAGCTTGAAAAGAAACCCATTAAAGCTAATGTTGCCTTCTTTCAAAATTTTGAAGATATAACCGAAGTTTTCCTTCATTGCCAAAAGCAATAAGAGTTATAGCATCTATATTCCAATTTTTCTATTATACGCATCCACAGTATTCTTTTAATTTCAAAGAAAATTCTTTTCTTGTAACTCACGCATTCTTGTTCAATTCACTCATCAGATTTCCCTTCATGGAGGTAATCAAGTTGTATTGAGACTTGTTCGACTCCAATTTTGGATTCCAAAAGGTAAAAATCTCATCAAAACAATGGGTCTAATGCATAAAAATGAGATGTTTCTCAGAGATCATTCGTGTGAGATCAATCCCAAGAAGTGAGCCATAAGAACATTCTCAGTCTCAAAATTGTATGCATAAACAGGAGATCAAGATCATGACAAACAACTCAATATAAGTGAGATCGATCTTAAAGCTTCAGTTGAGCTTTAGTTTATTTAAAGCAAGCTAAAGCAATAAATCATTGAAATTGCTTCTTAAGATTTCAAAAAAATGTCCGTAAGCGAATCTGGAAGTGAACAAAACTGTAGTTTATCAAATAATAAAAACGATAAGCTAGCCTACTTTCTAATTGATGAGTTAAAGGAAACTCAAATTTTACTACAAAAATGTAATCTGCCGGTGCACAAATTAAAAAAAAGAAGCACTTGAAAGATCTCGAATTGTCCTAGAGACGGTTGTCTGATGAATTATTATGTCCTCACCAATTCCATTTTGAAATCCAGGATCAGCCAAAAATCTTAAATATACACTCTCATTTTTTCAGAATTACTAAGAGCTCCACCAAGCGATTCCAATGTTGGCCCTAGGAAATGCTCTGCTAATTAATCGATGTTTTCTTTATTAAAACGAAATATAAATTTACTGCTAGATTCTTCAAGATGTCTACGCGGCTTATACATTTTTTAGGACTACAAACGGGAAAGTATTCTGCCATTTCAGTTGCTTGAAATAAACTGTGAGATCACTTGATATGAGACTCAATATTTACCGAGAAAGTTCTGACATGTCAGCTTCATCTCATGATTATGCATACCATTTTGAGAACTGTCTCACAAAGAGCTTTCGTTTTAAGAAGTTTCTCAGACTTTGAGATCCATCCCAATGAGCGAGATCTTTCTAACGAGTAAATAACTTTTTATGCTTACGACCACGAGTAAATTCTCAAAATATCGAGTAAAAAGTAATTTCTCGCTTTTATGCATGAGACCCAATAATCCATAAGTGTAAAGTATGCGTGATCCACAGGAAAAAGATCCAAGGACAAATTATGGCCTCATTGCCTCCAGCACGGATCGTACTTTCACGCCCATTCGCTCATACCGGTATGGATTTTGCTTGTCCATTCGATATTAAAAATTATACTGGCAGAGCATTCCTTATTACAAAAGGATACGTATGTGTCTGTGTGTTTCTCCACCAAAGCAATCCATCTTGAGCCCACCTCAAATTTGTCCACTCCTGCATTCCTAGCTGCTTTTACAAGATTCGTATCCAGAAGTGGCTGTCCACTCCACGTCTACAATGGAACCAATTTTGTCGGAGCTTCCAAAGCATTAATGACGGATTTCAGCAAGACTGCTCGTGAAGCGCTTGTATCCACTTATAGCGCTCAAAATTTATCATGGCATTTTATTCTTCCGGGTAGTCCGCACATGGGCGACTTGTGGGAAGCCGGCGTTAATAGTTTCAAAACGCATTTCCGAAAAATAGCAAGTCCTTTCAAATATTCTTTTGAGAAGTTCTCCACACTTCTCTCCAAAATTGAAGCATGTTTACATTCTCGGCCTTTATCTCCGATGTCAGACAACGGACCTTACCGCATTGACTCCAGGTCACTTCCCTATTGGTAATGCAATTCTAGCTCCACTAGAACCTGAGATTTAAGAACAACCCATATCCATAATCAATCGATGGCAGCGACTTAAAGCTCTTCATCAGAATTTATGATCTCGATGGAAACATGAATATCTGCAAGAGCTTCAAAAACGAACTAAATGGAAAAGTCCTGAACCAAATTTGAACGAAAATGTTTTTTGTTCGACTATGGCAACGATAAACGAGTCCGAGTTGCGGATGTCTTAACGGAACGAGGCGTCATTACACGCCCTATTGTAAAACTTGTAGCTCTTCTAGTCAACTAAAACGTACACAATTAGTCCTATGTGTCACACAATTTTGCTTTTTTTTCTAGTTCTTTAATAATATTCCTTTTACTTTTTTAGAGAATATAGTTTCTGAATATAAAAATAAACTGAACCGTGTTCGATCATCTAAGACTCATCACACTACCAATCAAAGCCTAGTTCGTCGTTCCAACAGAAAGGATTTTCCTTGCCGTTTCTGTGACGAAAACTATGCTCTCCGTTTTTGCACCGTATTCGTCTCGATGAATACAGAGAAGGGAATGCACGTTGTACTTCTCCACAAATACTGCTCAAATTGCCTTGCTCTTAAGCATTCCAGCGGATCATGTCGCAGCACAACCGGTTATCACTACTGCAAGGGAGATCACCACACACTGCTACATATGCATGACCACCTACGAAATCCCCGATCGATGGTTTTGCATGATAGGACTCCGCCACCACCATCCATTGCATCTATTCTCTCCCAGCACATAGTAACTTTGCTCCCTTCGGCTATTGTCCAACTCGAAGTTCAAGGAAGAAGATAATTTGCGCGGTCTTCCGCAGAACTCGTCACGAAGCTGAGGCTATCTAATACTACCGTTGGCGACCAAAAAATGTGCTCCATCCTTATACGATCTCCATATGACCTCAGTTTTAAAATAGAAGCTAGCGCTAGTATTGATCATCGAATAACAATGCGAACTCCTTCGAAATCCATCGATGAATCAATCAAGGAGAAATTCCATAATTTTGTATTAGCCGATCCAAAATTCTTCTAATCAGCACATTTATCCATCATCTTAGGAGCTGATGTGTATGCAAAGATTATCTTACCGGGGATGATGCCCAGTATAAGTGGACTTCCATTAGCTCAAAACACAGTATTTGGGTGGATTCTGTCGGGATCTTGCGCTCTTTAAATTATGATTTATATTTCTATTATTTAGTTTAATATACAATATGACCTTCAACCAACTAACTCGCATATTTAAAATATGTCTTGAAATTCAGATGAATTTGTAAATTTAATTACTACTTATATATACATTATCTCATCGTTACCTATATCTATGATAAACTATACTTTTGAAATGTTAACTTTAAACTTTGAGCTTATAAATTTGCATTGTATCCATTGACATATTTGTATGTTTCATAATCTGAACTATATTTTTATTTTCTAATTTCAAGCAAGCAGTTAACATCAAACTTATTCTTTTGCAGCCATACTGCAAGGTGGGCGGCGATGTTTATGCCAAAATATAACAGTTTCCGGTACTGGCAGTGATAGCAACCCTTTTTTCATAGTCCACAAATTATCTTGCAATAAGAGCATTATTTATTTTTTATTAGGTTAATTAGGTCCATTCTGTTTGGACTGAGAACGAGTGGATCACTTGGCTTAGCGACACTCAGAGGATTGTGCGATTCTGCTCGAGCGGCGACTACAGTTTTTCATCAAATAAACAAAATAAATGAGACCAAGTCCTACCCCTAAGCCTAAAGTCTGGCAACAACTGAACCGACCACACTTTAACAACTATCAAATCTAACAACTATCAAATCTAACAACTATCAAATCTAACAACTATCAAAAAACCTGCACCGTTTCCAGCCAAGGAGCGGCCGACCTACAAGTTACAGGAACCAATGGACGTTGACCAGAAGTATCCAGACAAAGCAGGTCGACTACCAGAATAGGCCTCGTTTCCAGAACTCAGAAAGGACCCAGAACACAGGACGACAGTTCAAGTCCGAAAAATACTCCCAAGATAAACGTCAACGCTTGTTCCATACCACTGAACAGAGTAAACAATCAAATACATTTGAGGAAACAGATCACGACGAGCAGGTGTCTATGAATCCAGCGTACCATATATAGAATACAAAATGCAAGATGGTCGAACTCTTGAGTTCTTAATCGATACTGGTGCAAATAAGAATTTTGTTTCCATTGCAATAGCCCCAAAATTCCGACAACATTGATATACCCTTCCTGGTAACTTCTGCCACAGGAAATATAAAAATAACAAACAAGATCTGCGGGAAGTTCTTCAAACACCTTGATAATATTCTCACCTTTTATGTTCTTCCTGGCTTGACCTCATTCGATGGTATCATTGGTGATGATACGTTAAGACAACTTGGAGCGGTAATAGATAGAAAACAGAAATTTCCTCACTCTGAGATCCGATAAACTGATACCCCTAAAAAATAAAGTCTCTAAGCAAGTAAATACTATTTCTATCTCCACTAGTAACATTCCTCCCGAGTTCAAGAAGAAATTATTTATTCTGCAACATAAATTACAAAAACCTTTTTGGCCCTATTGATTTAGGTAGATCAGTAGACACCTTTGTCCAAGCGGAAATTAAAACCAGCACTCAGGAACCAAGCGTCCGTAGCGTAGTTGGTTAAAAGTGCGTGGCCCCTATGTCAACGAACTTTGGAGACCCAGGTAGGAACCCCAGCAGGGACAGAAAATGATTTGAATTAAAATAATTTTTCTGTACGGCCGCCACCTCTCCTTGTAAAGCTTCTTGAGAACGAGAACATTCCGTTCATCGCCGTTCGGAGTCGGCGTTAAGCATGTAGGTCCGGTTCTCGGTCAATTGTGTACAAACTTAATAACACGCACAACACAATTGATCATAAGAAGCTAGGTCAAAGTCCTTTCAAGGGCTGAAATGGCCAGTTATTTATTTTTATTTATTACTGAGGAACCAATTAACACGAAGAGTTATCCTTCCCCAACTAGCATGCGCAAGGAAGGCGATAGGGAGGTACAGGAATTATTGAACGCAGGCATAATTCGTCCCTCCAGAAGTCCATACAATTCACCCATATGGATCGTACCAAAGAAGCTAAAGCAATCGGGTGAAAAATAGTATAGACTCGTAATTGATTTTAAACGATTTAATAATGTTACTATTGCGGATGCATATCCAATACCGGATATAAATACAAACACTTGCAAGCTTGGGTGAATCCAAGTTCTTCACTACTCTTGATCTTACCTGGGAATTTCATCAAATTGCGATGAAGTCCTCTGACATTCCTAAAACTGCCTTCTCAACCATGAATGGGAAATAAGAATTCCTTCGTCTTGCCTTTGGATTAAAGACTGCGCCTGCAATTTTCCAACGTATGATCGACGATGAATACATTGGTAATCTGCTATGTTTATATTGACGATATTATCGTCTTAAGGAAAACCGAAGAAGAACATTTGTTAAATATTTCTACAGTTTTCGCACCACTCCTAGAAGCAAACCTAAGGTTAAATTTAGACAACACACAATTTTTTAAAACAGAGGTAGAATTTTTAGGATATATGATAACGTCTGAAGGATTTAAAGCTGACCCGAAAAAATAGAGGAAATTCAGCTTATTTGGAGGAGCTCAAGTCATTTCTTGGGTTAACTTCCTATTATAGAAAATTCATTCAAGATGACACGAAACGAAAACTGTCGAGTAAAAGCGAACCAATCTAGGAAAATTTCAATTACATTAAATAAGGAGGCAATGGTCGCATTCAATAATTTAAAGGAGCTCTTAACTTCTTGCGAAGTACTTGCTTTCCCTGACTTTAATATACCTTTTAATTTAACACCGATGCTTCCAATTATGATATAGGTGCTGTCTTATCACAGGGAAAGTCTGGTAGAGACAAGTCGATTGCCTACATTTCTAGATCTCTGAACAAAACGGAGGAAAATTACGCTACCAACGAAAAAGAAATGTTGGCAATTGTGTGGGCTCTTGATAACCTTAGATCGTATTTATATGGAAAAAGGAAAGTTCGAATTTTTACAGACCACCAACCGTTTACCTACGCGTTGGGAAATAGAAATTTTAATTCCAAGCTAAACGATGGAAGGCACGGATAGAGGAGTATGATAACGAGTTCGTCTATAAAAATGTAAAGCAAACTAAGTGGCCGACGCTCTTTCCAGATTAAAAACAGAAAAAATCATTTATCATCTCCAATTTTATAACAAATGGTAAATCCGCTCGAAGCATTTGGAGACGGGGAAGAAACAGAAACTGCCAGTGAGGGTCAAAGCTTACCAGGGTATCTTACTATAACAGCAAGTGAGGGCAAAAGCTTACAAGGAGACCGTACTATAACAGAAAGTGAGGGATCGACGATGCACAGCGCTGAACAAGATGGTTCAGACCCAATTCTGCACGTCGAGGCTCCACTGAATGTATTTCGCCCCCAACTTATATTGAGGCAGGCAAAAAGATAATTACAAATCCACATAGAACCACACAGCGGTTCTCATCGACATTTCATCTCAGTCGGTGTGATTACTAGGGCAATTCTGGTGTATTATCTGAAGAAACTTCTCAACCCAAATATTATAAATGGAATGGAATACAAAATTCGCATCACTCAAAGTAGTTGAAGACATAACAGATGAGGGAAGAATCTTTGAAATCATTGACGAGGAACATAAAAGAGCTCATAGAAATCCAAATGAAAATAAGGACCAAATTTTGGAGAAAAATTATTTTCCCAAAATGAACCAGCAAATCAGGGATTATATCAAACAGTGTGAAATATGTCGACTAAATAAATACGAACGACATCCACAAAAACCTAAACTGCAACCAACACCAATACCTTCCTATTCTTGCGAAATACTTCACATTGACATACTAGAAATTCAAGGTATGAAATTTATTTCATGCATTGACAAATTTTTCAAATTTCTAAAGTTATTTTACATTAAAAATAAATCCAGTGTTCATTTGAAAAAGAAACTGATTAACCTACTGCACTACTTAACAGTCCCTAAGATGATTGTTACCGATATTGAGACGGGGTTGTCAAGCCCCTTGATAAAGAACTATGTGGCATCCCTAGGAATAGAATTTCATCGTACACCCACTCAAAGGAGTGAAGCAAACGGACAGGTTGAAAGGGCTCATTCGACAATCCTTAAAATTTACAGCGAGAGAGTAAATTATCACAGTGGCTCCCGGAATTTACGCCCGATGAACTTACGCCCGAAAAAAGAAATGGAAAAAAGCCCAATTTTCGATAGCATCGAATTTTGGAAAAAAGCCCGAATTTGAAATGGCAATTGAGCCCGAAAGAAGGAAATTAAGCCCGATTGGTTTGGAAGTTAAGCCTGAAAAAAAATGGACATTATGCCCCGAATTTCAGCAGTGATTCGGGCTTTATATCCACATTCTTCGGGCGCAATTTCCGTGATCAAGATTCAATGTACGACTATCAAAATATTAAACAACAGATTTGAGTAGTAAATTAAGGCTCTCCGCATAATCGCCCAAAAATAATAATGAAAAATCACTAATTTTTTTTTTCATATGAATTTAGGTGATTTTTCATATGAAAAAACACCCAAAGAAATTGGGTGATTTTGCATTTTTGAGGGGTAAAATTTCGTTTTTTCCTTTTGGACGAAATTTCACCCAAACATGTTGGGCGAAATTTCACTTATCGTGTTTGGGTGATTTTTTGTTTTTTTTTTTGTGATCTTTCGTTTTCAATATTAAATAAGAAACGTCAATTAGTTTTTAAAGATAACGGTATTTAAAGTAAAAGCAGCGGTTCTTCTTTTGTTTTTCTTTTGTATTTGCATCATTTGCTTGAGTTTGCTTGGTCAAGTCAAGGAAATATTTAGTACCGCGCCAGCGCATCGCGACGCGGCGGATCGCGCGTATCGCGGCGAGGCGGATTACGCGTAGTGCGACGGATCACCTCCACAGGAATTTTTTCTTTTTGAAATTTTTTGATAACCAAAGAAACTTGTTGTTTTGAGAAAGAATCAGTATTTTTCCCTTGTACGAAATGTTTTTATAGATTTTTAAGTATGAGATTATATAAAATTAAAATTAATTAAATTTTTAAATTTAACGAATTTCCTACACAATTAAGATTGAATGGTAACGTAGTAGTGCAATTTAAAAATCAGCTTACGCATTACCTTTTATCGTTGCAATAATAGTTCTAATAATAGTTTTTGTGTTATTATTTCATGTTTTAATAACAGTGGTTAATAAATAACTATATTAAAATAAAAAATAAATTAATAGTATTTATCTTCAAATGATTGTATATCCTCTTGTTTTAGATTTTGTTAATACTTTTTCACCATTAAAAATTTTAGTGTCATAATATTTTTCAACTAAAAAATATATCAAAAATGTATCTTAACCCACTTTAGAACTCAAGGCCTCATATATCAGCGCTTCTGCAATGTGTTTTCTTGCAATCTTCAATGATTCGATGCAATATTTTTGAAATAAAATTGGGAAGGAGCTTGCAGAGAACAAGTTTGGAAACGCTGATCTACATAACAGTAATAAAAACTAATTAAAATTTCGCAACTTTTTGTTAAACAAAAATTCGGGCGTTTTTTCTTTATTTTAATTTGGTAAAAATGTCCGATTTTTTTTCGGGCCTAAGTTCCAATTTTTGTTTTTCGGTTCTTTCTTCCATTTCAAATATTTGGAAAAAAAAACCCGACATTTTTTGGCACAAACACCCAAAAACATGACAAAATCACCCGAAATTTGGGGCATTTTTTCCTAGGAATTAATGCCCGATTTTGTATGGAGAATTTCGGTCTTTTTTACCATTTTTTTTCGGGCGTAAGTTCATCGGGCGTAAATTCCGGGAGCCGCTTTCGTCACTATGTTGGGTAACTATCATATAATTAACTTGAGTGTTCTGGGGTGGTATCAAAAGTGCGTCAGCTACTAGATTTGTTTTACCGGGTTTGGAGATTAATTCATATTTGTATTCCTCTAAAATAGATTTCCTTCTTCAATTTATGATTGTTATTCTTATTGCTTAGGGCGTACGTTAAAGGTTGATGGTCTGTAAAGATCTTCACTTTTGCTGTTCAATATAAATAATTTCTAAGAGAGTTTAAGGCCCATACTATAGCAAGCATTTCTTTTTCGTTGGTTGCGTAGTGTTCTTCAGCTTTGTTGAGAGTTCTTGAAATAAATGTAATCGGTTTACTATCTTGTTCGAGTACTGCACCAATGGCATGGTTGGATGCGTCGGTTGTCAAATGGAATTCGCTACTGAAGTCGAGATATTTTAACACAACACCAGCAGATATTAGAGATTTTTTTTTATATTTTCAAAAGCTTCGTGAGCTTCTTCGCTCAAATGTATTTGGATTTTGCTTGAAAGGTTCTTGGAAATTCGTCCTTCCTCCCCTCTCAGAAGGCCTGTCAGGGGTTTTGCAAGTTTCGCGTAATCTTTAATAAAGCGACGGTAAAAACCAGACAGACCAAGGAAAGACCTTAGATCTTTTTGGACACGGAAATTTAGTAATTGCTTCTACTTCTGCTGGATTAGTCCTGATTCCTTCGGGTGAAACAATGAATCTAAGGAATTCAACTTGTTTTTTCATGAACTCGCATTTAACAAGTTGGACTTTCATGTTGGCAGGTTGAAACATACGAAAAAAATGTTCAATAGTTTTAATATGACTCCGTTCGTCTTTTCCGAAAATGGTTACGTTGTCAATATAGAGAAAACAAATTCTTCCAATATGATCGCGGAGAATATCATCCAAAGCTCTTTTGAAGATAGACGGTGCATTTTGGACTCCAAATGGGAGTCGTGTAAACTCGGATTTTTCGGTGCTGACGGAAAAAAGAAGTTTTACCGATGTCTGTTTCTTTAAGTGGAATTTGATGGAATCCACTTTAGAGGTCAGTAACTGAAAACCATTTGTTTTCGGCGGCCTTGGTAGTCGAGTAGGTAGCGTGCTCGACTACTACCCCAGAGGTCTCCCGGGTTCGATTCTCGGCCAGGCCATGGTTTCCTCATTTTCCTCAAATTTCCAATTTTCTATCCTCATTTCTTATCAAACTGAAATTAAAAATTCATCAATATTTACGACTAGAAGTTGTAGTTGATGGTAGAGAAGTTTGTGGATGAGATTGCCTTATAACTTGAATTGACTGAGGTAAAGGCATAACACTTGCCTCTGATTCAAATTCGTATGTTTCTTTGGCTTTCCACCATGCTTAGAACATTCTACACGTTTTTCACTTGATTGACTTTTCCTACCCACTAATCTATCACCCCATTTTCGAACCAAGGCAGACTTGACTGAATTGGTATTCCACCTGAAATCCTTGGTTCAAAGCTAAAAAAAATCAATAACAAGTCTGTGCTTATTTTTTCCAGAAGCATTTAATTTTTTTGGCACGACCCATACGGGTGAATTATAAGGTGACCGTGAAGGTCTTGTTATGCCGTGATCCAATAATTCTTTAATTTGTGTTTCGATTTCATCTCTTAATTATATTGGGTAGGGGTAGTTTCTGGAGTAGATAAGGGTCTCTGTGTTTGTTCTAATTTCGCTGTTACCGCCTATGGTAAAGTAAAAATTATCACGTTGTAACGAAGTTACATATTTTATACTAATAATTATACTTATATAATCATAATCACATATACATATATCTTGAACATACCATTTCTCACTGAAAATCAATTACAATTCTCACACTTAGCAAAACACTCAATTCTCGTCGCTCCAAATTACACCAATACAAATAAATTTATTCATCACCGCATGTCAGCATTTTCATACCACTGCACGATTCGCGCTCATTGCACTAACCTAACCAACACAAACTCACTTCCCACTGCATGCTCTCACTGATCGTCGCTCTCATCAAACTAACACAAAACCACTTACCAAGGCCCTACTCCACACAGACTAATTAAAACACCTGGCTATCTCTCGCTCTCAAGAAACAACTACACTCATCATCGCTCTCATCAAACTAACACAAAACCACTCACCAAGGCCCTACTCCAAATAGACTCATTAAAACACCTGGCTATCTCTCGCTCTCAAGAAACAACTACACTCATCATCGCTTTCATCAAACCAACACAAAACCACTCACCAAGGCCCTACTCCACACAGACTCATTAAAACACCTGGCTATCTCTCGCTCTCAAGAAACAACTCCACTCAAACGTCGATCCACTACTCACACTTCTTCGCACACATATTTCAAACTACACTTACACACAAACAACACAACTACACAACTGATGGGGAAGAGAAATGCTCTAAAACTACGACTAAGCTGGGATCAACACAAACAAGACTTCAGTTGGCTATGAGCTGTCGTCGTGTGCGGACAGCTGCCACAGGTATGCAACAGCCTTGGTTGCAGCCGTGCACACAATGGCATGTGACCAACTCCCACCTCTACAGGTCGCAGAGGGTCGATCTAAGGTACCAATCGGCCCAGGTGATCTGATAGTAGTGGTAGGGTAGAGGGTATCTACTGGTTAGGAACTGCCATAGATCCCAGACCCTCACTAACACCACTAACCCTCCTAAAGAAAACCACAACGAGCCCTATAAAAGGATGGGGTTCTGATCAAAAAGACTGTCTTTTCGTTTGTCTTCTACAGTGGAGATCTGGTCTGGCGAAAACCTACAATTTACAAATTACCATTAAGATAGAAAAATAATTGAATAAATAAACTTAAATACAAACTTTAGGAAAGTATATTTTGTGTTTTTTTTTAATAAATTAGAAAATCTAAAATCCTGGACGCCGCTGAACAGCCCCGGCTAACGATATCATAACGTAAAATTCCAAAAACGAATACTGTATTTCGTTGCTGTTGTCGTTAGCTGCTTTTGCCTATGTACTAAATATTTCTTGTATATGATTTAATTTTTCTTTTCATTTCTATTATACATAAAAATTTACAGTTTTAAATGTAACCATCAGTAAGTGTTGCTCTGAGTAGGCACAGTCAAAAAATAGTTTCCAGCGCGACAACAGTACGAATAATTTTAAAGCCAACGAACGGCAAAATAAAAATTTAATGCCGAAATTAATCGGCCGAAATTAATCGAAATGCCGAAATTAATCGGCTGGTTAAACCTTTGTAATTATTTTATATAAAAATTGGAACCAACAGTTCTTTAAAATTATTTTACTTTAAATATTTATAAATAAAATTTAATCGCACAACATGTCACATAAAAAAGACTATAATTGTTATAAGTGCCGCGTAAAAGACAATGATCGTATGGTACAGCGTGACAATTGTAACCATTTCGACTGCGTCGGAGTGAACAGTGACGTTGCCGACATCAGTTGGAGCTGTGTTTTATGTAATCATCAGTACATCGTCACTACCATGAGTCCCGATGCTCCTTCGATCGCATGCCATACCGTCTATAACGCCACGAAGCCAAGTGCAACGTCGTCACCGGTAAATGATAGCCAAAAAATGTCGTCGCAGAACGAAGACGCTCAAATGGAGTTGCAAAAATTGCAAAGGAATCTTGAGACGAACATAGTTTGTACTTCGACTTCATCACAGCTAAACGGTGCATACCCAAATCGTACTGTGGAAATGCAACAAACAACGACAGATGTGCCAAGTTTATCGTCGTCTGCATCGGCAGCCACAGGCATGATATATACGACACCTTCGTATGGGAGCGCGCCAGGTCTTGGTCAACGTGAAATGGGTTACAATTTATTCAATTCCAACGTTTCTCCTAATGTGCCTTTTATTCCAGTCACAGGTCCGTCGGCAATGCAGTTCAATGCAGCAACATCAATAGCAGCAATGTATCCAAGATATAGCGATCCAGTTCTATTGCCAAATCCTTCTCAACATCAATCACTTTTGCAACATCCTCTGCAACAGCAAATGTTTATAACACTTTGAATATTGCTCAGCATCTAATGTTGCCAAACGCACTTACATCTATGCAACAACAGATGTTGCCAAAAAACACAAACAGCTGTTCAAAATTAATATGCGAATTTGCAAAGTTTTGACAGCAAGATCTATGCAACAACAGATGTTGCCAAAAACACAAACAGCTGTTCAAAATTAATATGCGAATTTGCAAAGTTTTGACAGCATGTTAGCAGAGGAAAATATACTACAAAAAGAGTATTTAAAGAAGAAATACTGGAACAATGGGGTAATAATACTGCTGCAGCACCACAAATGCAATTTAGTGGAAATAATACCGTAAAGTCACAAGTGCAATTAAATCAAGCAAGTACACAAAATCCTACTCCTGCATAACTAGCGACACGCCACGCAATTCCGAAAAATTTGCCAAGTTTCCAAGGCGACCCCGAGGAGTGGCCAATGTTCATAAGCAGTTTTGAAACCAGCACAGGAGTGGTCGGCTATTCCCATGCAGAAAATTTAATGCGTTTGCAGACATGCCTTAATTGCAAAGCCCGTAAGATAGTCAAACACAAATTGCTTTTACCTGTTATGGTTCATCATAGATAGCATGTTTGAAAGGGTAAGAAAAATATCGCAACTAAAGGATAGACTCGAAGCGCTGATTGAGTATGCACTCTGCGTCAGAAATATTTGCTCTACCATGGAGGCGTGCCAAATGCACGCGCATTTAAATAATCCACTGCTAGTTAAGGAATTGGTCGATAGATTGCGTAGTCAGTATAAATTGAACTGAAACCATGACGATTGTAAAGGCCTTTAGTGATTGGATTTACTACATTGCTGAAGCTGCGAGCAAAGTGACGTCGTCGGTGTCTATGAATAAAAGCGCATCCATGAATACACATACACGCGCTGATGATGAAGGAGCTAATACAAGCACCACCTCGAATGTGCCAGATAAGGCCACATGCGCAGCATGCAACAATAAAGATCACAGAATAGCACAATGCAAAGAATTTAAAAATTAAACTATTGACCGCAAGTGGCAAATTGTGAAAAATAGAAAATTGTGTCGGTAATGTTTAAATGCACTTAAAAGACGGTGCTATATAAGCAAAGAATGTGGCATTAACAACTGCAAAGCAAAACACCATCGCTTATTGCACAATACTACCATCACAACTCAGAAAGAGACCCAAATCGCAAGTGGAAATGCAAATAACACCGAAAACAAAACTGACGCATCGCGACAAGTACAAGTGAATTCTCACAGCAACAGTGACCAATGAGAAAAGCCATACTTTCGCATAATCCCTATTCGCATGCATTTTAAAAATAAAATTTTCGATACTTTCGCATTTTTAGACGAAGGCTCTTCGGTTACAGTTGTCGAAAAACCAGTTTTCAATTATATGGGAATAGAGGGCGTTAAGGATCCATTATGTTTGCGATGGACTAGCGATACGATGCGTAACGAAGACGATTTCGTACGGGCATCCATGCAAGTATCAAATACGCAAAATGGAAAAAGGTTTACATTAAAAAATTCACACACAGTGGAGAGCCTAGGACTACCAAAACAGTCGGTAAATATGCGTGAAATAACCAGGAAGTTCCCATATTTGTCACGAATCCCACTGCAGTCATACGAAAACGTAAAGCCCACAGTATTAATTGGCGCAGATAATTGGAAACTTGCAAAGCCTCTTAAAATACTTGAAGGTACATGGCAGCAACCCATAGCCACTAAAACGCGCTTAGGCTGGGCAATTCAAGGATGTGGCCCAAACAAAAATTCAAGTTTTTACCTCAATATTCACACCTGTGCCTGTGAAAGCCGATACACCGCATTACACGAAACAGTCAAGCAGTATTTCAGCCTGGAAGCACCAACAAAAACGGCGCTACTATCACCAGATGACACAAGAGCGATGAACATTTGAAACGAAACTTGTCAAAAGAAAAATGGCCGATTCGAATGCGGCGCCGTGATGAAGTTCAACTACCGAATAGTTACAACACAGCACTAAAACGACTGACGTGCCTTAACAAAAAGTTCAATAAAGATCAAACTTTAAAGCAAACACTTCAGAAGCAAATCGACAATCTACTTGCAAAAGGCTATGCCAAAAAGCTTTGAGTCGAACAATTATCAACTACAAATGGACGCGTATGGTATCTATCAATATTCGTCACGATGAATCTGAATAAACCTGGCAGGGTGCGTCTTGTATGGGACTCCGCTGCAAAATCTGATGGCGCATCGCTTAACGATTTTTTACTAAGTGGCCCAGATTTTCCCAACTCACTGGTCGGAGTTCTATTGTCATTCCGTGTTGGACAAGTCGCAGTCTGCGGTGATACCGCAGAAATGTTCCATCAGATTAGAGTGAAAAGAAGCGACATCCATGCACAACGATTCCTCTGGTGGGACAATGGTGACACACTTCAGAAGCCTAGCGTTTATGTCATGCAAGCGCTACCTTTCGGCATCAACTGTGCTCCATGCATTGCACATTTTGTCCGCGGCAAAAATGCAGACGGTTTCCAAGATTTGTACCCACGAGCAGTTGACGCTATAAAAAAATTTCATTATGTTGATGATTTTATCGACAGTATCGATGGCGAAGAAGAAGCATTGCAACTAGCATTGCAAGTCAAGAAAATTCACCATACAACTGGTTTTAACATTCGTAATGGGCATCGAATTCAAAATACGTCCTAAAGCAGCTACTCAGCGACTCGCCAGAAGAACAGGTGCCCTTGGAACTAGGATCCACCGAGAAAGTACTGGGTATGTATTGGGACCCTAATAACGACGTGTTCAAGTACATTTTCGGATTTGCGAAACTAAGACGCAACATCTTCCAAGATCTAAGCCCGCTTACAAAAAGGGAAGTTCTTCAAATGCCCATGTCCATATTTGACTCTATGGGCTTCATATCGTGCTATACGATTAGGTTAAAAATTGTGTTACAAGATATATGGCGATCTTCTATCACATGGGACAATGAGCTGACGGATTCGTTACACAACAAGTGGCTACAATGGAAGCAAGTATTGCCACTCATCGCTAAAGCAGAGATTCCACGATGGTACTCGCCACTTCTGCGAAATGCACTCAACATACAACTTCATACGTTTGTCGACGCAGGCGAATATGGCTATGCTGCTGTGAGCTACGTACGGATGCATTATGCCAACAATGTGGACGTCAGCTTGTTTGCCGCCAAATCAAAGGTGGCGCCATTAAAACCGTTATCCATTTCAAGAAGCGAACTACAAGCAGCCGTAATAGGTGTAAAACTTTCTACAACAATTTTAAATGTGGAGCGCATATCAATAAATTCGCGTCATTGGGGGTCTGACTCCAAGACAGTTTTAAAATGGCTTCGTATGGACCCCAGAAACTTTCAACAGTTCGTTATGCACCGCGTTGGTGAATTACTCGAGCATACAAATATTTCGCAGTGGCACTGGGTCCCATCAAAATTAAATCCCGCTGACCTTGCAACTAAGGTCACGGTAGCATCTACTAATCAACTTTGGTTTGTTGGACCTGAGTTTTTACAATCAGAATCGAGTGAGTGGCCAGCTTGCAGCGACTTTGGACCCGACGACTCATCAGAACTAAGACACAATGTAATGTTCATCGATAAAAGGCATTTATATCGAGTTCCTGTAAATTTCAATTATTTTTCCAATTGGAGACTGCTGTATCGCTCCGTAGAAACCTTTTGTGTGTACCTGGCACGAATTAAAGCAAAAGCCACATCAACTGTGCCAGCTAAAATCATCACATTTGACATTATTCAACGCGCAAAAACGTTCCTGTATTGGCAAGCGCAACTAAGCGCATATGAAGACGAAATATTCAGCTTGAAAAGCGGTAAGAACATTTAATAAACAAGCTCTCTAATATCTTTTAATGTCTATCTGGATGAAAACGAAGTTTTACTCATTCGAAGCCGCGCCGAATGTCTTAACAGTAATTACAACGTCATTATATTGCCTACGAATCATCGGATGACAAGCCTGATTGTTCAATACTGCCATGAGAGTTTTCATCATATGGTCCATGAAACTGTTATTAGCAAATTCAATGGTTTATACAACATACCACGGCTGCGCGTTCTATACAAAACAATTCGCGATCATTGCCAACATTGCAAAAATTTGGCAGCGCTTCCAATCGCTCCGCAGCTGGGACGTCTTCCAGCAGCACGTCTTGGCAGCTTTGAGAGACCATTTACATGCGTTGGTATCGACTTCTTTGGGCCGTTATTTGTAACTGTTGGCAGACGTCGAGAAAAAAGATGGGGCGTTGCATTCACATGTCTTACCATGCCCGCTATACATATCGAAGTGGCGCATAGCCTCGACACAAACTCGTGCATAATGTGCATACGCATTTTTATGGCAAAACGTGGAACGCCCAAAGAAGTATTTACCGATAACGGTACAAATTTCAAAGCATCGGAAAAAATAATCTGCGAAGAAATTAAAAATATCAACTATGACATTGTCGCTGGCAAATGCGATACCATTAGATGGCAATTCAATCCTCCAGTTGCACTGCATATGGGCGGTGCCTGGGAGCGTCTTGTGAGATCAGTGAAGACAGTATTATATTCGATGTGCCCATCAATGAATCTTAATGATGAAAGTCTGCGCAGCGCTCTCTGGGAGATAGAGTTCATCATCAACTCGCGACCACTCACTTTTGTGTCGCTTGATTCTGTTGACGATGAAGCAGTTACCCCCAACCAGCTTCTGTTGGGATCAGCGAGCGGTTACAAGCCAATATGCAATGATGAATGTGATCTACGACAACGTTGGCGACAAACTCAATTATTTGCAGACAAATTCTGGCAACGATGGCTCAAGGAGTACGTTCCTATGTTGGCACGTCGTAGCAAGTGGTTCGTCAAAACTCCACCGATTTCCGTTAGCGACGTGGTCATTGTCGTAGATGAAAACCTACCTAGAAACTGCTGGCCTAAAGGCGTTATCACTGACACTTTAGTCGCAAGCGACGGCTAAGTAAGACGAGTCACCATTAAAACGCAAAATACTACAATGCATCTCTACTCGCATACAAGGGGGAGAATATGTATAGTATATCATACTATTCAAAGTACTATAATAGTATTCAAAGAAAAATGCCATTTTTTGAGATAAATGATCGGATGTTTATTTCATAATAAAGAGGAAGGTATGCCGTTAATAATGAAAAACAACATCAGCCAAATGGCCACCACGACTACGCTTACAGGAAATATCGTTTTCATGAAATTTTCCATAACCAAATCGCTGATCCAACCTCATTTTCGAAAAAGTAAGGTCCAATGACCCCGCCGGACCATAAACCGCACCAAACAGTCACCCGTTTAGGATGAAGAGGCTTTTCAACAATAACTCTTGGGTTTTTCGAGCCCCAGATGCGACAATTTTGCTTGTTGACGTAGCCGCCGAGATGAAAATGCGCTGTATGCGCTGAAAATAAACTGACTGCAAGATTTTCACTATTTTTGTAGTGAATTTTAATAATTTCAATGCGTTGTTGAAGTATGTATCGTTCCATTTTTAGTAATGGCGTAGTTTCTACTTGTCAAATGTCAAAGAATAAAAGCTTTAAAAGTGAGCGATTCACAATAGCGGTCGATTCACAATAACACCTCTTTTTCGAAAACACTGTATACAACATAGTGCAACACAAAAATGTGTATCGCAAAGAAGTGCAGAAATCTTGGGATCACGCCTGCAACAGTGGAATTTGGAGGCGGAAGATTTTAGAGTTACATTAGCTCGAAAACATGAACATGCTAAAACTTTAGACTCGTGTTTTGAAACTCTTGAAGGAAGCAACATTACCTATGCAAATGATATTGATGAGATGTTCGCAGCCATGGGTGAAAGCCATATTCCAAATGAGCGGCGCTTATTCATTGATGGTTCCGTCAAAAGCCTCAAAGGTGTGTTACTAAACATTGGCAATGAGTATCCATCCGTTCCAGTTGTTTATGGTACAGATGTAGTAGAAAACTATGAAAGAATGAAGCTGATACTTGACCTAATAAAATATGATGTTCATGGATGGAAAATTTGCTGTGACTTGAAAGAAGTTGTCATATTGACTGGGCTAAAAAAAGGAATTTCGAAGCAACAATGTTTTGTATGGCTATGGGAAGGTCGTAAACGAGAGTTGCATTATACGGACCACCAATGGCTACCTCGAGTAGCATTACAATTGGGTCATGATAGTATCGACTAGTGTCCGACCGAATATTCGGATTCGGTATTCGGTGGCGACCGTGGCGTAGTTGGTTAAAGTGCGTGGCCGCTATGTCAACGAACTTTGGAGACCCAGGTTCGAACCCCAGCAGCGACAGAAAATTATTTGAATTAAAATAATTTTTCTGTACGGCCGCCACCTCTCTGCAGACAATGGCAAACCTCAGAGAGTAATCAAAATGCCATGTAAAGCTTCTTGAGAACGAGAACATTCCGTTCATCGCCGTTCGGAGTCGGCATTAAGCATGTAGGTCCGGTTCTCGGTCAATTATGTACAAACTTAATAACACGCACAACACAATTGATCATAAGAAGCTAGGTCAAAGTCCTTTCAAGGGCTGAAATGGCCAGTTATTTATTTATTTATTTTATTCGGCCGATTTTATAACTTTCAGCTAGGGCTTCGGCTTCGTAATAACTAAACATATTTTTATAATTCTTTAGGGAAAATTTCAGTATAATTCAATTAATTCCGTTCGAAATTCCATATACTTCCGAATACTTCCACTTGGCCGAACATTCGGCTTCAGCTTCGGCCAAAATTTCACATTCGGTCGGACAATAGCATCGACCATATACCATTAGTTCCAAGTTCAAAAATTATTTTACCATCTCTGCATAATAAACTGGGTTTGATAGGAAATTTTGTTGCTGCGCTTGATCGAAATAGCGATACTTTTAAGTACCTTAAAATAGCTTTTCCTTAATTGAGCGCTTCAAAATTTGATAACGGTGAGCATGTTTTTTTATTTTCAATTTTATTTTGACTCATATATTATTTTTCATCGTTTTGTAGGTGTTTTTATTGGGCCACAAATTTGAAAACTGCTAAAGAACGTGGTGTTCTTGGAGCTATTGACACCAGTTCAAAAAAGAGCGTGGAAGGGTGTTAACGCAATAATTGAGAATTTTTTAAGTAACAAGAGATCAGAAAATTATAAAGAAATTGTGGCTGAAATGATTGATGCTCATCATAAAATGGGAGTCAACATGTCACTAAAAATTCACTTTTAAGCAACTATTTGTATTTTTTTACGAACAATTTGGGTGATTTTAGTGACGAGCATGGTGAGCGGTTTCATCAAGACATTGCCAACATGGAGCAACGCTACATGGGCAAGGACGCCCATCACATGCTTGCCGAATACTGTTGGTGGATTTGTCGAGCCACAAATAGAGAAGAGCACATACGTTAAGCAAAACGCTTGTATTTTCCTAATTAATTTAAATTACATATTTTCATTAGTCATTGATACCACACATTAGACAATGAATATTCTAACTCTACGACTAATATCAAGTTCAAACTACTAAGTTTTTAATGATCACGAATTGAAATTTTGCGACTAGCAAAAGAGTAGAAAAACATTGCTTTGACAAAGTATAGCGCTTCTATAATTCCGTTCTGGTTTATTGATATTGCGCTTATTAGCGTCTTAAAGTTAGTGGACTACTAGAACCACTGAGACTACTGATGAGTCGGAGTAGCGTCCGACGAAACCATGGTCTAGTCAGCTTGGTTTAGTTCTGCAAAGAACTTTTTGCTGTAGCAACCTGTTGCTTCATGAATTATTTGGCATTAAGCTCACAATATAATTCTTAAAAAATATGTTTTTTAAGAATTATAAAATAAATAAACTTATTAAAAATGCCACAATTTTATAACTCGAAAAAAGTTTAGCCTAATAGAGTTAATGCCAAATCGATTTAGTATAATCGATGTGAGTATGATGTGATATTTCAATTTATCCTCCAATGGAGTTTGCAAAAATATTTTGTTTGCTTTGCTAACAAGCTAAGGTTGGATATAATTTTTATTTGATCCTGTATCTATTAAAAATTTAAGCATTTCGCCACTGTGTTTAACATTCAAAATATGGTAGTAATGAATTTCTACCATATATCTGTAAATTCATTTATTTCGTTGACAATGTCTGCCTTATATGGTTCAATATTGGACTGCATGTATTCACTGAGTGTTTCTTCACACCCATTATTTATTTCTGTAGAGTTAACTAAAGTATCATAGTTATTCTGTATTGTTGATTGTTGGTCGTCATTATTTGTATCTTTGCTTATTGTATAATTATGGTAATTTCTTTGTATTTTCTGTAGTTGATGTATCTGATAAGATGCAGGTCTTTTGCATATAAATTGATTGTTAGGTTTGGGTCTGCTCATATAATTTATTGCTTTTGAATGCATTGCTTCATCTACTTCCATTGGAATCGGTCTTGGTGCTGGGGCGAACACCAGGTAAAAATGGATCGCTGAATCCGAATCCGTTGTCAGAATTTCAAAATTGTGAAATTTGGCAACCCTATACGGATACCTAGTGTTCAACCCCAGCACCGAATTCGTAAAAATAAAAAAATTAGGTGGCAACCCTAACATCCATCTTGAATTTTTATATTCTGATGTCTGATTCGAAATCAGCGACTCCCTAAAACTATTGGAAAACTATTGGATGTTTAAAACTCTTAAAAAAGCATATTATTAGGTGGCAACCCTATAGGGTTAAACATTTCACAATTTTGAAATTCTGACAACGGATTCGGATTCAGCGACCCAGTTTTACCTAGTGTTCGCCCCAGCACCGAATTAGTAAAAATAAAAAAAATAGGTGGCAACCCTATCAGCCATCTTAAGCTTTAAAATTCTGACATTAGATTCGAAATCAGCGACCCCTAAAACTGTAAGATATCAAATGTTTAAAACTCTTAAAAAATATATTATTAGGTGGCAACCCTATTGTTAGAATATCATAATTTTGAAATTCTGACATCAGATTCGGATTCAGCGACCCATTTGTACCTAGTGGTAAAAACAAATCATTGTATGCATGCATTTCTTAATTTAACTGCAATAAAATATTTTTTAACAAAAAATGGTTTTTGCATTGATGTTAAAAAAGTAAGTGAATTATGACTTTTATTAAGACATGTATAGACTTTAAATTTTTGTAATAAAATTCTCTATCACATAAGAGGGCTAACTTTTTCTCTCCGATATAATTATTTCGAGATATAGGGCTTCAAACATAAAATATGTTTATAAATAAACGACAAAAGTGATTTTTTTTCACCTGTTTGCGATCATAACAGCCATATTACTGATACTTAGGGCGGGTCAATTTGTTCGGATGAGGAAAAACCAAAAATGCGTATAGCAGAAATGTTATCTATGATGAATTCTGAGAAAATTTCCCAAAGAAACCATAGGTCTAAAATAATTCCAATATCGCGCATATCGAGGTCAAAACTTGTATATGAATTAAAAAACAACTGTATAGTTTAAATAAAAATTCTAACTAAAAGTCTAAAAATGGCAGAGTATATCATTGATTTTGGACTTGTTGAAAAGGAAATTTTTCCAGCTCTGGATTCATCTTAAAATCTGAATTCATTTTAAAAATATTTTTTCTTTTAAACCAAATATTGCTCATCTAATATTTTAATATTGTCAAAAATAAAACGATTTAAATTTACAGAAAGCCTTTCATTCAATCAGTGCAAAAAGTATAATTTTAGACTTTTAAGTCTTGTTTGCTCTCAATGCGGGGTATTTTAGGTCGACTTTTTGCAGCTACTGCCATAACAACGTCTCGATTTTTTTCAATCGAGTCGCGAAACACTTGAAAGTAACTGAACAAATCGCTCAGTTCCCTGAATATGCGATGGAATTTGTGGGTCTGGAAGCGGCGGATCTTCAAACTCTAGATAACTTAGCATGTGCTCGTATGGAATGTTTGCGGTGAATGGAGGTTCAGATAAAATGCTGTCATCATCTATGTTTATCAAATCAGCAGAGTCTGAGCAATCAAAATTAATGCTTTTTATAAGTCCTTAATACTGTTGGATCATAAAGCTTATCTCGATAATACAAAATCTTCTTGATTGCTCTTTCGCGAACCAGGTTTCTATCATCAAAGAGCATTGCCAATAAAATATTCTCTGGATGACCGAAATAGGCATTATTTTTAACTACAGCGTTAACAATATCCCTAAGGTTTGGTGGCAAATATTGCGTTGACCATATAAATTTTGCTAACAGTGCACTGCCGTAGACAACAAAACTATAATACTTTACATTAAAGTACATTGGTACATAAACTTTCATAATATAGTTTGCTAGAGTTTTTAAGTTTGTTGATGGCAAACTTGTAGTTACATATAGTCGCAATAGTCAATAAAGGTTTGGTTAGCCAACGAGAATGAACTATTTGCCCGGGTTTCATGCTGGCTAAATCTGCGGGACAGAAACCTTCATACACGGCTTTGGCTAGTCGATAAGGGCGTAGTCGTGGGGGGCGAAGGGGGGAATTTTTTTAGAGTAATTTCAAACCTTCGTAGAATGCCGTTATGGTACCAGTATTGCTTACTTCTCCATCGCAACAAATTCCAACCAAATCGTCAAGACATCAATTTTTTGTATGAAAGATCTCGTATATCTGAGGTTATTACTTCCAGTTTTGTTAACTTTTTATATACTAAAATGTGAAGAATGTAATAAAATAGTAAAAATGACGAATTCAAACGTAAAATTAAAAATTATCAAAACATTTCTACGATGATTTTAATATTTTTGGCAATTTTTAATTATCAGGCTGGCAAAATTTGGTTTAAAAGCCAAAATATTTTTCAAATTTCCTTTTCAACAAGCCCAAAATCAATAATATACGCTGCCATTTTTGGACTATTCTACAGTATTTTTATATAAAACTATGAAATCCATACACAAATTTTGACTTCGATATGCGCGATATTGGGATTGATTTTAGACCTATGGTTTCTTGGGGAAATTTTCTCAGAATTCATCATAGATTACGTTTCTGCTATACGCTTGATCGATAAAAAATTTGACCCGCCCTAATATTCATGCATCCTATCTTGTTTAGTATCAACGATAAATGTCTGTAAACTGCTAGGTAGAATTCTTGGTTATCGCTGTTACCTTGAATGAGAGACGTCATTTGGTATTCAAGGGTCGTTAGATCCCTTTTATCGAAATGATGTAATGTAAGGCAATTAACTATGCACTCCCAGTTCAACGGAGTATTATATGATTCTAATATAGCATCTGTATTTTTTGTAATTTTGTTTCTGCATACATTTTCAGCACTCTTTCGGCACTTTTCTTCAGGAATTATATTCTCCTGGATCACCAGAGAAATGCCTAAGACAGCGTACTACATCAGGTATTCTGTCCAGTTCTGATAAGTTTTCGTTTTGGTTTGCGTTAATAGTCTCGTCTGTAAAGTTGTTATGGTTAGCATTCGGATTGGTTACTGAATTAACAAATTTCTACCCTCATTTTGGAATATACGGCTCACTATGTTTGCAATAACATTTTTGAGTTCTGAGTCGTACTTACGTTTGCGTTTGCACCGTTGGGTGCGGGTGGATTTGGGATATTGGATATTATAGGTTTCGCAGTGTAAATGTTTATTATTATTCGTTTGCTTTTAAGATTTATTATAATATCCTTTATTTATTTGTTATATACTAGAGGGACTGGCTTTTAGGGCTACGGTTTCGCAGTGTTGATATGGTTTTATAAGTTTTGCAAATTTTTTATTTTATTTATCTATTTGTTATTTCGTTATACACTAGAGGGATCGGCTTTAAGGGCTACGGTATCGTAGTGTAGGTTTATTGTTTTATAACTTTGTGGGTAATATTATTTTCATTTATTTTTTATTTATTTTATATACTTGAGGGACCGGCTTTTACGGCTACGGCTTCGCACTGTTGATATTTTGTATTATTGGTTTGCTTTTTATCAAATTTGCACTTTAGTTTTTTACGCTCGTTCCAACTTAATGGTAAAAAAATTTCTGAATTTTCAAATTGTTTTCTTAAAAAATTTATCAATTAATATTTAAAAATTATAATAAGTAGTTGCTTATAATTAAAATATTCATCTTTAGTGTGTATCAAATATTCCTTTTTTCTCAATTTTTTATTTATATGCTATACTTTATAAATTTTCCAAAAGAAATTTTTCTCCTTTTTTCACTTAACTTAACTTACAATATAAGGATATTTTTCATTCCGGTTTTTCCACACGAAACCGATGATATGATCCTTTTTGTCCTTTGTTAACTACTACGGGTCTCCTTCTGTTTCTTTTTCTACAGGTGATGTCGACACTGGATTGCGTTGATTATAGATGTGCAGTAAGCCGTGCTGATTTTAGGAAGACTTTGTGTTTGGTTACATTTAGTTTGGTGCGCGAAGTTTCAGCGATTTAGAGGCGTGCTAATTAGGACGATTTATACTTTTAACTTTCAACTGTAGTTCGTTTAAGCACTTCAAATAACTTCAAATTGGTGTGCTACTTTAGGGCGTCTTACAATTTTTGTGTCTTTATTCACACTTTCACTATAACTTGTTAACACTATAACCACGTTCGGCGCCAATTAATTTTATTTTTATTAGTTAGACTAAAAAAAATATTTTCTTTTTCTCAAGTCTTACGACTTACTTTATTGAGTTCAATTTTATGACTAGCTTTAACATTTTTTATAACTTAATAATAACTACCACTCTGCTTACTTCTCTGCCGGCATGTGTCGCTGCACTTGCTGCAGGTTGTTGTTGTTGTTGTTGTTGTTGTTGTTGCTTTCGTCGAAATTGTTTACTGATGTCTGGAAACACGTCATCATTTCCGTGGGAGCGGATGCTCGTGCAATTTTGGGTGTTTGGTTTACTTTTCGTTAACTTGAATAAGAAAAAAAAAAATGCGTGTTCACTTTGCCACGAGGTTGATGATGATAAAAAATAAGGTTAAAAATATGACAGACTTCGCTCTCTCTTTCTTGACGTTTATAATTTCACTGTGCAGCTTCAGTTGTAGTGTTGCCGTGCAGCATTTGAAGTAGTATGTAAAACATCGTATATAGTGTAAGGTTTTAATTCCAAACTCAACATATCCTGCACCGCGATGATATTTTCAAACAATAATATCAGAACTGCCAATCCATCTTACCGGGTTTTGTCGAACGTAAGAACTAAGGAGACCAGCTTGATACCATTACGGCACCAAAAACTGAAACAAGAATAAGAGAGCAGGTGCAAGGATATTAAAGTGTTTGGTTTTGATTTTGATTTATTGCGCCCGAGAAATTTTGTATGGGAAGTGGGCATAGTTTTATTATTAGTCGTTTAATCAATCCGTTCTGTGTTTTTATTGTAACGACGCGAACCAAGTTATCCCGTCCTGGATGCGTTTCCATGACACGTCCAAGTAGCCACTGATTGCACGGAAATAGTTCATCTTTAATTAAGACGTCATTAATTTGCATTTTAGGTTTCGCTTTCCGCCACTTAGGACGCCTTTGTAGACGCAATAAATATTCGCTTCTCCATCAACGCCAAAACTGTTGTACAAGAAACAGGTAGTTTTTCCAACGATCAGCCAAGCTCTGGGGCCGAATCGCGGGTGTAGTGAACGAGTAAGCAATCGTATCGAATAAAATAACGTGACGAAACGAGTTGCTGGATCGCGGCACTCGATTCGCATCGAAACGAAATTTTAGCAGAAATTTATCGATTTTCGATGGCATTCTTGTGCATTGTAATAGGTTAAATGTCAAAACGACGTCACAAGCAATAGAAAAAATTAGCATACATATATTAAGAGCAATTGTGTTGTTTTTAAAAAAGTGATTAATAATTAATTGAATATGAATCCAGTTTTTTTTTTTATTTTACTTCTTCGGAGTCGGAGGAGGAAAGTAACAACATGCAAATAAGAAAACAACTTAGAGATAAAGGCAATCCATTATCACTACGAGCTTCGGCGTAAGAAAATGTACAACATTTACATATTAAACAAATTATGTAATGTTATTTTTTAATTATGTAAATTATGTAATAATTTTATATAAAGAGGCATTTAATTATGTTCTGTCTGAAATTAATTTCAATGGTCATCTGTCCACAGCAGTGTCACCAACGCTTCAGTTAGCAGCAACACTCTCACTTTTAGCCAGTGGAAGCTTCCAACACAATGTTGGGAATGACTATTTGGTTGCAATGTGCCAAAGCTCCGTCTGCAAAATTGTTGCAAATGTTGTCAAGGAGATTGAAACCAAGATGTGCCCCAAGCTAATCCGTTTTTCTCCTGAGGGCTACTCAAAATGTATGGAGGCTTTTATGGACAAATATAAGATTCCAGGAGGTAGTATTTGGAAACTTTAATTTTTTATAAGATAATTATCTTCCAAGTTCTTTAGTAATTGGATATATCGATGGCACCCACTTTGGGCTGCAAAGGCCAACTAATAATGAACATATGTTCTTCAACCCAAAAGGGTTCCACAGTCTTAACTCAATGATTGTAAGGTTTTGTCGAAATAATGACAAATTAAACTAAATGTAACCTTTTTTCTAAATCTAAAGTATGCTTGTTTACAGGTGTGTGATTATGATTACCAAATTTTAGCTATTTGTTCCAAATATGGTGGTGCTGCTCATGATTCCTTTGTGTGGAGAAAGAAATTTTTTTGGAGCAGCAGTATAAAAGCAATAATCTTAAAAATGCTTGGCTTTTAGGTGATAATTTCATATTATACACGCACAAATTGTTTTATTATATTCCTTATTTTTTCAGGCGATTCTGGATATCCCCTCGAACCATGGTGTATAACACCATACAGAAACCCTGCGGAAGGTTCAGGTGAAGCCAACTTTAATGAGGTTCATTCTAAAGCACGATGCATTGTTGAAAGAACAATTGGAATTCTGAAGGGTCGCTGGAAAATTTTAATCAACGATAAAAGAAGCCGATACAGCCCGGAGAAAATTGCAGTTTGGAAATGTTTGTGCTGCATTGCATAATGTGTGCATCCAGATTAAAGTCCCAATGTACACAGCATGTAATGCTCTCCCACAGAGGTCCCAGAAGTGGAATTAGGAACCGAAACAAATCTGACAAGAATTGGACAAAAGATTAGAGACCACATAATGTTGTCATTAGTAGACAGAAATTAAGAACAATTTATGTTTAACTTTAATATTAGATTTAATTAATTTATTTTGATTTATATTATATCACATTTAAGTTTTAATATTATAACTTATTTCATAGTAACTTATAAATAAATAAATAAAGAAATAAATAAATAAATACATAAATAAATAAATAAATAAATAAATAAATAAATAAATAAATAAATAAATAAATAAATAAATAAATAAATAAAATAAAAATAAAATTAGAAGTTATTTAAAAAAAACGTTTGAAAACATAAATTATTGATTTTTAATGTTAAGCTTAATATTTAAAATTTCAGGCTCAACTTTCTTAGTAGCCATATAAAGACGTGCTCCTCTTCTTTAATTTTGAGTGACCGCTCCTTTAATTCAATAAGTTTATTCAACTTACATATTATTGTGGCCTGTGATTCCTCGAACGCCTGAATATTTGTCTTCAAAAGTGACAACTTCGATACCATTTTTTTGTTACTTCTGTTTATAGTATTTTCCTTTTGCACTTTTTTTTTCTTTTCTTTGGGAGCTTCTGTCCGGGTATCGCACAAATCGGAGGAATTGTCGCTGTCTTCGTCCTCACTGGCCCTAATTTTTCTCAAACTTTCGGCTATTGGGTCAGGTTTATCCGGCGTTTCCATCTCGGCACTTGTTATTAATTTTGTTCGCATCACATTACCAAAAGATTCAACACAAAGGTATTCTACAGCAGCATCCATTCCGGTAGCCTCAATAAGCTGTTCTTCTGCAGCAGTCAAGAGCTTCTCCTCGTATGGACCTCCTCCAGTTTGTTTTTTGGATGACTTGTTGAAAGATAACTTCTTCTTAATGTTTTGTTTCTGATCAGCAAATACCTACATATGATGAAGAAAAACTTTAAATCTCAAAAAAGAGTATAAATCAAAGTATGTACCTTTCGCCATAACTTTGCACCCTTGATTGGTGGCCCTGCTGCGTTTAATTTCTTAGCAAGTTGCTCCCAAAGTCTGTGCGATGTTGCCTTCCCTTGGCTGCAGTTCGGTAGAAGGTTCTTTGCAAATTGGGATGTTCTATCATAAACTCCGACGACATCATGACTTTTTGCAATCCATTTACTTTGTTAACATTAGTCCTAAAAATTGATACAAATTAACTTATATTCCATTATAGATATTAATTAAAAAAATATTCTTACATTTTGTCTGTTTTCAAACCGTTTCTGCAAAAACCAATTTAATTTCAAATGTTTTCGATCACACTTTAGCTATCGAGTGAAGTTTGGTATGTTTTCATTGTTTTCATGTTTTCATTGCTCGTTATCGATAGCCGCCATCCCAAATTCTGATACTTTATGTTCGACAACGAGTGAATTCCGATACTTTATGTTCGGCTACGAGTGCCGTGATCTCAAACGTCAAAATTTCGAACGCTTTTACTCGATAAAGACGGCCCTGCTCTACTATCTCTGGAATTGGTGGAGCCAGAAGTGTATCGCCAATTATGAAGTGCAGGCACAGCGGTCGAGAGTTAAGGCATAATTCCATTTGTGTTAGAACGGTGCTGAGTTAGACCGTTTAAGGTGGTATTTCATGTATTTGATACCTGTCTTCTATAAATCCCCAATATGTGGTGAGGAAGGTGGGATAAAATTCCATTGGATTCCGCGTTCCAAAAGAAATTGGGATGTACTTGGATTAATGAAGGTTTTGTACGCAGCTCTGTCTTCTTGCAGTTTCAGGTTGGCACCGTAAAATTAGTGCCGCAATCAATCTTCACGACATAATCCTCTCTTACCAACGAATCTTTTAAATGCGCCTATGAATGCGTTTGCGTATAGATCTCCAACAGCCTCAAGATGGATTGCTTTAGTTACCAAGCATATAAACAATGCTATGTAGCCCTTCTCTGACTTACGCCCTCTTCCCTTAGAAGGTAATATACCGATTGTTCAACCGATGCTAAGCAATTACTAATATCCTTTGCTAATTTTGGCCACTCAAAGCTTGGTAGTTGTAGCCAGGATGGTCCACTCCACCACAATTGATGTTGAGCCAACTTTGAAGGACTCAAACCACGACAGAAACAATCAGCAGGGTTTTGTTCGGAGATAATATGGTGCCACTGTTCAGCTCCAGTAATTTCTAAAGCTTTATTAATGCGGTTGGCAATAAAAACTTTCCGGCGGTTCGAATCTTCACGCAGCCAACCCAAAACTATTATCAAGTCAGTCCATAGGAATGTCAGTCCATAGGAATTCCTCGATGTTCAACCGCAAATATTGCTTAACGTACTTTAAAAGTCTTGCAGATAAGACAGCGTCACAGAGCTCAGCTCGTGGGATGGTTAATTTAGGCTTGATGGGTACGACCGTGCATTTTACTATAATTAAGTTGGTTTGATAATTACCTTCTTTGTCGCACACGCGAAGATAAACTGGTGCAGAGTATGCGTAAATTGACGCATCTCAGAACAAATGCAATTCCCGTGATCTATCAGTATCACTCGTACGTAACCAACGAGGTACCTGAATTTGAGATATAAGTGGCAACTCGATTACATATTTCTTCCACGATTTTTTTACATCCTCTGGAACCGCGTTATCCCAGCCAACCTTTGAAATCCATAAGCGTTGCATAAGGATCTTTGCTGTGATGACAACTGGATTTAGCCAGACTAAGGGATCGAACAGCCGAGCGATAATAGATAATATGTTTCTTTTTGTGGGCGTTTCAATTGAAATTAAAAAATTTACCTTAAGGTATAATATACGCGTAAATTTTTCGAAAAAAACCCATTTTTATTTGTTTAATGTGTTCTTAATTTTACACATTTTTAAATCGATATTTAAAAAAAAAAAGTTATAAAGGTTTTCGTTAACCTTAGACATAGGTCATACAACAAATAAAAAACTTTAAACGTGATTTCCTCGAGACTAGTTTTTTTAAAACGGTTCGATAGATAACTCGAAATCTATTGGTTGAATTTCAATGATTTTTTTGCATTTTGTTCGTTATTTTGTCCTTCTGCATCCCCCCTAAATTCAAGTATCTATTTTTTTTTATATAAACAAAAAAGCGCGCGAAAATGTATCTATTTTTCGAATTTTTTACTTCAACTTTCGCCAAAATTAAAAAAAAACCCCGGGGGTCTTGCGTAAGGGGGATGCTTAATATAAGATTTATGCTTTAAAATGCCATTTGAGTTTTTTGTTTCCGATATATGGGAAAGGCCATATCCATCGAACCGTTTTGGATGTCTGTTTTTCAATGCCATTTTCAGCGCCCTCTATATAAAAGCCAGAACTGTATTTAAAAACAAAAATATTTTTATAAAGTATTTTTTATGTTCAATAACTTGTATACATTTGAAAAACAAAGAATAGCTTCTTATATCTAAACAAATTTTTTGAAAACAGCTCCTGTTTTTGGTTGCTACACGTATATTATACCTTAAATGTGAACTCATCTAGGGTTCGAATACATACCCAAATCTTGACTGAGTCTTCACCAATAAGAAGTAATATATCTTTTGTTTCTTGGTACTCTACAGGGATTCTACTGAGCAGACTTGGATGGTTACTTGACCACTTTCGAAGCTCGAAGGTGCCACAGCGCAGCATAGCTATAACTTGTCTTTGAGCTTCAAGCGCTTCTTCAATTGTATGACTCCCATACAAGATGTCATCAACATACATTTGGTTTTAAATGATATCAGCGGCCAATGGATAGTTCTGTACTTCAGCATCTGCTAGTTGGTGCATTGCACGAATGGCACTAAAAGGAGCCGAAGCAGTGCCGAACATAACAGCTGAAAAAGAGTATTATTTTAACTCAGCCGATTGGTTGCATCGCCACAAAAAATTCTCTAATATATCGTGTCATCTTCGTGTACTGATTGTAGTTGTACCCTTAAAAGTCACTATTACCACCAACTAAAACAAGTCATTCATTCGATGCAGTCATCGAAATAACTTAAAAAAATAAGCAAAAAGAAATAGAACTATTTAAAATAAACACCACATCTTGCGATCTTGCAAATTCGATCCTGCTAATTTTGAAGTTCTGCATACTATATCCTGCCTAACGATCCTGCGGCCTTACGATCCTGCCTTAACCGACCTAGAAATGCATCCTAAAATTCATCTTCAATTTAAATAAATACCGAAACTTCATAAATAATCACCACTACGAGTTTAAAAATTTTAGTTTTTATAATTACATTAACAAAAATAATTTTTCAATGATTAAATACAGAGTAGTCAGTAAATATTAAGGATGTTTTGGCAAACTATTCCAAAAACATTGCGGTACTTGTTCTTTAAAAATAATAGATACAGGAAAAATTATCCATTAAACTTACATTGAAAAAGCTTGGCATCGTGAATGTTTCACATGCAATAATTGCACATGATAAACCATATTTGCTATGTAACTATTGCTTAAGTACGAAAATATATTAAATAAAAAATTAAAATTTATGGAAGAAGTTACAAGAGATTTTTAATGAAGTTTTAAAAATTTAACAGAACATTAAGAAATCCAGTAATAGGAAGTACACAAGCCAAACAATTGGTATTAAACTTGATGATTTAAATCGCTACGAATTACATTTTAAGAAAACAGCAGAATTTCTAAACAAATTGGAAGTATATCAATTGAGGGAACAATTCCACATACTATTAAATGAAACTAAAAATCTTTTGTCAAAACATTCGACAGAAAAGAAAGTAATCATGTCTGACTTTAATATTGAATTAATTTTAAAAACAGTTCCGATTTTCAACGGAAATTATAAAGATCTCAATGCATTCATAACCAATAGTAAAATTAATAGATGGAACTTACACAACGGATAACAAGAAGAAACTTATAAATATTGTAGTAAACGTTAAACTAAGTTCTAACGTAAAAACAACATTAGGCTACATAACAAACATAGATACTTTCAGTAAACTTAAAGAAGCACTTATCAATTCATACAAAAGCAACTTGACTACTACACAAATACACACACAACTTTCAGCTTTGACACAACGGAATAACACAGTAACAAATTTTAAAGACAAACTATTAAATTTAACGTCTGAACTGAATAATTTACAGATCAGCGACTTGAGAACAGAAGCTAATGACGAACAAAGAAGTTTGATAATGGAGATGAATGAATCTTATGCACTTACAATTTTTCCAGTCGAACAAGGTATTTTGCATTTTCTTGACGCTGATGGGTCTTTTGATAAAAGTCTTCATACCATTGATCTAAATTTGAAGGAGTTCGAGTGTCTCTAACTTCCTCTAGTTCCCAAAACCTTCGTAGTAAATGATCGTCTTCTATTTTAGTATACCATGAAGAAATGTTTTCCACCACAGATGATGACTTTATAGCTTTTCCCGAAACGATATACCCAAGTGTGGTTTTTAGCAGCACAAAGAATGTCACTAAGTATGATTTCTTCATAAACGTCATTACCAAGCAAAACGTCAACTTTCTGCGGCTCAAAATGTTTCGGATCAAAGAGTTCCAGTTCCTTTAGGTGAATCCATTTGTGTGTTGACAGATGGTTATCAGGCTTTTAATGGCTGACTTTTGGGCGAAAACAGTATACCTTATTGTTAGCTTGTAGAGCGAGACAATTTCAAGTTCAACACATAAGCGACTCGTAGCGACCAAGGTTTCAGACTAACCGCGTACAATAATATGTGCACTCTCTCGTTGCAAACGTAACTGCTGGGCAGCACGTTCTGAAATAAAGGAGGCTTGAGAGAGCCTTGGGCGTCCGTGCCGTAGTTGGTTAAAGTGCGTGGCCGCTATGTCAAAGAACTTTGGAGATGTCAAAGAACTTTGGAGACCCAGGTTCGAACCCCAGCAGCGACAGAAAATTATTTGAATTAAAATAATTTTTCTGTACGGCCGCCACCTCTCTGCAGACAATGGCAAACCTCAGAGAGTAACCAAATTGCCATGTAAAGCTTCTTGAGAACGAGAACATTCCGTTCATCGCCGTTCGGAGTCGGCGTTAAGCATGTAGGTCCGGTTCTCGGTCAATTGTGTACAAACTTAATAACACGCACAACACAATTGATCATAAGAAGCTAGGTCAAAGTCCTTTCAAGGGCTGAAATGGCCAGTTATTTATTTATTATTTATTTATGAGAGAGCCTTGGTCCAAAAAGGTTCTGAACTTCGTTGGCTGCCCTTCTGCATTGATAATGGCCACTACGGCGGTTGGTAACAAAACATCCTACTTTCTCTGATTTATGATAACTGTTTTGATTTTATTTGATTCATTGATAGAAGAGGAGCTGTTGGTAATAGCGATCAATATTTCGCTCCATGTGGATGAGAGTATGGTGCTTGCCTCTACAAAGTGTACAATAAGGTGGTCAAGACCCCCCCTCATTTGAAAGCTAATGTTAAGGGAATTATAGTAGCACACAAATTTTTTTTAGGTGGACCCAAAATCTGCCCCAAATGGTCTTTTTTGTATAACTTCATCAGTTTCTATCCGATCGTAAAAAAGATGTCGTTGGATATATCTCAACAAGGACTATAATTCGTCTTAACTACATTTTTACCTCCGGTTCCATCTTTGACCAGATATTTCAACTTTTCGTCTTATTTCCTCAGTAACCCCAAAACTTCCATTTTTATTTTTAAATCAGTCGATCAGGCGCTATGGAGTCATATATATTTTATTATTTGAAGCGCCCTCTATCGAAAGTTTTTGAAACTTCTCATAGCCTATCTTTTAATCTTGAGTCAGGAGAGTCTTTATACTAAATGTCAACAAAATTCCTCCAGCCATTTAGTCAGAAATTTATTACTGCATAAAAAAACAAATCAACAAGCAAAGCAGCAACTAAAGGAAAACCACACAACCTCACACACAAGCAAACAAAATACTCCTTCTATTCCTTGCAGCGGTTGAGAATTTAAATGATAGTTGCTCACAATCGGGGAAGTTTACCTAGTAAAAATTAGATAGTGGCATTTGGATATGTTGAGAGACAAGTGGTTTGCTTGACACCAGGCGAAAATGGAATAAAGATCCTCTTGAAGAAGAAGACAGTCACTGACTGATTTGATTTGACGAAAAAGCTTTAGGTCATCCGCAAATAGGAGACAGAATTTGACTACTTGGGGGAGGTCATTAATGAATAGAAGGAACAGTAATGGGCCTAGGTGACTCCCCTGTGGGACACCTGAAGTTACCCAAATTGGATCGGAAGTGCAGTCGTTAATTTTAACTCACTGATACCGTCTTGTTAGATAGGATTTAATCCACTTTAAAGTGATTGACCTTATCGAAAGCTTTGGTAAAATCTGTAAATACAACATCAGTTTGCAAGTGGTTTTCCACGTTATGTATTATATTGTTTACGAAAAGAGTAAGGTTGGAAGTGGTGGATTTGCCACATAGGAAACCGTGTTGGTGAGGAGACATAATACTTTTTACAGCAAACATTACGATAAAGGAACTTGTTAAGCGTATCGAATTCTTATTTGGAAGATAGATAAGTAGATCTTAGGATTGGGTTAGCGCAGCTGTCTCTTAACCGTTTGAAAGCCTTAATTTTCTTATTCTTCAAGTTAGACAATCTCCTATTAAACCATGGGGGGTTTCCATTGCGGCGAGTTTGTTTAGATGGAACAAAAAGGTGAGTAGTGTCCAAAAAAATCTCAGAAAAAAGATTGTACATCGACAACAGATCCATATCGTTTAATATCGAATCCCAGGAGACTAAGGACAGGTAGGTCTTCATTGCATTAAAATTTGCATGTGTGTAATCTCTGTGTGTCGTGTTATTACAATCTAGTTTTTGAAAATTATATAAAGAAAGGTCGATTTGCAGAGGTAAATGATGTTGAGTTTCATTGAATATAGGACATAGTGGTAAGTATAGGTGGAAAAGGAGATCTTTATCGATGTAAACTAAATCAAGAATACGGTTGAGGTCGTTCGGTAGGTTATTAATTTGAACTAGATCGTACTGACCAAAGAAATCTATCATGTTGGCTTCAATTTCATTATTAATTTTGAGAGGTACAAGGTAGAATTCATCACAAATAGGTTCCCATTTGATATCACCCAAGTTGAAATCACCCAGAGAAACTATATAATAAAATAAATAACTGGCCATTTCAGCCCTTGAAAGGACTTTGACCTAGCTTCTTATGATCAATTGTGTTGTGCGTGTATTAAGTTTGTACATAATTGACCCAGAACCGGACCTACATGCTTAACGCCGACTCCGAACGGCGATGAATGGAATGTTCTCGTTCTCAAGAAGCTTTACATGGCATTTTGATTACTCTCTGAGGTTTGCCATTGTCTGCAGAGAGGTGGCGGCCGTACAAAAAAATTATTTTAATTCAAATCATTTTCTGTCACTGCTGGGGTTCCAACCTGGGTCTCCAAAGTTCGTTGACATAGCGGCCACGCACTTTAGCCAACTACGCCACGGACGCCACGGAGAAATAAAATATGTATTTATATTTGACGAATGCCATCCTGGGACAACAAACAAAACAACAAGTATCCACAAACAAGGAGAAAAGACAACAAAGCCCATATCATCGTGGGATATTAATAAAAAATTTCAATCAATTAAACGAAACAAATCTTGCGATTCCTGACTCAGGACCCTCCAAGATATAAAAAAATAAAAAAAACTGTAAGCTGTCAATAAATATTGAAAAACAAAATTAATAATTCTGCGAATCTAAACTTCGGAATAAGTCAGACCCTCCAGAATATAAAATTTCAATTCACATAAAAAAAAAATCCAGAAAAGAAACCTAAAACACCGGAAGGACAAAGTAAGCTGAATCTAGTTAAGTTTATATAAAATATATATAGTTATATGAGAATAAGAAGTGCATAAAAAAAGTTTTGAATTTGAAATGTTAAATTTTTAAAAAAGAAACAAACAAAGAAAGGATATACTAGATTGTTATATTGTGCCCAAGACCATAAAACTAAAAACTGTCCCAAACTAAATAAGACAAAATAGGTAAATTTAACAAACTAATAAAATCATTAAAGATGACGACTCTAAAAGACCAAATATATGAAATTGTTGCAAGGGCAACCGCTACTTTAAAAACACAAGTAGATGTATTGACAATAGAGATACAGAATCTCAAAACAGTTGACTCAATGACAGAATATGAAGACATACAAATAGATCCGTCGGTTGTTGTAATGAATCTCTCGATACGGTAAGGAATTTTACCAGAATTTACCAGAATTTAATGGATGTGCCACAGATTGTCTCTTGGAGACAGGCAGCCATTAATGTCAATAAAATTTATACAAATTTTGTGGGTAGTTCAAAATACTACACTGCTACTACAATTTAAAGAAACAAAATTGTTGGTCCTGCAAATGCAGTACTTTCTTCACATGGTACGGCTTTGAAGTTTGATGCCATTTTATCAAGACTTGACTTTGCATATGCAGATAAACGCTTTGTAGATGTTATAGAACAGGAAATGCCTGTTTAAAGACAGGGAAGAAAATCGCTCATTGAATACTAAAATGAAGTCAACGAAAAATTAACAATTCTAATAAATAAAAATATAATGACTACAGGGGATAATAATGAAGTCACTAAAGCAATGAATTTGAAAGCTAGGGAAACAGCCTTTAGAGTTTTCATTACAGGTCTTAGTTACCCACTTTCAAGCACAATTTTCTCACTAGGTCCTAAAGATTTGCCTAACGCATTGGCAAAAGGCCAAGAGCTTCAAGCAAATAATGAAAGATATAATTTTGCTCTAAACTTCGTGCAACGATATTATGGACTAAAAAAAATAGAGATTATCAAATAAAAAAAAACCAATATAATTGTAATAATAATATGAGATTTCCAAAACAAATCGTTGTTAATCAAAAACATAATCAACTTTCTTATCAGCCAAAACCCGAACCAATGGACGGTGATAGGGAATCGTCAATGCAAAGACAGAACACAAACTTTAATAGGTCAACTAATAATGACAATAATAATTGGCAAACAAAAAATAATTATAATAAGTGGGTACTTAAAAATTTCCGTCAAAATAACCGATTTAATAATTATAACAGGGGACTGCCCATCAAACGTGAAAGTTCAGCTCAAATTTCACAACAAAGTAATGTTGAAGCAAAGGAACCAAGATTAAATAAAATGCAGGAAGGAGATAATTTTTTAGATTAAGGGAGGGTCTCCCATTTATAATAAAAACGAACAGGGTTACGAGCGAGAATCTTAAAATTTTAATTGACACCGGAAAAAATAAGAATTATTGCAGAAAAAATACATTTAATAATCCCTCTGAGATAACACCACATAAGTGCGAAAGTTCAATCCATGGGAAAACAATAATAAAAATATTTTACATCGTTAATATTTTCGGAGTAATAACTTTTTTTATGAATTACCAGAACTAGAACATCACGATGTAATAATAGGCATAGAGTTATTAAAGGAAATAAATGGTAATCTTAATTTAAAACAAGTATGCCCACGTAGTGGCCCGTATGGCCCGCGTGGCCCTTCATACAAATATTTTTCTATCTTTAGTTTGTCTTTGCGATGAGCCAAAATCAAATATTGCCTGCAAAAAACAACAACACAAACTGCACTCATTCAGTATTCAGCACATTTTCCAGCGAACTTTACAAAAACAGATGCATGCAAATCCAAAATAAAAAAACTCACACTCGATGATGTCGATGCTGAAGCTGATTGTCCCGTTACTTGTGTGTCGAGTAATTTTTCATGACATGCGATTTTATTGCATTGTAATTGTTTTTTGTTTTGTTTGATTTTTTGCCAACCGCAACGATGAGCAGCATTTTGTGTTTTTTTTTTGTTTTTCTAAGCATTGGCCCGCGTTTAAAATTTCTGGGGCCCCACTGATTTAAAAGAAACTCAATTAGATAGAATATCGTCGTTGCGCATACAAAAAAGGCTATGTGAAAAATTTCGATTTTTTTTTTATTTTACCATTTAATAGCCATATGTATGCCCCATCTATTCACTAAATGGTTTCTTGATATTCTTATTGGTTCAGAAGTAAACAAATGTGAAAGTTAGCCAGCTATGTGAAAATAGTATTGAAATTGTTAAAAAACAAAAATGTTTTTTTCGTCTCCTGAAAAATTGTTCAAAAACACATAACCTTTTTTGTATGCGCAACGACGATATGAAAAAAATAAAATTGAAAAATTATATTATAATGAATCTGAGGAAATAAACAATATCAACATAGATGAGACTATTTTTGAAGACATTAAGAATAAACTTTTTAAGGCAATAAAATATTAATCTGTAGCATTTTCGACAGAAGAAATGTCTCTACCTTTTAATACAAAAGTAAAAGCCACTAACCAATATGGTCAAAAAGATACCCTTACCCTTTATCAGCAAATAATTCTGTAAATGATGAAATAGAAAGACTTTTAAAAAATAATATAATACGACAATCACGTTCACCTTACAACTCTCCCGTATGGGTGGTACCTAAAAAAGGTTTGAACAAAGACGGTAGCGGAAAACTAAGATTAGTCATAGACTATAGAAAAATTAATCAAAATACAATTTTTGATCGCTATCCGATTCCAGATGTAAGTGTAATTTTATCCACTTGATTTAGAAAATGGCTTTCACCAAATCCTTATAAATGAGGAAGATAAAGAAAAAACTGCATTTTCCGTTAACAATGGAAAATACGAATTTAACAGAATGCCATTCGGCCTTAAAAATGCTCCTTCGATATTTCAAAGAGCAGTAGATGACATTTTACGTGACTTTATAGGTAAAATTTATATGTTTATAATTTATATGGATGACGTAATAATATATTCGGATACTGCAGAACATCACATTGAACATATTAATCAAGTGCTTAAAGCATTAAATAATGCTAATATGTGAATTTCAAAAGAAAAATCTAGATTTTTTAAGAAAGAACTAGAATTTCTTGGTTTTGTAGTGACTCAGAACTATATTAAAACCGATTCTAAAAAGGTAGAAACCATAAAAAATTTTCCCGAACCAAAAACACTACGACCATTGAGGGTACAGGGTACTTCAGAAAATTTGTCAAAAAGTATGCCTTTATTGTAAAACCAAAGACTGAATATTTGAAAGGATTAAATGGAAAAATTGGGCAAAATCATAGCAAAAATGTAAAAATCACATTTTGTGATGACGCAAGAAAAGCTTTTGAAAAAATAAAAGACAAATTATGTAAAAATATTGTTTTGACACAGCCAAGTTTTCAGTAGACCATTTGTTAATCATTTGAGTGATGATGGACAGACAGTACATTCTGTAGAAACAGTTCAAAGAGTAAATGCACCAGTTAACTTTTTCCGACAACAGATAATATTAGAGGAACATTCGAAAGAAACAGATCTGACATCAACACAAATATTTCAAAGTTTTTGGAGACATACAATTAGGTTTCATTCACAAATTAGATTAATACAAGAATTAAAAAGATATTAAGACCAGGCGTTATAACAGCTATCTATGCAAGTGCGGAATAAATAGGTAGATTATGGCCGGAAATAAAAAGACATTTTACGCAACAATCTTTCGTACACACGACACAAATTGTTATGGATATTACAAATTTAGACGATCAAGATGATTTAATACATCGATTTCATATCAGAGCACATAGAAATGCGAAAGAAAATTATAAGCAATTACTTATAGATTATTTTTTTCCAACAACTAAAAAAAGATTTCAAGAATTTGTAAAAAATGTTGATATATGCCAACAGACAAAATACGAGAGACATCCAATTATAAAACCCATTGGCGAGGCGCCAATTCCGAAAAAGGTGGGTGAAACGCTACACATAGACTTCTTTTTTATAGATCGTGAAATATTTTTAACAGCAATTGACAAATATTCAAAATTTTTAATTGTTAGACGTGTAAATTCAAAAACAGAAGCTAAACATATATAATATGTTTCTATCTGTCTTCTACGTTCAATTCAAATTGAGTACTGTTCTGTTTTTGAAATAAAACTTAATTGTGTTTCTCTGTAAATTAAAGTGTATTTTTATTTAACATTATATAATTTTATTTTCAATGTTACCTGCAAATTAAAGAAACAATATTTAAAGCCTTTATTTCATGTATTCTTTCTTTCTATAAATGTTGAGTTTCATATTTTAAATTTTATTTAGTCTTATTTGTGTCTTCAATCATTGATAGCTTTTACTTTGTAGATGTCTTTTTTCTTTCTTCGTTATCGCTAGCTATGATGTTTTCTTGTCTGACACTTGTTTTACTTTTCACATGTTTTCTCTTCACATTCTCTATAATAGTTAGCTATATTGTACAGTGTTACCACACCGGTCGGTTGAGTGCGAAAGATTTAATAATAATAAATACGATGACTACCTATAGGTGTCATCGGTTTTATTTAGGTATCTCCCCCCCTTACAGGAAGAAGCAACGAAGAATAAGAAGCGTGAACGGTCATTGTTATGTACTCAGTATTGGTGTCATTTTTGTGATGTGAAATAGGTTTGACTCGGTTTTCTTGTGTCCGGTGTCTACTTCATAAATTGAATTCGAAATTTTCTTCAGTATTTTATACGGTCCGATTTTAAGTTCTTCCAGTTTTTTCCTATTTAATCTGTTTCCATTTTCCACATAAACTTTGTCTCCTGCATGTCGCTCATACTCTTTTCTAGATCTATCGAAATGTTTTTTGTTATAATCGTGAGATCTTAGTGTATTTTCTAGTGCCAGTTTTCTGTCTCTTTCCAAGTCTTGTTTTGTGTGTTGTTTTTTTAACTCGCTTGGTAAAATGTCCATATTTTCACCTTCTAGTAAATATTTTGGAGAGAATTTGGTAACCGTGTGTTCTGTTTTGTTATACATATCTGTGCATATTCGTGCTATGGTTGTCCATGATCTTCTCTCTTCGCCTTCATTAATTTTGCATCTTATTTTGTTTACTAGTGTTTGATTTAGTCTTTCATTGAGTCCAATCGAAAAAGGAGAATCAACAGCAGTGAAAACCAATTTTATGTTTTTATGTTTTTTCTTACACGGAGAAAACTGTTTGCTAAATTTTTGCGGAGATTAAGCAAAACTTGAGCATAATACTCAGCCACTTCAAAATTTTGCTCATTTTCAGCAAAAATCAAGCAAATTTTGCTATTTCAATTTATAATAACTTAGCAAATTTTTGCTTGAATGAAATCTAAATTTGCTTTTTCGATTTATAATAACTGAGCAAATGTTTGCTTGAAGCAAATCAGAGTTTGCTGTTTCGATTTATAATAACTGAGCAAGTGTTTGCTCGAATCAAATCAAAATTTGCTATTTCGATTTATAGTAACCAAGCAACTTTTTGCTTGAGTCAAATAAAAATTTGCTATTTAAAATTATAGGAACTAAGCAAATTATTGCTTGAATTGAATTGAATTGCTAATTCAGTTTATAACATTTAAGCAAATTATTGCTGAAATTTAAGCAAAATTAACTTTTTCAGCACAGTCTTGCGTTATCACCCACACTGATCGGTCATACTCTCTTCGCCATAGTGTAAATAACGGACCTTCCAGGTGCTCTTAAAAGTGTGCTTATCGTTGTTTTGATCGAATATTCGATTCCTACTTCACTATAATTTAGAAGTTACAAACTTATTGTCCTTATTGTTTTACGCGTTACTAAGCCAGGGGTCTTAACCCCAAATAAAAAAAATAATGCCAGATCCACCGGATCTCCCACCCCGGCAAAAAACTTACATACAACCGCTTATTGATTTTGACAAAACAAAAACTCTTAAAAATAACACCACCGGACCAAAATATTTAGTAATGACTAGACAAAATAGTACCGAAACCCTCACCAATGTGTCACCCTTCTTAATAAAAAAAGTGATCGATTACACAGCAGGTAGTGAAGTTGACATGTGCAAAAAATTAAATAACGGATCTATTCTCATCAAAACAAAAGAACTTAAGCAAGCAACTAAGTTAGTACAACTTATATCACTATCCCCGGCCATCCAAATCGAAATAACCGAACATTCAACTCTAAATCACTCAATAGGAGTTATTTATTCTAACGACCTCCGAGGCACTGCAGAAACTGAAATACTAAGTGAGCTAAACAGTCAGAACGTGTCCGAAGTAAAAAAAATACTGAAAAAAACAATGAGTAATGAGCTGCAAGAAACCGGTTTTATAATACTCACTTTTGCCACTCCAGCTCTCCCAACGGAGATCTCAATTGGTTACGAGAAAGTTAGAATACGACCCTATATACCGCTCCCGCTTCGTTGCAACAACTGTCAACGCTTCGGCCATATAGGTGAAATATGCAAAAATGAAAAAAACTTGCCCGAACTGTGCCAACAAACAACATACATAAGGAAAACCAATGCGACAATGACAACCACAACTCTTTTGACAAAATATGCCCCGTCTTTATAAAGGAAAAGGAAATTCAAGCAATTATCACCCTCAACAAAGTAGACAGGAAAAAAGCCATTATCACCTACAAAGAAAGAAATCAACACGGTCCATCATATGCAGACACCGTGCGTAATAACATCAACCACAATAATACACCCACCACGCAACTCATCCGACAGAGAGTGATAGTAAACTACGACGACATAATCCCAGACACTAATCCAAACACACAATTACAACAAACAACTCTTAAGCCCAACATTCAACGAATTTCTGAAACAAAAATAAAAATATTCCCAAAAAATTTATCCAAAAGAGCAAAGACTGAACTAAAGAAGAAAAGCAAAATAAATTAATCAAAACAGACGCTACATGCATTGGATCTCACTCAGGACGACACATCAGAATCCATGTCAATAGATCTAGACTCTAGATTGGATCTACCAACTACAAGCTACTTCCAATAAAATTAACACTTATTAAAATATACATACATATATAGTAACAAATACAAATCTTCATATAATATATTCTTAATTTATTTATTATATTATGTCTCTAACCATTATCCAGTGGAATATCAAAGGCTACATCAACAATTATAATGAACTGTTAATATTAATAAAACGATACAGCCCTAAAATAATATCTATTCAAGAATCCCACCTCCACTCCAATAAAAATATACCAATTCCAATTAACTATTCCCACTATTCATTAAACACCTCGACAACTGCATATGGCGGTGTGATGTTATTAGTACATAATTCACTTCAACAACGGCAAATCCAACTTAACAATGACTTCGATGCAATAGCCTGTGAAATATACTCCCAAGTAAAATTTACAATAGTGTCCACTTACATTCCTCCGCAAAATAAATTTAGCACCAACAACTTGAACAACGTTCTTAATATTACAAATAATCCTAGCATCATTACCGGAGATTTTAATAGCTGGCATACTTCATGGGGGTCCCCAAGCAATAACCGCAAAGGCAATATCCTGAATCGATTTCTAAATCAAACAAATTTTATTCTACTTAATAACGGCTCGCCCACACACTTCACGACACTCAATACCTTTAGTCACATCGACCTAACCTTTTGTTCTCCATACATAGCTATTCACTCTAAATGAGAAGTTGATAACGACCTTTCAGGTAGCGACCACTTTCCAATTATCATTTCTCTTTTCCAGCAAAACAATGACAACACGATAAACACCAAACCTAAATTTAAAATCAAATTAGCCGACTGGCCAAGATTCTCTACAACAGCAAGCCTCCTTCAAACGCAGTATCCCTTAGCCACTAACATAAATAAAGAATCAGCCAACTTAAGTAAAATTATCCAACAATCCGCGCACGCATCAATCCCACAAACACGACCATACTCCTCTAAAACCTCTAAAAGCACTGTCCCATGGTGGAATAACAAACTAGTAAAACTAAAGAATGAAAAAAATAAGTATTGGAATGCTTTTAATAGAAATGCTATACAACAAAATCTACTTAAATTTAAGAAAGCAAATTCAATTCTCAAACGCGAAATCAAAGCTGCCAAAAGAAAATCAGTCAACGATTTTACATCGACTATCAATCCGACAACCCCAGCGAGCAAAATCTGGATTAACATTAGAAGATTCTGTGGACATAAATCCTCGCACGGTATACAGAGTATACATTCAATTGATCCCCCAAACTCACTTATAATAAATCAACAAGCAATAGCAAACGAATTCTGTAACTTCTGGTCCAAAAACTCTTCCAACAATAATTTCCCTACAACTTTCCAAAAAAATAAATCTTCTGCCCTAAATTTAGCGTATAGCATAATTCCGACTCGCATAGCTCATAAGATTGAAACAGAAATAACATTTCTTGAATTAAACTCAGCTCTATCCAAACTGAAGGTAGGTAGAAGTAAAACATCGCTTACTCAACCACTACAACAATATTTTCAAAAACTATATCCCACAGTCGTTCAAAACGAGCCTAATAATTCCTATTTTAAAACCACACTCAAACAAAACTTCAGTAAAATCATACAGACCAATTTCACTTAACTCTTGTTTTTCCAAATTGTTAGACAAATAATCGCAAATAGACTATGGTGGTTTGTTTCCGACAAACTAATCGATAGTCACCAAATGGGGTTCAAAAAAGGCAAATCTGTATCAGACACCCTACTATATGTAGACTTTCTGATTACAAATAGCTTATCGTTTAAAAAACACGTATCCATAATATCACTTGACTTCGAAAAAGCGTTTGAAAAGATAGGACTACACACAGTTATAGATCAACTATACGAGTGGAAATTAGGACCAAATATAATAAAATATGTAGTAAACTTTATGACGAAGAGAAAGATTATAGTCAGAGTTGGCAAGACTCTCTCATACATCCGACAATTAGACAATGGAATCCCACAAGGATCTCCAATTGCTGTAATCTTATTCCTTATAGCCTACAATAAACTTTGTAAAATTATTTCATTACACAAAGAAATAAATTTCTGTGCATACGCTGACGACTTCCACTTAATTATTAACCATCTCAGTAAAAAAAACCCAAATATCAATTTAAACGTCCTCTTTCGAGACATTTCCTCTTGGTGCGATTATTCCGGCGCAATCCTCTCCACTACTAAGTGCAAACATCTACATATATGTCGAAAACATAGGTGCTCCTGTGTAATACAAACAAATAACATACAGTTTGAGGTGGTCGACAACCTAAGAATTCTTGGAATAACATTTAACAAACGCTACAGATGGAACACACATATTGAAAAGCTGAGCTCAGCTCTCACAACAAAATTAAATATAATTAAATGTCTATCTAGCATTAAATTAAACTGTAATACATACTGCATAATTAACGTCATCAAAGCCCTTGTTATATCAAAAATTAATTATGGAATTTATCTGTATGGATATACCCCAAAAACAATTATAAACAAAATCAAAACTCCACTAAATGCAGCAATAAGGACAGCTCTAGGTGCCTTCCGATCAACACCTATACACAATCTATTATTCGAGGCTAACATCTTAACAATCGAGGACCAGAGAGATTTTGTTTCTACAAAGCTCTTCAAAACTCTATTAAGATGCAATAAAAGTCCACTTCATGAAATAGTCATCAAACAACAAACCGCATTCAACACCCAAAAAGTTACACCAGCAATAAAGAGAATTATAACAAAATTAAAAGAACTTGACATACCAACTTCCCCTTACAACCTTCAGACAACCCAAACCCACCATGGGCTTTCAACATTTCCTCAATCGACGACTCTTTGCGAAAATCTACTAAAGCCCACACCAATTCGGCAGTATTTCGCTCCTCGTTCCAAGAAATTAAAGAAAAACTCTCTAATTACACGTTTATATATACTGATGGTTCCAAGATGGGTAATAAAATCAGTTATAGTCTAACAACAAAATTATTAAGATTTCAAACCTACCACCTTACATCACAATATATAGTGCAGAAATAATTGCCATTTATGAAGCGATACTATACGCAATAAAACGTAATTCATACTTTGTCATTTGCTCTGACTCCCTTTCATCGATAGATGCCATTGCCAACATCAATAACTACGAGTACTTCCCACTGCTCATCAGAAATGCCCTTTCTAACAACTTTCCAAAAATAAAAATTATTTGGATTCCAGGTCATATATCAATTGCAGGAAACGAGTTTGCCCCAACTGGCAAGCACTGGTAGTGTGGCTGTTGCAGTTGCTTTATAAATTTTGTTCTTCTCAGCATGTCGATTTAGACGACATGTGTAATTTACGCATGCATAGCAACTGGTTGCATCATGATCACCTGGGCGATTAATCCAGTTTACCGGCTTACAATACTTCATAGTACCTCTGCCTCCACTCAACCATGCCATGAGATTGTTATAACATTGGCGACACACTGTATTAGGTGTGTAATTTTCACCGGTCAAGTCCACTTCGTCGGAAACCAATGTATATGCTCTTTTGAATTCACTAGTTAAAAGATTCTTTTCCTTCTGAAATCTAGTAGATGTTTTTTTCTGGTTTGATGACCGCAAACGTAGCAAAATAAATCAATTTTTTCACACTGCATACTGAAACTGTCAGTTGCCACTGTTGTGTACGAATTATGTTGTAGCACTTTATATAACTTTCACCGCGTCACTTTTTTCACTTTTGCGTGCTACCTAAACAGTGTTAAGAATCATCTCTAGGACGTTTATATGTTCTAGAAATTTGTTTATTGAGATCTTAGGTAAATTTTTGTAGTTGATTGTTTCCTTGAATTTTGAACGGTTTGCTACCTATGGACCTGAACACGGGAAAAAAGGTAAAAACAAATCAAATTTTTTTAAGTTTTTTGCGATTTTGATCTGGAAGGTGAAGTTTTTTTGATTTTATATGTTCGCAATTTTTGTTCTTTATGACAAGAGCTACAACTTTGCCTCAGAGAGTAAATCGAAATTCTGAACGGTTTGCAAGATATGAGCCCGAGAAAATTATCACTTTTTTGCGAAAATGATACCGAGGCCCCAAATCTTTGACGGCCCATAAACAAAAAAGTGCATGACTTTGGGAAAAATTGGGAGATACGGGTCTTTTTTTTTAGTCTTTTATCACGTAGTGGTGTCCGTATATGGTTATTTTTTTTCGTGTTGCACTGTGTATTTTAATCATCGTCTTTAAAATTGGAAGATATACTTCCATGGATTTCGGCGTCGGCTGTTTCTTAATATATTCCATATGGGTCAATATTCAATTGAATTTCAGGGAAAAAAGATCAAAAGATTTGTAATAAAAACAAAAAAAAAAAAAATGTGTAGGGTCGCCACGTACTATATTTTGAAGTGTTTGGTCGTAGTGTATTATGTGGGGGTCTTGTGTTTTAGAGGCGCACACGCCTTTTTATTCAGCCACAAGGCTTTTTTTTTGTGTGAAGCCGCAAAGGCTAATTAAAAGAGTGAGATTTTTTTTAGTTTTAAAGCCACATAGGCTATTTGTTAAAATCGGTCTTTATTTTTGAAATATCCAAGTTTATATACAATTTTTACCACTATTATTCTTAAAAATATTCTTCCAGTATTTTCTAAACACCTCCCTTAATTTTTGTCTTTAACATCGATTTGGCGTCCGTGGCGTAGTTGGTTAAAGTGCGTGGCCGCTATGTCAAAGAACCTGGGAGACCCAGGTTCGAACCCCAGCAGCGACAGAAAATTATTTGAATTAAAATAAATTTTCTGTACGGCCGCCACCTCTCTGCAAACAATGGCAAACCTCAGAGAGTTATAAAAATGCCATGTAAAGCTTCTTGGGAATAAGAACATTCCGTTCATCGCCGTTCGGAGTCGGCGTTAAGCCTGTAGGTCCATTTCTCGGTCAATTGTGTACAAACTTAATAACACGCACAACACAATTGATCATAAGAAGCTAGGTCAAAGTCCTTTCAAGGGCTGAAATGGCCAGTTATTTATTTTTTTTTTTTTTTACATAATTATTTACATATTTACATATTTTATATATTAACATATTTAAATTTTTAATCCAAAACACCAACAACAACAAGTGCATTTATTTTGGCCTTGAATTTAAATGTGTCGTTAGCACTATTGTAACATAATATTCTTTTTGGGCAATGCACTCATAATTTTATTGTTGTTGTTGTATACGCTTGTGCCAAGCATTGAGTTATGTTAAATTAGACTAGCGGCGCAAACCGAAGGGGATGAAAAGTATTAAGGTAAGCATGAAAAATGCTTATCGGAAATTATGATTTTCAAGTGCAAGGTTTTTTATGAAAAAAGTGTTGGGGAGTAATAGTGACTTAATGAGTACTCTACACATTCTAAATAAAATGGTTTTTTCCTTTTTTGAGCTTCATTTAATTTCTTTGAGAAATATGCTATTCGTTTTTCATCTCCATTTTTTTCTTGCTGTTTAAACACTGCTCCCAAGCCTTTTATGCTTGCATCTGTATATATATAAATTGGTAAATCTGGGTCAAAAATTCTTAAAATTGGTTGTGAACAAAGATTGTAAAAGATTTTTCACATTCTTGTGACCAGATAAATTTTTGATTTTTCCTTAATAAATTGTGAAGAGGATCTAGGATGATTGCATTTTGTGGTATATATTTATTGTAGCAATTAATTTTTCCTAAGAACTGCCGAACATTTTTTGTTTTTCCGGAGTTGGGAAATTTTTAATGGAAATAAGGTTATCTGTTAGTGGTTTAATATAGTTATTTTCAATAATATGACACAAATATTTCACTGAGTTTGATGCAAAAATACATTTTGAGAATTTTAACCTAAATCCTTCAGCTAAAGGGTGATTTTTTTGAGGTTATGATTTTCATGCATTAGTATTTGACAGATCACGTGGGATTTCAGACATGGTGTCAAAGAGAAAGATGCTCAGTATGCTTTGACATTTCATCATGAATAGACTTACTAACGAGCAACGCTTGCAAATCATTGAATTTTATTACCAAAATCAGTGTTCGGTTCGAAATGTGTTTTATCGACAAATTTTGTTCAGCGATGAGGCTCATTTCTGGTTGAATGGCTACGTAAATAAGCAAAATTGCCACATTTGGAGTGAAGAGCAACCAGAAGCCGTTCAAGAACTGGCCATGCATCCCGAAAAATGCACTGTTTGGTGTGGTTTGTACGCTGGTGGAATCATTGGACCGTATTTTTTCAAAGATGCTGTTGGACGCAACGTTACGGTGAATGGTGATCGCTATCGTTCGATGCTAACAAACTTTTTGTTGCCAAAAATGGAAGAACTGAACTTGGTTGACATGTGGTTTCAACAAGATGGCGCTACATGCCACACATCTCGCGATTCTATGGCCATTTTGAGGGAAAACTTCGGAGAACAATTAATCTCAAGAAATGGACCGGTAAGTTGGCCACCAAGATCATGCGATTTGACGCCTTTAGACTATTTTTTGTGGGGCTACGTCAAGTCTAAAGTCTACAGAAATAAGCCAGCAACTATTCCAGCTTTGGAAGACAACATTTCCGAAGAAATTCGGGCTATTCCGGCCGAAATGCTCGAACAAGTTGCCCAAAATTGGACTTTCCGAATGGACCACCTAAGACGCAGCCGCGGTCAACATTTAAATGAAATTATCTTCAAAAAGTAAATGTCATGGACCAATCTAACGTTTCAAATAAAGAACCGATGAGATTTTGCAAATTTTATGCGTTTTTTTAAAAAAAAAAGTTATCAGGCACTTAAAAAATCACTCTTTAGAATTGCTTCCAACAGTTGTGATAAATGCATTATGTGTTCTTCAAAAGTTTTTGAAAATATCAAGATGTCATCTATGTAGTTAACTGCAAAGTTTGAGAGTTTATATTTTCTTATGATGTTACTTAAAATCCTTTGGAAAATGGCTGAGGAAGTTTTGAGACCAAAAGGTAGGCATGTCCATTGATAATGGCCTTCCTGTGTAACAAATGCTGTTTTATATTTATCTTGTATTTTTAAAGGGATTGACCAAAATGCTGAATTTACATCAAAAGTCGAAAAAATGTGCAGTTCCTAGTTTTTAACATAAGATCCTCAATTAGCGGGAAAGGTTTTGCTTGTGGAACTACAATTTTATTTAATTCTCGGAAGTCTATACATAATCTTGATTTTTAATTTTCTTCTTTTTTAAAGGCTAGAGTTGCTGGGGCAGCAAATGGACTATATGATTCTTCAATCAAGCCTTTCTCCAATAGTTTTGCTATCTGTTCTTTTTTATCATTTCTTTTTTATCTTCGAACGTGCATCTATATGGACGTTTATAACAGTATTTGTCTGTTATTAGATCAATATGTGCTTCATAATCTTGCACAGTCCCGATATCGTATTTTTATTTACAAAAACTGATTTATATTTTTCAATTAATTTATCAATTTTTGATTGTTGATCAAATCTTAAGTGATTTATTAACATTTCAAATTCCTGAAATTTTAAATGTTCATTAAAGTTAACTTGTTTTATGTTTTTTTCCAAATTGTTAGAGAAAGATTTTGTTTCATTTGTTGGTGTGTTACCTGGAAACTCAGAAATATTGACATCTTTATAATTTAAATCAATTTTACCTTGGGCGATCATTAAATTCTCATTCTGGTTTAATTTAAATTCCTTTATACAGTCTAAACCAATTAGAAATTCATAATTAAAATCTTTATTATCTATAACAAAGATATTCATGTATTTTTCAATATTGTAAATTTTGATTTTTAACCTTACTATTCCATTTGTCTTTTTCTCACCATTAATTGTTTTTAAGTTTATCAGTTTAGAACTATTGATTTTTGGACCTTTTATTTTCAATAACTTTGAATTGATTAGTGACACATTTGCCCCTGAGTCATAGATCTGATATAAAGTTTGGTAGTCCCACAGCTATTAAGTCAATTAGGATGGATGTATCTAGTGACCTGTTCATTTCTAATAAAAGCCTTTCTTTTTTTATTGCGTAGTCTAGCAAGGAACCATTCATATATTTGAACTCAATAGCGTGTCTTACTGGAGACCACCCTCTATTTGTGAAAGTGTCGCAAAAGTTTTTTTTCCATAACTCCCACTCGGAATCAATCGTCCACTTTATCAGCATAGAATTATACCAATCCGTACACGACTTATTTAAAAAAAGTCTTAATATTTCAATTTTATTAGTGACTTGTCCTACACCTAATCGTGAGCATTCATTTTCAAAAATATCCATCCATTGTAGTACGTTTTCATTTTTCCCTGTAAATTTTTCCATTATAAACTTCTCTGATATTTTTTTCAGATTAATTACTGTAGGTCGTTGCGTTTCGGTGAATTTATCTAAAATCTGCTGTAGTGCTTCCGCCGAAATCCCATTGATTGGTGTCGCAATTTGCTCAGTTTGTGTTATATGTATATTAGGGCGGGTCGATTTAAAAATCGCTCAATGCTCTGTGAAAATCGTATTCTAGGGATCAAAATAAGAAACTTCGCCGAAGGAACCATACCTCTAAAACGAATCCTGATGTCCCCCAATTTGGGTCGAACTTTTGGGTAGGGGCAAATTTTGAAAAATCCCACTTTGACCCATTTAGAGTGCTCCAATCGAGTCCAAATGTATGACCGACCCCCACTAACTTTGCAGGCCCGACCCACCCATGCCAGTGGCACACCCCCTGGAACCCCCTGTGGGGTTCCCCATACAAACATTTAAAAAATCACAATTTTTGGCCTTTACATGAAAAAATCAGCGAAATGGCTATGTTTTTTCTTTATTTTTATTTATTTATTTATAATAATATTTATTATTTATTTATAATAATATCTATTTTTTTGTCTTTTGAAATTTATTTAGTCAGAACATATGTAAATGAAAAAATTATTTTAAGTTAGTTATAGAAAAGAAACTAAAAAAATTATTGTTTGAAGTCTTTTTTACTTTCAAGTCTGGGCAATTTCGCACGGCTCTCTAATGTCGTCGCCATAACAGCCTCTACATTTTCCGGTATAACCCGTTTGGAAACGCTAGCTAGCAATTGAACATGTCGTTCCCCTCCTTGTATGTGTGATGGAATTTTTGGATCATTAAACGGTGGATCATCTTGATTATATATTCTTTCAATGTATCGTATGGAATGATTCGCGTGAATGGTGGTTCAAATATGTTATTTATGTCATTCATATTGATCATTTCCGTGTAACTTGTGCAATTAAACTTTATATCTGGTTTTTTATAAGCTCTAAGTTGCGTTGGGTCGTCAACATCTGTTCGATAGCGTAGAATTATGTTGATAGCACAGTCGCGCTTTTCTTTGCTATCATCAAACAACATTGATAACAAGATATTTTCCGAATGCGCATAATATGAATTATCTGTTATTACTTGATTGACAATTTTGCGTAAACGAGGTTCTAGAAATCGTGACCAACTAATGAAGTTGAAAAATAATGCACTGCCGTACACGACAGAGCTGTAATACTTGATATTGAAGTTCATTGGCACATAACATTTAATTATGTTGAAAAATTGATCGGCCTTCTTTTGAAATATATTTAATGTTGTTGGGCTATGGCCGTGAAAATAAATACAAACAAATTTTTGTTTATAGCTTTATTTTGTTCCCGATATTTCGGCTTAAGTTGCAAGCCATCTTCAGGGGCTGAACAAGAAAAAAACATATAATTACATTAACTTCACTTTAAACATTAAACACGAAAAATTTTACCATAACAAAATTATAAAATAGTTTTAAAAAGTTTATTTAAAAATTTTTTTTTTTTTTTTTGATGAAACTGCGTCCAGCAGTTGGGAGTTTCGTCGTCAAATGATTTTTTGTCTAATGAGATGTTTGTAAATATGCGCACAGTTGTCGGTGTCTGTTTTGTAATTTAATCGTTGATTTGTTGGTGTGTTTATTATGTGTAGCATCTCAATCGTGTACCGTCTCATTGTGTTCCTCTCTTGTTGCAAAATTTTTGTCTGTTCAAAGTCCGGGAGATGGTTGTTTTTAATACAGTGGGACGCAAGTGCTGTTTTATGTTCATACTTTGATTTGAGATCTGATTTATGCGATGATAGTCTTGTTTTCAGCTTTGTTTTAGTAGTGCCAACATATACTTGTTCGCATATGTTAGACCCGTCACCTTTGCAGTTTATTTTGTAAATCAAATCACATTTGTCCATATCTTCTACTTTGCTTTTAATTTTGCTGTGTATGTTTTTTAAAGTGTTGTAGGTTTTAGGAGCTAGTTGATAGTTATTTTTGTTGTATATATCAGATTTTTTAAGTTTTTCTGTGAAGCCTTGAATGTAAGTAACTCCTTTGTATATTTTTGGTTCTTGAGCTACTGAATTGTTGTTTGTTGGTATGTTGTTTTTGTAATTTTTGAGCAAGTTTGAAATAGTGTGAGGTGGAAAGTCATTCATGGTGAGTATGCGTTTTATTCTTAGTTTATTGCTTTCATGGAAGATCCCATCGCTGATGTTTAAGACTCTGTTAATAAAATTTTTAGCTGTGTTAATAATGGTTTTTTTAGGGTGTTTTGAGTGGAAGTTAATTAATCTTCCTGTTGCGGTTGGTTTTTGGTACCAATCGGTTTTTATAAAATTGTTTCTTTTTAAGACAATTGCATCAAGATATGGCAGTTTACCATCGCATTCTACCTCTTTTGTGAACTTAATGTGGCTGTTGCATTTATTCAGCGTTTTTAGAGTGTTTTCTATTGCGTCTGTTTTCACAATCGCAAAGATGTCGTCAACATACTTTGTAATCAGTCTTGGTCTGCACTCAGAGATCTCCATAAACTTGTCCAGAACCTCTTCCATCACTATATCTGCTATTATTGGGGAAATGGGCGAACCCATTGGCATTCCTTTTAGTTGGCTGTAAATTTTGTTGTTGAAAATAAAATAATTGTTTTCTTTTATGCAGAACCTGAGTATGTCCATAAAAACTTTTTTTGGAATTTTTGTGAGGGTTTCAATTTTGCTCCACTTTTTTTCTATTGTTTTCAATGCGAACTCCACCGGAATACTCGGAAAGAGAGATACCACATCGAAGGACACCATCTCCTCGTCATCGCATATGTTTGTGTTGTTAATTTTATTCTTAAATTCTATGGCATCTTTTATGTTATATTTCGAATCTATTGTTAGTTTATTTAATATGTTGACCATGTACTTGCAAAGTGCGTACGATGGTGAGTTTATAGATGAACAAATTGGCCGAAGGGGCATATTGTTTTTGTGTAATTTTGGTAATCCGTAAATTCTTGGAATCGTCGCAGTGTGTGTTGTCATTTTTAGCTTATCTTGTTTGCTTATTATTTCTTTTTTAAAAAGTGAGTCTACAAAATCATTGTTTTTTTGTTGCAATGTTGAAGTTGGGTCTTTTCTTATAGTTTTGTACGTCCAACCATCTCTCAATATTGTGTTCATCTTCTCTTCGTATTCTTTTTTGTACATGGCTACTGTTTTGCTCCCCTTGTCCGCCTCAACGATAATGATGTCTTTGTTTTGTTTTAAAAATTGCCTCGATTCCCTTGCAATATTTGTTACGTAGACGTCTCTTTCCGTAGGTTGCAATTCTCTTAAATGTCGTTCTATCAGTGTAGTTAGTTTAATTCTCGCTGTTTCTTGTTCTTCTTTTTCCGTGATCGTCTGTATGCAGTCTTCTCCTTCTGCGATAATGTTGAATAAAGGGAACTGGTTTTTAGTTAGCGGCAACGCAAACTTTGGTCCATGCGCAAGTAGCCACTGCACCTGTGTTGGAATTACTTTGTCTGTTTTGTTTACAAACCACGAGTTTTTGTTGTTATTTATGTTAAGTCGTTTGATTTGTTCCTCCTTAAGCTTATTCATTTTCTGCTTTAGTCTATTTGTTGCTATCTGCTTGTCTAGCGTAGCAAGAACTTCGTTGTTTCTCTTTATCAGTTCGGCTTCTGTTGTTTGCATTTTTCCGTCTATGATGCTTTCAAGTTCTTTTTTCTGTTGTTTAGTGTCCCTCAGAACTTCGTTTTTGTGTGAAATTAATTGGTTTAAAATTTTCTTTTGGAACTTATGACTATGATTTTCTATTGATTTTATTAATTTTACCGGTTGTTTTTCATTTAAATTATGATGTGTTTAAAATAATTTGTGTACGTTTTTAGTTGTATTTTTAAGAAAGGGTGGTATTATTTGATTTTTTCTGCAATTTACTAGAAAATCTATTGTGCACTTTACGTTTGCGTTAATTTTGCTGATCTTTCTGTGTTTGTTTATAGTCTTGTTGATGTTGTTACCGTATTTTTCCTTGATCTGTTTATAAGTTGGTAAATTATTACTACCTCCTGGCGTGCCCTCCATGGTATTATGTTGAAAAATTGATCGGCCTTCTTTTGAAATATATTTAATGTTGTTGGGCTATGGGCTATGAGACAAAAAAAAATCATTTGACGACGAAACTCCCAACTGCTGGACGCAGTTTCATCAAAAAAAAAAAAAAAAAAAAAAAAAAAAAAAAAAAAAAAATTTTTAAATAAACTTTTTAAAACTATTTTATAATTTTGTTATGGTAAAATTTTTCGTGTTTAATGTTTAAAGTGAAGTTAATGTAATTATATGTTTTTTTCTTGTTCAGCCCCTGAAGATGGCTTGCAACTTAAGCCGAAATATCGGGAACAAAATAAAGCTATAAACAAAAATTTGTTTGTATTTATTTTCACGGCCATAGCCCAACAACATTAAATATATTTCAAAAGAAGGCCGATCAATTTTTCAACATAATACCATGGAGGGCACGCCAGGAGGTAGTAATAATTTACCAACTTATAAACAGATCAAGGAAAAATACGGTAACAACATCAACAAGACTATAAACAAACACAGAAAGATCAGCAAAATTAACGCAAACGTAAAGTGCACAATAGATTTTCTAGTAAATTGCAGAAAAAATCAAATAATACCACCCTTTCTTAAAAATACAACTAAAAACGTACACAAATTATTTTTAACACATCATAATTTAAATGAAAAACAACCGGTAAAATTAATAAAATCAATAGAAAATCATAGTCATAAGTTCCAAAAGAAAATTTTAAACCAATTAATTTCACACAAAAACGAAGTTCTGAGGGACACTAAACAACAGAAAAAAGAACTTGAAAGCATCATAGACGGAAAAATGCAAACAACAGAAGCCGAACTGATAAAGAGAAACAACGAAGTTCTTGCTACGCTAGACAAGCAGATAGCAACAAATAGACTAAAGCAGAAAATGAATAAGCTTAAGGAGGAACAAATCAAACGACTTAACATAAATAACAACAAAAACTCGTGGTTTGTAAACAAAACAGACAAAGTAATTCCAACACAGGTGCAGTGGCTACTTGCGCATGGACCAAAGTTTGCGTTGCCGCTAACTAAAAACCAGTTCCCTTTATTCAACATTATCGCAGAAGGAGAAGACTGCATACAGACGATCACGGAAAAAGAAGAACAAGAAACAGCGAGAATTAAACTAACTACACTGATAGAACGACATTTAAGAGAATTGCAACCTACGGAAAGAGACGTCTACGTAACAAATATTGCAAGGGAATCGAGGCAATTTTTAAAACAAAACAAAGACATCATTATCGTTGAGGCGGACAAGGGGAGCAAAACAGTAGCCATGTACAAAAAAGAATACGAAGAGAAGATGAACACAATATTGAGAGATGGTTGGACGTACAAAACTATAAGAAAAGACCCAACTTCAACATTGCAACAAAAAAACAATGATTTTGTAGACTCACTTTTTAAAAAAGAAATAATAAGCAAACAAGATAAGCTAAAAATGACAACACACACTGCGACGATTCCAAGAATTTACGGATTACCAAAATTACACAAAAACAATATTCCCCTTCGGCCAATTTGTTCATCTATAAACTCACCATCGTACGCACTTTGCAAGTACATGGTCAACATATTAAATAAACTAACAATAGATTCGAAATATAACATAAAAGATGCCATAGAATTTAAGAATAAAATTAACAACACAAACATATGCGATGACGAGGAGATGGTGTCCTTCGATGTGGTATCTCTCTTTCCGAGTATTCCGGTGGAGTTCGCATTGAAAACAATAGAAAAAAAGTGGAGCAAAATTGAAACCCTCACAAAAATTCCAAAAAAAGTTTTTATGGACATACTCAGGTTCTGCATAAAAGAAAACAATTATTTTATTTTCAACAACAAAATTTACAGCCAACTAAAAGGAATGCCAATGGGTTCGCCCATTTCCCCAATAATAGCAGATATAGTGATGGAAGAGGTTCTGGACAAGTTTATGGAGATCTCTGAGTGCAGACCAAGACTGATTACAAAGTATGTTGACGACATCTTTGCGATTGTGAAAACAGACGCAATAGAAAACACTCTAAAAACGCTGAATAAATGCAACAGCCACATTAAGTTCACAAAAGAGGCAGAATGCGATGGTAAACTGCCATATCTTGATGCAATTGTCTTAAAAAGAAACAATTTTATAAAAACCGATTGGTACCAAAAACCAACCGCAACAGGAAGATTAATTAACTTCCACTCAAAACACCCTAAAAAAACCATTATTAACACAGCTAAAAATTTTATTAACAGAGTCTTAAACATCAGCGATGGGATCTTCCATGAAAGCAATAAACTAAGAATAAAACGCATACTCACCATGAATGACTTTCCACCTCACACTATTTCAAACTTGCTCAAAAATTACAAAAACAACATACCAACAAACAACAATTCAGTAGCTCAAGAACCAAAAATATACAAAGGAGTTACTTACATTCAAGGCTTCACAGAAAAACTTAAAAAATCTGATATATACAACAAAAATAACTATCAACTAGCTCCTAAAACCTACAACACTTTAAAAAACATACACAGCAAAATTAAAAGCAAAGTAGAAGATATGGACAAATGTGATTTGATTTACAAAATAAACTGCAAAGGTGACGGGTCTAACATATGCGAACAAGTATATGTTGGCACTACTAAAACAAAGCTGAAAACAAGACTATCATCGCATAAATCAGATCTCAAATCAAAGTATGAACATAAAACAGCACTTGCGTCCCACTGTATTAAAAACAACCATCTCCCGGACTTTGAACAGACAAAAATTTTGCAACAAGAGAGGAACACAATGAGACGGTACACGATTGAGATGCTACACATAATAAACACACCAACAAATCAACGATTAAATTACAAAACAGACACCGACAACTGTGCGCATATTTACAAACATCTCATTAGACAAAAAATCATTTGACGACGAAACTCCCAACTGCTGGACGCAGTTTCATCAAAAAAAAAAAAAAATTTTTAAATAAACTTTTTAAAACTATTTTATAATTTTGTTATGGTAAAATTTTTCGTGTTTAAAGTGAAGTTAATGTAATTATATGTTTTTTTCTTGTTCAGCCCCTGAAGATGGCTTGCAACTTAAGCCGAAATATCGGGAACAAAATAAAGCTATAAACAAAAATTTGTTTGTATTTATTTTCACGGCCATAGCCCAACAACATTAAATAACATTTAATTATAAATTCAACCAGAATTCTTAAATTTGCATCTGGATTTTCCGTTGTCACATATAATCGTAATAATCTAGCGGCCTTGGTGAGCCACCGAGAATGTACAATTTTCCCTGGTTTGATGTTAGCCAGATCCACCGAAACCACGCCGCTAGAAATTGCATGGGCCATCGTATAAGTGCTTCGAATCGGTGGAAAATTAAATTTTTTTCTGGAGCGGGGGCATATTTTGCAACTCAATTTTCTGGAAGCCGTCCACCACCTGAAAATATATAATAATAAAATAATTAAAAATGGTTGACAATTATAATAAATGAGTGATAGCAATAACTTACCGGAAGAGTTTCACAAGTTTCGATTTGACGGTTCAGTTTTCCGGTTGCCGATCTTGGTCCAGTGCTGGTTGATTTATCCAAAGCTTCAAACAAATGCCGAAACGGAAGTTCATTGAAGTGTAGAAGGCAAACGAACCAATGCAATGGTCTTTTTAACAGCAATTCGAATCGTCGTATAATTCTACCGTGTGGGCCAGTCTTTGTTGGCTCACCGTCAGTGCAATTAATGCATCCAGTGATATATTCTTATCGTTGAAAAAATCATTTAATTTGGTTGTTTTGTATTCAGCGGTTTCATGTTCCAGTCTTACGTAACCAATCAATTCAGAATTGGGTTATCTCAAAATAACAAGATGAGGTTCTTTTACCATCCTAGTATGATACTTCTCATCAACTTTAGCTGTCGTTAAAGTATCATCTTTTCTGCCATCGAATGAAAACGCTAACAAATTGGTATGATCTAACCGTTTGCGAACCACTTCTTGTCTGCATTTCTCTTTTTCTCTGCGAACTTTCGATTTATCCATGATGAGAGGTTTGCCATGCTTATCTTTCATTTTAAAATCTTGGAAAAGATCGGTTCCCAATGCCGATGCTACTCTATCAGGCACACCAAATCTGTCACATACCAAGGCAAAGTTAAAACAATCGTATCTCTCTGCCTATTGTGCTTCTATCCATATCTTCTGGAACCGGTGGCGGTGCGTATGTTGAATCATCGAGATCTTGGTATGTTGGTATTGATGACATAGACGTTGCTCCTTGCTCTTCAGTTTCCATCACAACTGCATCCATTGTTAGTCTTCTCTGATTATGTTGATCGTGCATGAACTCTTTGAGGCGTTCGGGAACCCAGCCGTATGCACATGGAGCTGCCTTCAAATCGCATTTACATGTTCCAATGTAAAAAATTGTTTCCAGAGATTTTACATACTCTGTAAATTGTTGGGTTTTGTTTCTTCTCTTGATTTGCTCTTGATACTTGTCAAGCAATTTATTAAATTTATTAAATACACTTTTTTCAGCATTATTTCCATACCAAGTTTTTCCCAAATTCCATTAAACTTATCTTGTACTTGAATAGTGAATGATTTATAGGAAAACTTTTTTTGTTCTGTTTTAGCACGTTCGCTTAAGTAAAAATAATATCTCAAGATATCCAGATGGGTTGGTAAATTAAGATCAGTCAAATCAGTAGACACACCAAAAACAGTAACATCGTGCTTGGGTATATGACTCATTGGGTTTTCGATAGTTGTTGATGTTGTTGTTGCTTCATCTTGCGGTGTAGAGGATGGTGGATTCATTGTAAACTTTTTGATTTGGAATGTTCAACTTCACTTATTATTTTTTTTTAAATATTTTTTTATCTGAAATTAGCACTTCACACTTTGAGTTCTTCACAACGACTTAATGCATTCACAAAAACTGTTGCGTTATATATGGTCTACGAGACGAGGTAATAAGAATGAAATGGTAATTTCAATTCTACCTGCTGTGTCTTGTGGTGGCTTAAAAACGCACACAAGCAATTTTAGGATCTGCAATTGTGTCACAGTGATGCCTTAAAAGGGTTGCGGTGCATTCCAGTGATACCTTAATTGTTAAAATGGTTGCATAAAACGCGCATTTCTTAAGAAGGTGCCATAAAATACCCACAAAAAGGGTTGTAAAAACAACCTTCATTTCTTAAGTAGTTGCTATAAAAAAACTACACAAGTAAGTTTACGACATGCAGCTGTGTCTTGTGGTGCCTTAAAAAACGCACAAATGCAATTTTCCGATTTGTAATTGTGTCACAGTGATACGTTCATTTATTAAAACCCAAAAAACCACAGAGCGGACTCGGATTCGTTTCGGATTGCAAACAAAGCCGAGATCTCGGATCCGAGTTCTCGCTTTCTATTCGAATTCGAGATGAATCCGAGAATATTATAAAAGCGAATATTTTATTTCATGAAATTTGGATATTTTGTGGAGAATAATAATAAAAACGATATTTCAAATTTTGTTTTTTTATTTAAGCTATTTTAATGTACCAAAGGAATAAAATAAAATATCTTGTGCCATGTCTTTATGAAGCCTCATATTGCACTTCTCAAATTGACAAAAAATAAAAAAGAAACCGTGGCAACCATAGATTTAAATGTCAAAAACAATTTACTTCCTACTCGATTTATAAACTTTCAATAAACGTTCGAATTTTAACATTTTTTAAGTTTATTGATAATAAAATTAAATTAAATTAAACGTATTTTAAGTAATTCCTCTTCATCTGGTAGCTACACCACGCCAGGTAAAGTATAAATAAAGAGATTAAATATATTAAATAGATGTTAAGAGAATCCATCCCGTAGAGGAGTAAATTTCTTACTGAAGTTCCCGGCCGTGACTGAAGCTGCTGGACACAGGAAGTTCATCTGCAGAAGCAAAAATAAAATTGATTTTAAAAAAATGGATGCACAAGATGTCAACGGAATAGGATATATCTAATTATTTTTGCAAATAGAGAAACTTTTTTGTACAGCACCTTCCGTCATGGCAGTGAACACGGCAGTGAAGTGCAAAATGAATTTTTAAGCTGCAATGAAGTTATAATTCACAATTTTTAAAAAATAAACGTATGTAATTCTTTATATTATTAAAAAATGCATTGATTTCATAAGAAAAATATTGAAATCAAAAGATTTGAGAATATAAGAAAATATAAAAAATCTCGTTTCGAAACCGATGCGATTATTTTAAAACTCTCGTTTCGAAAACGATTCGATTATTTTAAAAATCTCGTTTCGAAAACGAAGTGTGAATTTTTTCCGCTCGCGGATTCGAAAACGAAACTAGAACGAATTTCGTTTTCGAACTAAATACACGAGATCTCAGTTTCACCTCGAATTCGAAACGAATCCGTTTGGTTTATTGGGAAGGGTTGAATAAATTTCTAAAGAGAAAAAAACTCCAAAAAGAAAAAAACATAGGCATTTCGCTGATTTTTTCATGTAAAGTGCCAAAACTGGCGATTTTTTAAAATGTTTGTATGGGAAACCCCACAGGGGGTTCCAGGGGGTGTGCCACTGGCATGGACTCGATTGGAGCACTCTAAATGGGTCAAAGTGGGATTTTTCAAAATTTGCCCCTACCCAAAAGTTCGACCCAAATTGGGGGACATCAGAATTCGTTTTAGAGGTATGGTTCCTTCGCCAAAGTTTCTTATTTTGATCCCTAGAATACGATTTTCACAGAGCAATGGGCGATTTTTTTGCCTCCCCACAAATCGACCCGGCATAATGTATATGTTCTTCTAGCAAGTAGTCATTATATTTATAGTTACCATCTGTATCTCTGTATATTTTTAAGGGATCTTCATTTAGACTAATCCAACCTTTCCTTGAAGCACCTCTCTTTGTTGGTGTAATCTTTACTTTTCTAAAAGCTTCTGTTTCTTTTATTTTTTCGTGTAGTCCATAATGTTGGTATTCTTATGGAATATTGAAGACCTCATGGTTTTCTGTTTCAATTGAGGTTATGGCGATTATTTTTGTCTTTGTATCATTCGGCGATGCCTTTACTACGAATTCAAACCTCAATTTTTCCATATTAATTTTTTTTGAAATGCTTGCACAAAATGTTGTTTTATAATATGTTTCTATCTGTCTTCTACGTTCAATTCAAATTGAGTACTGTTCTGTTTTTGAAATAAAACTTAATTGTGTTTCTCTGTAAATTAAAGTGTATTTTTATTTAACATTATATAATTTTATTTACAATGTTACCTGTAAATTAAAGAAACAACATTTAAAGCCTTTATTTCATGTATTCTTTCTTTCTATAAATGTTGAGTTTTATATTTTAAATTTTATTCTTTACTTAATTAATCAAGTCTTATTTGTGTCTTCAATCATTGATAGCTTTTACTTTGTAGATGTCTTCTCTCTTTCTTCGTTATCGCTAGCTATGATGTTTTCTTGTCTGACACTTGTTTTACTTTTCCCATGTTTTCTCTTCACATTCTCTATAATAGATAGCTATATTGTACAGTGTTACCACACCGGTCGGTTGAGTTGAAAAGATTTAATAATAATAAATACGATGACTACCTATAGGTGTCATCGGTTTTATTTACACATATATTATTAGAAATAGTCCAAACAATTGGTACAGTGGAAAATATATATTCAGATAATGAGGCAACTTTTTTTTACAAGTGAAATTATGAAACAAATGTATAGAAATATCGGCATTAATTTAAAAACAACTCCGACTAATCATTCATTATCAAATGGTCAAATAGAAAGAGTACATTCGACCCTTACTGAAATTATTAAATGCATTAAACTAGAAAGAAACATTAATGATATCAGAGAACTTGTTATATTATCTACCATGAGGTATAACATTACAATTCACTCTGTCACTAATAAAAAACCAAAAACAATATATTTTTCAACTAAAACTTATATGAAAATATCTGCAGTACATTAAAAGAAAAACAAACAAAGGATTTTGAGTATCACAATAAAAAAAGAAAAGAAAGAAATTTTGAAAGAGGACAAAAAGTATTTATGAAAACAGATAGACGTGTAAGTAAAATGGCACCAAAGTATAAAAAAGTTTATGTGCAAGAGAATTTAAGAAATAAAATTATAACTAATAGAAATAATACAATTCATAAAGATAACATCAAATCTTAATTTGCAGATGTTACTTTTTCTTTTAATTTTTGGAAGCTCAACGGCAGATATAATAGATTATACTCGTGAACCTTATATACTTATTGAAGACTAGAGGACCCGGCAAACTTCGTCCCGCCCTGAATTAATTTTTTTATATTGAAATAATTCCGAGCAATCACGATCCCACCCGAAATTAATTTTGTATCGAACATTCAAGATCGATAACAAATGGTGCCAATCGTATTTCAATTATTGATTGAATGAATCACTCTAATATCCCTTATTTACACGGAATGTAAGGAGGTTGAGAGAATCACATGTCAGATCAATTCAATGCTTTTTGATAGACAACATTAGCAAATGTAAACAAAGATGGAGGCTTTTCAACATGCGAACATGTCATATATTGTAAGCCATGCAAGAAGCTTGGGAATTCAAGGTTAATAGTTATAGACATATAGCATACATACATTGTTTTGCACTAACATTTATTTGCGCAACATTTATATTGTTTCCATATAATTTTGTGAGCGGAACTTCCGTCCGCTTATTTATATCTAAAAAACTGAATGCACCTCCATGCTACAGGTGTAAAATAAGCTGCATTTGCATAGTCTGATCGTACTGCTTTGCGCTCCATTATCTTTATATACATTATATATTATGTTATTACCCGTATGTTCTTTTTATTCTTAAGGTATAAAATTAGTTTAGATTTGATTTAATCCAGCACACAGTGCCATAATTAATTCCAAAGATTGGCCTTGTGATTCATTGATTGAATTCTTGGAATGTGCACTTCCTCACCTTTGAATTGGCCTACTCAAATGCGTTCATCTTTGCTTGAAAAACATTATTCTTGAGTTGCTTCACGACCAATTTTGTTAATAATTTTGTTAATAATAACAGATCCAACCTTCAGTGGTACATTATATGGTGGTAATCCTTGCAAACCAATGAATTCAGGAACACTATTCGATAATTGGTTGCTTCGTCTGGACACAAACAACTGATTTGAACGAATGTAATTGTGCAGAAATTGCATTTTGAATTATGAAATTAAAATCGAGTTTTTTTTTATTTTTTATTTTTCCATACAAAATGTATGGAACATCGATTTTTCCGAGAAAATTACAATTTTTTTGCTGTTAAAAGCTACCTTGTGCGGAAACGAACACAAAAAAAAACAAAGAAAAAAGGGTTCTTATGTATGCCACTCTGTTTTGTTTATATATGACACTTATTCGGACATGACAATCTAATTGTATTCATTATCCGTCACTCGCTGCTGTGTGGCTTACACGTGTATTAGCTCGCCGAGCATTTGACTGACTTCGTAGACCTATGTCAGGCTCGTCCCCTCCTTGGAGTTGTAGTGAACACTGTACGACACGAAAAATTATCAATTTCAATTCTTTCGATTCTTTTACTTCCTTCCTTATTTTCTTTTTTCCTACACCACATCAGTATTGTGGCGAACAAAAAAAACAAGACTAACGCACGGCAATTGATAATTAAATATTCAGAAAATAGAAGATAAAAACGCGATTGGTTTTATAATATTACAATATTACAAACAAATAATATTTTTTTAAAATTTTTTTTCTTTATTGAAATGACAGCTTTTGTGTTCTTTTTGGAGTAAAAAGTGAACATGTTGGAGCTTTCTTCAAATAGGGAATTATTAATTGCTTAAATTAAACTTATCAACGAAAAAAAAATTGAATGAAATATATTCAAAAAATACGGAGTTATTTTCATCGAAAGTAGGAAATACGAATTTCTGATAGTTTTTTGTTATTCTAAGGAAACGATGTTATTAGAAAAAGACGCTGTACTAAAATATTGTGCAATTTTGAAGATATGTGAATGCTTTTGGTGTTAAAATAAGAGAATTTTCTTTTGACTATTTAGACGAACAATTTCGCTAGTAAAAGTACGCTAGTAGGATAATTTGCGATTCTTGTAAAGGGGCGGAAGAAGGAGCGTGGTCAAAACTAAGTATGGTGGAACCTTATCTAGGATTCAAGTAATGTGTGTGCAAAATGTGAGTGAAATCCGTTCAGCCGTTAAAATTTGTTGGCTAATTAAAGTAGTCTGAAGTGGCAATTCCCATACAAAATGACCAATTTCGATTTTTTTCGATTTTTCCGCTGTTCCTTCGAGTTTTTCGTAATTTTCTTTTTTTCTAAACCTCATCTGTATTAAAACAAACAATACAAAAAAAGAATTAATAAAATCGCCCAAGTCGTTTCTGAGCCTTAGCAAGACTAACGCACACGCATTTCATTTTTGTATATAAGAAGAAGATGGAAAAATTACCGAACAAATACAATACTTGACAAATCGATTAAATCAGATTTGAGACACTTCTCCATACCAATACTTTTTAAAATGCCATAGATATTAAATATTCAATACTTTTTAAAATAAAGAAATATAGCATGTTTCCACGGCACTCTGAATCAAGTATTTTGGCTTGCGAATTAAGAATGTGAAAAAGCCTGTTCCCACTGTAGTGTGCCCATACATGTACACACTGCCGACCCTACGTTTCATCAATTCTTTTCGTAAACAAGCGGTAATGCATTGAGTGACAAATATGCTTTCACTGCACTATCGATGTGCGCTGCACTCAATGCATGCGAATGTTGTAGACACTCCGCATCGGAATTGAGTGCGTTTTCAATACTCACTCAATTTTTATGACTGTGCCTAAATTTCATTCGTCAACCCAAAATATGAAATTTGGAGATACTTTTTTTAAGTGCGAGAATGAAACGCAAAATTAAACATAAGTATTTTAATATGTAAATATACATAGATTAACTATAGATCTAGATTTTAAGTATAACAGTTTTTGTAAAGATATAAAAAGCCGGTCTTGGCAAACAATAAATCAGAATTTAACTACTAATTCAAGTCGGCAGATCTCTGCCTTGTTTAAATATTAATATTCTCTTCTTGCCTTGAACTTTGTTCAAGTCGGCAAGAATATAGCTCTTGCGAAGGCAAACTCTGCCGCTATAAACAAAAATCTTACTTAAACTTCCCCATACACCTTACATGGCGATCCTGCTTATACACCTTACAGAAATCTTAATTCAGTTTGACAGCTGAAACTATGTAGAGCTGAAAGCAATACTCACTTTGACAGCGGTCTTTGACTTTTTGTTTTGTTTGTCTTTCTTCCATTGCTGTTTTCGATTCATTTTCGATAAAAATTAGAGATAAAACCGATTTCTACTTGATTCGGATGTTAATTCAAACTGAATCAACTTCGAATGAGGTAATTCAGCTTGTCAAAGGTTGTATGGCGAATTAGTTAATTCGGAACATAATTCAGCCTCGAATTACGAATGAGAGCCGAATTACGTTGTTCAGGGTGCCGTGGAAACATGCTAATAGATTTTTACTTATAGGGCTTGACAATCTTTACAGACAATAAATTTTTTTGTGTATGGTATTTAAAATACTTTAATACTTAATATAAAAGAAATAAATGAAATAATAAGAACAGAAAAAAAAGAAAAATCCTTGGTTGATGTACTTAATGTATTTAAATTTAAAATTATTCAAAATAATGATGTTATAGTAATTTACATAAAATATTCAATAATTGATTCTATATGCACTAATTATATTGTAAAAGCAGAATGTTGCTAATTGTAATAAAGAATTTAAAGCAACAATTGATTGTAAAATAGAATTGAATCACATTTATTGTAAGAAATTGAATGAAACCTCATGCATAATAAATTTACTTAATAAAAATAAATCTAAATGTAATTTACTTAAGAAAATAATAAAAATATTGAGATAATAAAAGATGGAACATCTATTGCTAAGTGGTGTATACAAAATTAATAATGTTAAATTGGAACCTATTTAATAACTTTTAATGATACAATTGAAATTCAAAATGTAACTTATGTAAGTCATAAAGGCTATATATTAAATCATATAAGACTAGATCCACCAACACAAATTGAAATTATGGAATACATTGAAAGTGAAAATAAAGACTTAACATTTAAAAACATTGACTTACTGTCACCGATATATGAAGATATCAACCAGCGCCAATTTTATGGACCATTATAATAATTGCAGTATTAATATCAGCAACAATAAAACGTTGTTATAGAAAGTTTCAAAAGAAAAGCAGCCGAATCGACAATAAACAACTTTCAAGAACTTCAAGATCAATTCTTAGGATTGTAAACAACGTGGACGTTGATAATTAACGAAGAGGGAAGTTAACACCCGACTTAAAAGCTCTACTTAAATGCGCATAATATAAATTTTCCTGTCAGCATTTATGATGCTGTAAACATTATTGAATCTCGGAATCCAGAACCAACACTTAAACTTAATGTAAATACAATTCAATTTCATCATCCAGCAGCCACAGAGCCAACGTCCTAAAACGGACTTCTATAGATAAGCTAACATAAACACGTAGGCGAGGTTTCATATAGTTTTAAGATACAATTGTAAAGTAGTTCATAAGTAAACTCAGAATAGAAAAGTTAATAAAATAAAGTCTTAATAAGTGAATAAAGTGTTTTTAAAACACAAAACTTCACATAACATTAGTAATTCGTTGCAAAGTGCGAAGGCCTTGTATAAGGAATTTTTGAAAAGTTTCATTAATTACTGTTTCATGATTTGCGTGCTTCCATTTTCTATGATACCAGTCTGTTATGAGTCGCGTTACGTAGTGGTTTTTTGGTAATATGATTAACCCTTAAATGCACCGTGTATCTTTAAAGATACAACCATCCAAAATTCCTACGGCTATATTTTTGGTTTGATTTTTTCAAATCGGTTCGATATTATTTAGAATATTATAAGTCCTAAATAAAAAAATTGTTTTTGCTTCTATTTGTCATACTTTTTAATAAAATTATGTACAAAGTCAAAAAAAATTTTTTTTAATTACACAAACACTATTTTTAACAGTTTAACTTCTAGGAACAGATAAATAATTTTGATTAGAAAAAAATACTGACTGCTTTCAAAACATGTTCTTTAGTGATTTTAAGTGGTTCGAAAAAAATTCGATCATTTGGCACCTCACTGGGTCACTTTAGTTGGTTGTTTCTTTAAAGATACAGTGTGCACTCCCTGCAGCTTTTGCTGATTTTATTTTTTTAAAATAAATGAATTAATAAAAATTTCGTTACACATTTCTTTTATTTTGATATATTTTAATAGGGATTTTAGATGTGGGTAAATTCACATTGTATCTTTATAAATACAACCACTTTTTTTAAAAAAACTTTATAAAAAAAAAAATTATTTTTTCAAAACTAAAAACGCAGTTTCATAGATCGATAAACATATGCCATACATCTAACACCTCGTTGCAATCGTGAAAAACGGTAAATATCGACTACAGGCTTTCGAACTTCCGCCTGAACTGCCACATGATGATGATAGTTTCGCTAAGGTTTGCCTCTTGTTTGGCCCATTCATCCTTCGACTGCGGTCCGTCGAACCATCGCTGTGCCACTTCAAATGGATGCTGCTGATTGATTTTGGTTGCTGCATCTGCTATGTTCAATTTGGTGGTCACGTAATACCAGTTCTCAATAACGGTAATTTCCTGTATCTCTCCTACCTTGAACATAACAAATTGCTTGAACTTTTTAGGATCAAACTGAATCCATGACAAAACAGTTTTGGAGTCAGTCCAATAGCACATTTTCGTGACCTTTATACTTTGATCATCTTGATTATTTTTCTAAGACGAGTGCCTAATAAGGCAGCTAATAGTTCTATTCTAGGAATAGATACAGGCTTAAGTGGCGCCACTTTGGCCTTAGCGCATACAAACGTTACTTCAACTTTGTTCTGCGTCACGATTCTGAAATAAGCGCTTGCTGCGTATGCGCTCTCTCTCGCGTCTACAAATATGTGAACTTCTACAGCACTGTCATCGCTTGTTCTAAAGCCCAAATAACACCTCGGTATTTTGATATTCTGTATTTGGTGAAACGCCGATAACCAAACATGCCAAATGCCACTCAATTCGTCAGGAATGACCTCGTCACATTCTGTGTCACTCCAGATTCGCTGCATTAAAATTTTCATCTGTATTGTGTAAAATGGGGTAAATTTCAAGGAATCAAAAATTGACATTATTAATCGCAGCAATTCCCTCTTCGTTGGTGATTTTTCACCGCTCAGAATAGCTTTATTAGCTTTTGTAAAGGTCAAATTAAATGTAAAAGAATCTTGAGCTGTATGCCACCACATACCTAGTACTTTTTCAGCTTCAACAATATGCTCCACTGTTCTTAAACTGTGGAAATAATTATTCCCATATATTTAATAAAAAAAAATCTTTGCATGCTTTTAGTCACTTCTGAATTAATCAATGTTGGCATACTGCATACTTCATTTTAAGTAGCTATATTTGCTTTTAATTAACTTTTTATTAATTATACATTAATATTATTCTTATTATTTTTTTTTTGTTTTTCTAAATCATTTTTTAAATTACGTAATTAATTAGTTTACGTCTTGTTGAAATCACTACATTTCTTTTTCTTTTCCATTTTCTTTTAAAATTATTTCTTTACTTTCAATTATTTTTACTTAATTTTTAATAAATTTTCATATTTTCATTTAAAATTAATTGTACCAAACCTGACTGCTTTATTAAGGGTGATACCGAGCGGATTTTATCATGTTGGTTATGTGATAATGCTGTTCATATCAATTGTGCAGGCGTGTCAGGTCGAGTTGCAGACCACGTTGATGAAGGTAAAAGCTTACGTTGGTCTTGTGAGAAATGTAGACTTGCAGACATCAATTTTTACAAATTATTTAAGCAGACCAAGCAAAGTTTCTCCGAAATTAGTAGAGATCTTTCTTCGCTTTCTGCAAAAATTAGCAAATATCAAACTTTTTTCAATGAATTTAAATATATTGATGAGCCAAATTCTTCACCCAAGCGGAAAAAAACACATGACCCTTCGAAGAAAGCAGAAAACTGACTCGACACCGCCACCACCTTTTTCCGAATAGGACATTGTTGAAGACATGGACACTTTGGGGATTGGCGATTTATCGCCAATTGGCCGCTTTTTTACTTGTTTTTGTGCTTAAATTTTTAGGATCGCCTGGCGATTTTTTGGGCGATTTTTGTGAAAACCACGCTTTTTCAAAAACTCATCTAATGTGTTTAAAATTTCAATTAAAGAAAATAACAATTGTTTTCAACGAGAAAAAGTTGACTTTTTTCAAGCTTACGTTGAAATCACAACATTTATTCAAAATCTTGCTTCAAAAATTATAGAAGAAGACATTGTCAAAAATTTCAATTTTGATAATTTAGCTACATTCAGCTTAAATAAAATTTTAGCGGATAAAAGCAATTATAAAAGAATTAATGACCTTACATTTCATTATCAGTTCCATGAAGAAATTCAGAAATTAAGTGATGATATTTTTATGATAGACATACTATCAAAATGCCAGAATTTCATTGTAGTTTTAATCAAGGAAATGTTAAAACGATTAGCTAGTCATTTAGAAATGTTTGAAAATGCTTTTATTTTATGTCCTGAAAGATGTTTAAACTATATAAGACCTTTCCGTGAACTCCCTCTTTATTATCTATTTCTTGAAGAGCGACGTGCAGCAGAAATCGAATACGAATCTTTGTTGACATTTCCATGAAGCAATGTTTTCAAAAATAAAGTGCCATCTGAAAGTGAAGAATTTAGGGAATCGGCATATAAAATTAAGACAGCAGTAGGGGGAAAAATGTTGGACAATATATCGTCGTTGCGCATACAAAAAAGGTTATGTGTTTTTGAACAATTTTTCAGGAGACGAAAAAAACAAAAATGTTTTTTAACAATTTCAGTACTATTTTCACATAGCTGCTAACTTTTACATTTGTTAACTTCTGAACCAATAAGAATATCAAGAAACCATTAGGTGAATAGATGGGGCATACATATGGCTGTAAGGATGTTTTGTGTAAAGTATGTTTTATATTTACATTTATATAGTCCTAACTTTTTATTGCCGAAGATATGGCTATAGAAATAATGGCCAATATGCCGTACTGTATTTTGCCAAAGATAAGGCTATGGATATAATGGCTAATATGCCGTACTGTTATTCATAAAAGAAAAAGACTTGTTCCCTCTTTTGAGATTACTTTAACTCTGATTTTATTATTCAAATATTGCTTCTATATAAACTAAAAATACCAGTATTAATTTTTCAAATAATTCTTACAACTAGTTCTTAAACTCCTCCCCACTATTCTATTTTCATGTTGTTCCAATTTCAAAATTAAATTTGTTAGTTTCTATTGGTTTGTTTTTCTTTCACTTCCTCATTGATTCAACATTGAGAAATATGCTGCACTTGCACTTGTGCAGCTAATTGGGTTATCGAACAGTGATCGCATTGTCCACATTGGTTGATGACGCAATGTGTTATAGTAACCCAATGCAAATTAGTAAACGTTGGCTATTTGAAAGAATGAATGAAAGAAAAACAAAACAAAATATCTTTTGTTACCAAATATGTAACGTACCGTAAGCTGGCTGTGCTATGACACTACACCCTTACCCTTAAGCGAAAAATTATTTCTTGAAATGATTTTTAAAGAGTGGAGGATTTTAAGAATATTTTACATATTTGTAAAGCTAAAATTTTTTTTTTTTTTTTGTTGTTTTTGTTTTATATTTATTTATAATTTATTATTAATAGTAAAATTATATATATAACTTGTGTAATGAGTATATATTTTTATAGTTATTAAACTTAATTTGTTTCTAATAAATATATTTTATATAATAATAATAATAATAATAATAATAATAAAAATAATAATAATAATAATAATTGTATATAGTATAATATTATATTTGAAATTATATTATTTACATGACATGTTTAGATTATTAACAAGTTTTGTTGTATTTCTTTAATAAATTGTTATGAAGTTCTTTTGTCTTGCCGTTAATTTCAATGACAGAGTTCACTCCTTTTCTATCGACAATTTTAAATGGTCCCTCATAAGGGCTTTCTAGTTTTTTCTTATTTTCTACTCTTACAAAAACTAAATCTCCTATTTCTAGTGATTGAGGCCTCTTATCTTTATCGTAATCTATTTTTCTTTTATCTTTAACTTTGGCTATCATTTCCCTAGCTTTATTTATTGAAGTTCTTAACCTTAGTTTTAATTCATTAGCGTAATTGTCTAGGTCATAAATTTTATTTGTTTGTATAAGTGTATCACTTGGCAGTGACGGCAATTTTCCAAAGACTAACTCAAACGGAGAATAGTCTGTGTCAACATGGGGCGTCGTATTATACGCAAAAGTGTAATACGGTATCCACTTGTCCCATTCATAATCGTTTGTGAAGGAAAGTATGAATTGATTTAGTACTCTGTGGTTCCTTTCAAGAGCACCGATTGTTTGGTGATGATAAGGGGTTGAAAATATTTGTCGAGTGTCAAGTAATTTACAAACACTTGACATTAGCTCGTTTGTAAATTCTGTCCAACGATCGGACATAAGTGTTTTGAAACAACCGTACTTGAGTATTAATTGTTCGACAAGTGTTGATGCAACTGTCTTGGCGTCTTTGGCTGCAATTGGGTGAGCGACTATAAATTTGGTTAGCTCACATTGCATCGTTAAAACATATCTATATCCGTTCGATAAACGTAAAGGACCTACAGTGTCAATTGATATCTTTTCAAAACTTTTTGCTGGCGTGTCTGTTAACACTAAACCTTCTTTGATGTGTTTTGTTTTTGTTGCATTTTTCACAGCTATTTATAAATTCTTTTATCATTTTTCTCATCCCTTTCCAAATATATCTTTGCTTAAGTTTTGCAATTGTCTTTCTTATTCCCATGTGTCCTGATGTATGTGTGTTGTGGAATTCTTCAATTAGTTTGTATTGAGTGAGCATATTTTTTATTTGTTGTGGAGCTTTGTAAATTAGTATATTTATAGGCGAGGTTTTATTTTCTTTCAATGCATTGTATTCTCTCTTAAACGCGTTTATATCAATATTTTCAAATATAAAATTTTTATCACATAGGGCTAGCTCTTTTATTTGTGATTTTCGTAATAAACGATGTAGCTTCTCCAACATCTCACCTAGGCGCGAAGGGTCATCGCTACACGTTATGTGCACTTCTTTTTTATATATATTTATGGTACCTTTACTTTTTTCTTTTATAATAAATTTTATTTTCATTACCTTCCTTACGTCATTAAAGGATGTACATTCCCAAATATAGAGTTGATCAGACTCCTTGTGAGATATGTTATCATCTTTAACACTTCCTTGGAGGTGTTGAGTCAGGTGGTGGGATCCCTTATTTTTATTTTCACTCGCATTTGTTTTCATATTTTTGCTCCTAATTTCTATTTTTTTCTTTATGCTGCTTTTTGCTCCTCGTCGTAACTACTTTTAGTTCTTTTTCATCAATTTCTAATGTGGGAATCATTGTTTTAAGAATTTCGCTGTCTATTTTTATACGTGATAATGCGTCAGCGTTAGTGTTGATTTTTCCTTGTTTGTATACAATTTCAAAGTCGTAGTCAGATAGGTCTAATCTTATCCTAGTCATCTTTGATGATGGATTCTTGTGCGAAAATAGGGATACTAGCGGTCTATGGTCTGTCACTACAATAAATTTTCTTCCATATAGGTAAGGTTTGAAAAAATTTATTCCCCAATGTATTGCTAATAGTTCTTTTTCAATAATCGGTTTGTTTATGTCATGTTTTTGGAGTGACTTGCTAGCATATGATATTGGAAGATCGTGTCCTATGTCTCCTTGTGACAGTACAGCTCCTAATGCAAAATCAGATGCGTCAGTTGTTAATATAAATGGTTTTTCAAAATTCGGATATTGTAGAATTGGTGGGTCGACAAGTTTTTGTTTTAAACTGTTAAATGCTTTATCGCATTCCTCCGACCAAATGAAAGGTGTTCCCTTTTTTAGCAATGAATTTAAGCATTTTACGATGGCTGCAAAGTCTGGTATGAAACGTCTGTAGTAATTGCAAAAAGCTACGAATCTTCTTACATCATCTGAATTTTTTGGTGCTGGATATTTTAAAACTGCCTCACATTTAGCTGGATCTGTTTTAATACCTTTGTCTGTTATTAAATGGCCGAGATATGTTACTTCTGACCTTAGGAATTGACATTTGCTTGCGTTTAGTTTTAAATTATATTTTTGCAAGCGTTCAAAAACTTTTGTTAGGTTTTGGTTGTGGTGTTTTAATGAGCATCCAAAGACTATTATGTCATCAACATAAAGGAAGGCTTCTGAGTTCAAACCGCTCAGAGCTATAGTTAGCATTCTTTGGAAGCTGTTTGAAGAGATTTTGAGTCCAAAAGGTAAACGTTTAAAGTGATAATGTCCGTCTTGTGTTGAAAATGCTGTTAATTGTCGTGAATTTTTGTCTAGAGGTATTTGATGAAAAGAGCTCGTCATGTCTAATGTGGAAAAGTATTTAGCTCTTCCTAACATGTCTAAAACGTCTTCTAATCTTGTCAGTGGAAATTTGTCGTTGATTAGTTTCTCGTTCAGTTTTCTGAAATCTACTACCAAACGCCATTTCTTTTTGTCATCATTGCTTTTCTTTGGTACTAACAATAATGGTGCGTTATATGGGCTTACTGAGGGTTCAATTATGTCATTGTCTAATAAGTTTGTAACCTGGTCGTTTATTTCTTTATATTGTGAATGGGGTAGCCTGTAGTTCTTTATATAAACTGGTGTTGTGTCTGATAAGTTTAATTTTTGAGAATAAAAATTGTTGGTTGTGAGTTTTTCTCCTTCAAGGTGAAAAATAGATTGATATTTCTTAAATATGGTTTTTAGTTCTATTTCAGTGTTACAGTCCAGTTTCAATTCAGTCATTAATTTTTTAAACCGTTGTTCGTTTGTTTCTTTAATTGGTTTATTATATGTGTTCATGATTGTGTATTCGCTTAGTTGTTCTGTTTTTGGTTTAATCTCATTCAAAATTATTTCTTTATCGTTTATGTTCATCACTTTTATATGGCAAATGCCTTTGGCGGATCCTAAAGAATTAGCTAGAAATACACCTTCTGCAAGTTCTTGATTTAAAATTATACTATCTTCTTTAATGTTTAGGTTGATTGGGAAGATCATTTCGGTTCTGGGGGGTATTCTAAAAGTTGTTTGTTCTGGAAGTTTTGTATTTATTGGTATCACATAATCTGTGTTGCCGATAGGTATTGTTATGGTAAATGTTTCATAGTCTATGATGCATGCATATTTTACAAAGAAATCTCTTCCTAGTATTCCATCTGTAGTAATGGGAAAGTTGTCATTCACTATATGAAAATTGTTCTTAGCACAGTGTTCTCCAAGACATAGTGTCAATTTTGTGACTCCTAAAGAGTATACTTCATCTTTAGTTATACCTGTCAATCTGCATTTGTTGTCTGTATTTATTTCAAAATTTGCGTTCTTTTCTTTGCATATCGAAATATCTGCACCTGTGTCTAATAGAAATGTTAAAATGTTATTTGTTTGTGTGCATTTAATAGTAATGAAGTTTGTAAGATTTTCTGATATAAAGTAAATTCTTCTTTTATTTATTGTTGGCCATCCGGAGGTGCTTGAAAATTTTCCTCCGGGCCATCCATGTTTCCCTGGTTGTTTACTATACACATATAGTGTCTGTTACCTCCTTGGTTGGAATATCTTTGGTTGTTATTCCTACTGTTGTTGTTGTTGTTGTTGTTGTTGTTGTTGTATCTTCCTTTGACAGCGTTCTTGTTGTGTGTAAAATTTCTGTTGTTGTTATTGTATCTATTTTGATTGTTTTGTTGATTTGAGTTGTATCTGAAATTGTTGTTTTTTATTATTGAAATTGCTATTTCTGTTTACGTTTTGAGTGTTGTTCATATTATTATAGTTCCGTCTAGGATGTTGTCTATTAGGGTTTGCATGGTAGTTAAAAATTCTGGAGCTATTGTTTTGAGTGTCGCGTTCAACTTCCTGTGCAATGTCTATTGCTGTGTTGAAACTGTTAGGTTGGGCTGCAAACAATGTAGTCTTTAAACGATCATCTAAACCGTTTTTGAAAATTGTTAAAGCGTATTTCTCATTCATGGTTTCTATCACTCTTTTTTGCTCACTTGTTGCACTGTTTCCTAACTCTTTTATTTGTAAACTATTAAGTTCTGATACTAGATTCAAAATTTTGTCTTTGAAATTTATAACTGAGTTATTTTTCTGAGTTGTTTGTGCTAACTGTGTGTGGATTTGAGCGATTGTTACATTGCTCTTGTATCTTGCCTGTAAACGTGTTTTAAGATCTTCGAATGATGCTATATTTGAACCTAAAGCCGTACGAACTACTGTACTAAGCTTTACACTAGTGATAAATTCGATTAAGGTTTTCTTTGCGTCATTCGTATAAGATTCATGTAGTAATTCTGTAATTTTTAAAAATGGTTCTAATTCTCTATGCTGTCCACTAAATATTGGTATGGCCTTTAGAGCCGTTTCTAAATTAAAAGCTGACATACTGTTTAATATTGGATTCTGATCTTCTGTGTTATTATTATCTATTAGCTTACCTTTTTCTATGAGAAATCCTTCTATTGCCTTAGCTTTGTCTTCGAAAAGTTTTAAGTCCTCTTTTCCTTTTGTCTCAATTATTGATTTTCTTAGCTCATCTAGTCTACTTCTTATCTCCCTAATATATTTTTGTGTGTATTGCCTATTTGGTGCCTTTTTTAATTTATTTAATATCTCATTTGCTAAATCTGTCTCCATTTATATTTATGGAAAAACTCGCGCAGTCATAGCTCGATTTTCGATACTCTTGAGTTTTATTGTGCATAACAGACATTATATATATAATTACATTTTTCACATATTAAGTGCGGTTCGTGTTTTACGAAACTTGTCTTTATAAGGTTTTTATTACAGCATTTGCATTTAAAGCACTCACGATGGCATGCTTTGCTTTTATGTGCCATGTATATAATTTTACCTATGTCTATAATTTTTTGTTGACAATTTTCGCAATATTTACTGAAAAGTATTCCAAAACATCCTTGGTAGTAACTTTTTGTGCCGAATTTTATTATATTTTTTTTTTTCTTTTGCAGTAGACATTATTTGATGTTTTTAATTTACTTTATTAAATTATTTAAAATATGTTAAAATTCAAAATTTATTCAATAAATTTTATTGTGCTATTAATGTTTTATACAGAGTTGCCTATGTTTCGCAACATTTGTTTTCTTACATAATTCTTATAGTATCTATTGATTATATATAGAATAGTTGCAATCATAAATATCGCACTAAAAATAGTAATGAAATAAAAAAAATTGCTGCTTTCGTTGTTATTGCTGTTGTTGTTGGTGACGACCTCTTGCTTGCTGCTGAACCATCCCATGGCTGCCGTAGTTTAATTTTTCTTTCTGTATTTGGTTTATTAGTTGCCTTTTTTGTGTCGAGTCTTTTACCAAAGGTATTATATTATGTATTTGTGCAATCCTTTGTCTTGCTATTACCCTTCGGCCTCCTCGTGGTCTCTTTGGTTTCTCCTGAGTTGCGGTTTGGAATTTTCTATATTCTTTAAGTTCTTTATTTTGCGCTGCTGTTCTTTCCTTGTATTGTTCAATAGTTATTGCCTTTGGGCCGGCACGGATCGGTGTTGGTTGGTACGTTTGGATAGGTTCAGTTGCAGTGGCAGCAAGTTGCGGCACGTATTCCTCTTGGAGTTGCTCTTGAGCGTAACAAGACCACTTTTTGAATATTTTATCAATTTCTTCTTGCTCGTTACAGTTTGACATGCTTCAAAATGCGTAATTTATATGGCAGGATCGCCATGTAAGGATGTTTTGTGTAAAGTATGTTTTATATTTACATTTATATAGTCCTAACTTTTTATTGCCGAAGATATGGCTATAGAAATAATGGCCAATATGCCGTACTGTATTTTGCCAAAGATAAGGCTATGGATATAATGGCTAATATGCCGTACTGTTATTCATAAAAGAAAAAGACTTGTTCCCTCTTTTGAGATTACTTTAACTCTGATTTTATTATTCAAATATTGCTTCTATATAAACTAAAAATACCAGTATTAATTTTTCAAATAATTCTTACAACTAGTTCTTAAACTCCTCCCCACTATTCTATTTTCATGTTGTTCCAATTTCAAAATTAAATTTGTTAGTTTCTATTGGTTTGTTTTTCTTTCACTTCCTCATTGATTCAACATTGAGAAATATGCTGCACTTGCACTTGTGCAGCTAATTGGGTTATCGAACAGTGATCGCATTGTCCACATTGGTTGATGACGCAATGTGTTATAGTAACCCAATGCAAATTAGTTAACGTTGGCTATTTGAAAGAATGAATGAAAGAAAAACAAAACAAAATATCTTTTGTTACCAAATATGTAACGTACCGTAAGCTGGCTGTGCTATGACACTACATGGCTATTAAATGGTAAAATAAAAATAAAATCGAAATTTTACATATAGCCTTTTTTGTATGCGCAACGACGATATGCAAGTTCGCATTCATCTTGCTTTCCTTGCCACATTCTAATGCATTTGTGGAGCGTATTTTCTCCGTCATGGATTTGACCAAAACTAAAATTCTTAACAGAATGAAATTTGAAATGCTAACTTCAATCATTCAAGTAAAATGCTTCATGAAGGCTCAAAACTGTTGTTGCAATTCGCTGTCAATATCCGATGATATGATTTCAAAAATGACTAAATCAATGTATGAACTAAACAATACTTCGAGAATTGACGAAACGGAGGAAGAGTCTAATATGGCTGAAGTATTTAATAGAATGGAACGTTTTTTGTAAAAAACTTTTATTTTTAAAGTTGCACATTGAAAACTTCTAAATAGTTACAGTCTCTTAAAAAAATGTTCTTTAACGATCAAAATGCTCGTATAAAATGAAGTAGCTTTTTTATTATTTAGTACAGATCTCAATATTATATCAATTAAGGCGAAAATAAGAACTTTTATATATCTAATACTATTAACAGATCTCAATATTATTTGAAAAAATGTATATAATTTGTTTTGTTTTATATACAATATAATAAATTTCTTAGAAAAAGTTGCGAATTTGGCGATTTTTTTTTCATTGGGCGATTTTGGGCGATATTTTTTTTAAATCTCGCGCTTTTCTCAAAAAAGTTCTGGCAACACTGCCCCTCTTCCTACTGTTGCTTCTTCTTCAAATTTAACAAATTTAACTGTTTCTGCTCCTTTGCCGTCGTCGGCTCCACCCATTGCCAGATTTGTCGTATGTCCAAACTCTTGCTCCTACTGTTGTCGATGCTCATCAGGTTGCACTTATTTCGGAGGCATCTGTTCCAAACTCACCTAAGCCATTAGTTGCGGTTCCTCCAAATAAATCAATCTTTGTTTCGCGCTTAGCTGCAGATACAACAGAAAATTTTATAAAATTTTTTATTAAAGCAAAGGTGAAGTGTTCTTTGTCTCTTTCGATCCAAAAATTCAAATATTTAAATACGAGACTGACTACTTCTTTTAGATTGACTGTTCCGGAAAATTTATTTAATACTCTTGTGGATGTAAATTTTTGGCCTCGTAATACAATTGTTCATAAATTTGAATTTAAAAACAAACCACGTATTGCAAATATTGTACACTTGCCTCGTCCTTCTAAGAATCCTTAGTACCATACAAAAAACGATTAAAAAATCACAAGTCTACATTAGAGCTTGTGTATAAAAACGTTAGAGGTTTCAAATCTAAACTTTCTGATATTTTCATTAACAGTTTTGATTTTGAATATAACATTATAATTTTTACTGAAACTTGGCTTCGCTCTAACGTCTTTAATTCTGAAATCATGTGCAATAAGTACCAAATTTTTCATAAAGATCGCTATAATAAGATCGGTGGTGGCGTTCTGAAAGCTGTCCATAACTCGTTTGCTTCTGAGGAATTAACAATTCCTGGCACCAACGATCTGGACTTTATTTGTGTTACATTTAAACTAAATAATAATACTAGTTAATACTAATGACATCGAAACTATTCGTAATATGCTTAAAAATATGGATACTATCATTGTTTTAGGTGAGTTCAACTTACCTTCCGTGTCCTGGAGTTTGTCCGATAATTCCGCATTTCTTACTCCTATTTCTGCCTCTGATTGGATAAATGATTTCTTAGATAAGTTGTCTGATCTGTGTCTTCAACAGGTTAATAATATTCTTAAAAAAAATTATAGATCTCTTGACCTTGTATTCGTAAACAGATGCACTTCTGTAAATCTCCGTCGTTCGAACCCAGTTTCTGTTCCGGAAGATGATTATCATCCAACTCTTGAAATAACAATATTACTTGCCAACGAAAGTGAAAATAAATTAGCTCCAGATACGCGATATAAAAAAAAAGTTTAACTTTAAAAAAAACAGACCATGTTAAACTTAATGCTCTTCTCGCACAGATTGACTGGTCCCCAATTTTAAATAATAAGTCATCGTACTCTTTTTATGATGTATAGATCTTCAAATCCACAGTACAGTCTTTCAATGATACCTTGCAAAAATTCTTCTCATTATCTGTGCCAAAAAAAAAAATTGTAATTCCAAACCTTTAAATCCTCCTTGGTTAACTAATGAGCTTAAGTCTCTAAAAAATTCCAAAAATCGCTTATTTAAGAAATATAAACATTCAGACTCTAATCTAGACTTCGCTTGCTATTCCTCTTGTAGTTACAGATATCAACTATTAAATAAACAATCTGCACAGAACCAAAAACGTACTTAATAACAAAGAAAAAGTTCTTTGTCCCAATGTATTATACATTAAAATTGGTCCAAAGTACGAGTTCCTTGATTCAATGAATCTTTGTTCTTACGTTATTTCTTTGATATGTTATGAAGAAAAATGATTAATTAATGACACATTGGAGGACGATCCTCACAAGGCAACGCGTGAGGGTCAAGGGGACGATCTTCACATGGCAACGTGTCTGACTGCCTCAACCTGGTGAGGCCAGCATTATCCATGTCGAACTCGTCTCAAGTCAACTCAAACCTCTGCGTGGTGTCCTCTAGAAACGGCAAACTGGCAACCGTTAGTTTGACGGCTAATCTGAGCGGCGGGCTCCCCCTGCCTTTAAAGGGTTGTGCGTTGGGTTTGAAGCCCACCACGTAAAAACAAATTTCAATGAAAACGACAAGAAAAAAGATAAATATGATCCCCAAATCTGATGACGACTACCGCAAACGAAAAACTGACAATGATTTACGGATATGCACCTGGAACGTCCGAACCCTTAATTGGGATGGTGGCTCTATCCAACTGATAGATATCTTAGAAAGATACAAAGCTGATATCACTGCAATCCAAGAAATGCGATGGAAGGGACAGGGTTGCTCAAGGCAAGCATCCTGTGATATCTACTACAGCGGCCATGCGGAGAAGCACGAATTTGGATGCGGATTCGTGGTTGGCAAGCGACTACGACATCATGTTCTGCGATTCACACCTGTGAACGAACGACTTGCCATAATCCGTGTCAAGGCAAGATTTTTCAACAAAAGCCTGATTTGTGCGCACGCTCCGACAGAAGATAAGGACGATGAGACCAAAGACAGCTTCTACGAGCGCCTTGAAGAGGCCTATGAGCGCAGCCCCCGCCACGACATAAAAATCGTGCTTGGTGACTTCAACGCCAAGGTGGGAAAAGAAAATATCTTTGGTCCAACAGTTGGAAAGTTCAGCCTCCACGACAATACCTCCGATAACGGAATGAGGCTGATTGACTTTGCCGCAGCGCGAAACATGGTCGTTAGTAGCACTAGATTCAAGCATCTCAATATTCATAAAGCAACTTGGCTGTCTCCTGATCAAAAGACGCGCAATCAAATTGATCACGTTTTGATTGACGGAAGGCACTCTTCTAGTGTTTTAGATGTACGCACGATCCGTGGTGCCAATATAGACTCGGATCATTATCTTGTCGCAGCCAAGATTCGTACACGCCTGTGCGCAACCAAGAATGCGCGCAATCCAGCACAGAGAAAGCTAGACGTCGAAAAGCTGCAATCAAAGCAAACAGCCGAAGACTTCGCTACTCGACTCTCACTCCTGCTTCAAGAAAGCACTCCTCCGATCGACGATATATGCGCGCAGTGGGATCACATTTCCCACTCTATGCGTACGGCTGCCGAAGAGGTGATTGGCTATCACCGCCCTCGCCGAAACCAGTGGCACGACCAAGAGTGTCGCGACGCCACTGCAGAAAAAGACGCCGCCTACAAAGCCACCCTGCAGTCAGTTGTAACGCGTGCTGCTAAGGAGCGATACAAAGAGAAGAGGAGGGAAGAGAGACGCATTTTCAGGCGAAAGAAAAGGGAAGCGGAAATGCGTGAGTGCGAGAAAATTGAGATGCATGGTGACAGGAATGAGGTCCGAAAATTTTTCGAAAAAATAAGACGCCTGGCCGATGGTTTCAAGACCGGAGCCTCTTCCTGCAAGGATGAAAATGGGAATCTAGTGACAGATATCCAGAGTACACTGATGATGTGGAGGAAACACTTCTCTAGGCTTCTGAATGGCGACGACGACAACAATCCCGCCAATAGAGATGATATTCCGGAATCCCCAATTTTGGACGACAGCGTTGAAGTTCCGCTGCCCGACCATAGTGAAGTCTTGAAAGCTATAGCTCGGCTTAAAAACAACAAAGCCGCAGGAGCCGATGGCTTACCTGCTGAGCTCTTCAAGAATGGAGGCGAAGCTCTATTTAAATGCATTCATGAGCTTCTATGCAGAATATGGTCGGAAGAATGCATTCCAAACGATTGGAACCTCAGTGTGCTCTGCCCAATCCACAAGGAAGGCGATCCACAATTTGCGCCAACTACCGTGGGATAAGCCTTCTGAATATCGCATATAAGGTCCTGTCGAGCGTACTATGTGAAAGACTGAAGCCCATCGTAAACCAGCTGATTGGACCTTATCAGTGTGGCTTCAGACCTGGCAAATCCACCATAGACCAGATATTTACGCTACGACAAATCTTGGAGAAGACCCTAGAAAAACAAATCGACACACACCATCCAATAAGGAATCATCTATATTCCACCATGTCTGAATTTGGTATTCCTGCAAAGCTCATCCGCCTTCGCAGAATGACACTGAGCAACACCAGCAGCACAGTTAAAATTGGAAAAGACCTCACTCCTCCATTCGATACCAAACGAGGTTTCAGACAAGGTGATTCCTTATCGTGCGACTTTTTCAACCTGATGATGGAGAAGATCATCCGAGCTGCTGATTTGAGACGCAGCGGCACGATATTCTACAAAAGTATTATGCTGCTGGCGTATGCTGATGATATCGATATCATTGGCCATAATACGCGCGAAGTCAGCGCAGCATTCTCCAGGTTAGCGAAAGAGTCGAGTCGAATGGGTCTTGTAGTGAACACAGATAACACGAAATACCTAGTGTCAACAAATAAACAGACCCAGCGTCTTGGAAACCACGTCACTGTTGACAACATCTCCTTCGAGGTTGTTAAGGACTTCGTCTACCTGGGATCCAGCGTAAACTCTTTCAACGATGTCAGTATTGAGATAAAGCGAAGGATAACTCTTGCCAACAGGTGTTACTTTGGGCTGAGTAGGCAATTGAGAAGCAGAGCCCTCTCGACGAACAAAACTCACGCTCTATAAGTCACTAATCATGCCCGTCCTATCATATGCAGCACAAACCTGGACGTTGAGCAGTTCTGATGAAAAGACTTTGGGGGCCTTCGAGAGAAAGATCCTTCGTAAGATCTTCGGTCCAATCTGCGTCAATGGCGAGTACCGAATTCGATTAAACCACGAGCTGTATGAGCTGTACGCTGACATCGACATAGTTAAGCGTATTAAAATCGAGCGGCTCCGCTGGCTAGGTCATGTTGAGCGAATGGAAAACGACGCTCCAGCGAAAAAAATATTCGATTCGGTGCCCGGTGGTGGTCAACGCAGAAGAGGACGCCCACATCTTCGTTGGAAGGATCAGGTGTTGGATAACCTGACTACACTTGGTGTTTCCAACTGGCGCCAGCAAGCGCAGAACAGAAATGGCTGGCGCAATTTCTTATACGAGGCCAAAACCGACTTACGGTTGTAAGCGCCAGATAAGTAAGTAAGTAAGTAATGACACATACAACTGTTACAATAAGTAACTCCGCCTGTTTTCACGAGCAGCCTGTCCAAAGCCAGGATAAAGGAGGATGGTCGCAGGCAACGGGTTCGCCCTATCCTGTGTAAATGAGAAGGGACTACCCAGATCCTGGAGTTGGTCGCCCAATCTGGGTAGTAGGTGGACCGTTTGACTTGATCAACGGTAGCGTATGCCTACAAGGGAATAGCAATAATCCTAAAGAATTTGTTAGCACGGGGATAGTCGTCACTCTCGACATACGTATTGTTGCAAGTCCCCACTGATACATTTTGCATTCGTCTCCTGGATAGTCTTATAAGCTTTGACTTATAAGGCTGGTATAAAAACGTTGTAATCAAGAGGTGTCAGATTGGGTACTCCGAGTGTGAAAAGTTAAACTTAGTAGCCTCGGAGTGCCGGTTTGAAAAGATGTGATATTGGGTGCTGCGAGTGACTGGGTGTTCATTTGGCGGCCTGTAGTACTAGTTTAACAAGGTGTCCCAAGGTGTGATTGATAAGGTGTATCAAGGAGTGTCATATTGAGTACTCCGAGTGTGAAAAGTTTATCTTAGTAGCCTCGGAGTACAAGATTGATGAGGTGTCCCAAGGTGTGATTGATAAGGTGTATCAAGGAGTGTTGATGAGGTGTCAAGAAGTGTCATGAGTTTTCCGAGTGTGAAAAGTAATATCTTAGTAGCCTCGGAGTTCAAGAGTGACGGGTGTATGAGTTAACTAGTGCTGCAGATGGCTAGGTGTTCATACCGGTAGTCTCGAGTACCAGTATTGAAATGGAGTATATAGTGGCGATCTTGTGTCGCACACAGTCAATGGCGATGTGGTCTACGCTGTAGCACGTCCAAGTAGTGGTGGCTTTTTCCTTCACAGTCAAGTGTGATGAATGCAAGTGTGTCGGTGTTGTGATAAATGCGTGTCGGGGAAAATCCTTTAGCCCAGGAGACTATCGTGGGCTGGCCCTTCGGGGAGTATCGTGCTGGCTGTGGTAGTTCAATGTCGCGAACAAGTCTGTGGATCGGCGTGGAGTTGCGCTAAACAACCGGGTGGCAATGCCTTACATTGCAAGAGATGTTAGATGGGTCTCGATTTCCACCAATAAATGTGGATGATGACCCAACTAATCATCCATAATTGGTACCGTTGCGTTCCAACATTGGTTGCTATCCATACAGTATATTTATTAATTTAAATATACAACAAAAGTATGGTGTGTGACCGGTGTTGAAACTACTATGACGGGGCGATGGTCGCGTCTGGAGTCATGGAAGTGACGCCTTGGAGAGTATGATGGACGTCATATAAATTAGCATGGCACGGACGTCCTGACGAATTATCTCCTAGGCATCAATTCCTTGAACCACGACCCCACTGCCATGGGGCAACGTGGAATAAGGCCTATACGGCAGGTGTCTGCGTTACTTTAAATGGAATTTCCTTCTGTTACAATAAGTTAGTCTGTCCTTAGAAATTTTAAAACAATATCAAGATATATTTTAAAAAATCATTTTCTTATTGAGATAAAATTCTCTAATGGTTTTTTAGATATTACAACACAAGATTTGGAACAAAATTTTAATGAACACGAACAATGAACTGTTCCTTAAAATTAAGAACAACGATTCATTGAACCAAAGAATTCGTTCTTTGGGGCAATGAATAGTTCTTAAAAATCAATGAATTTCGCTTTTTGAACGAGATTCTTTGATTTTAAGAACAATATTTGGTTCAGTGTGCCTATATAGCCAAAATAAAATCTAAATTCAAAGATAATGCGAAACTTTTCTATACTTTTGTCAACTCAAAACGAAAAATCTCCAGTTCCCCACCTCTTATGAAATTCAATCATGAAGAAGCATCTTGCGACATCGAAGTTTCCAACATGTTTCCAAACTTCTTTAAAACAACTTACTCCGATATTCCATTGAGCAGGAGTCTTGAATATCCTTACCTACCACCAGTAAACTGTTTTGAAACCCCCGTAATAGATTCTAATATAGTTATGCATTACCTTCGACAAATTAAATCTTCTTATACGACGGGTCCTGACGAAATCCCGAGCTGAATTTTAAAACATTGTTCTATTAGTTTGTGTTCTCCCATATCAAAAATTTTTAACACATCCTTGCACAGTGGTCATGTTCCCTATATATGGAGAAAATCTTATATAATACTCCTTCATAAATTCGGCTCAAAAATTGAAGTTTCCAATTACCGAGGTATCGGAAAACTAAGCGCAATCCCTAAGTTATTTGAGAAAATTTTAACTGATCAAATAAACCACGTCGTATCTTCCTCCATTTCCACCTCTCAACATGGTTCCTTAAAGGGAAAATCTACGTCAACTAACCTCTTGGCGTTTACTACGCGTCAAAGGTTTTACTTTAGGATGACAGACTGACGTTATTTATACAAACTTTAGCAAAGCTTTCGATAGTGTTAATAATTATCTTCTTCCGAAAAGCTTCATCTAATTGGGTGTCCCGTCAAACTATTGCACTGGATTAACTCGTACTTGTCGAATCGTTCTCAAAAAGTTTTATATAAGAATTCTATGTCAAAAAATATTTTGGTCACATCTGGTGTTCCGCAGAGAAGTCATCTTGGTCCGGTTTTATTTTTACTGTTTATAAATGGCCTTCTTTCTGTAGTAAAACACTGTAACGTCTTAATGTACGTCGATGACGTGAAACTTTTCCTAACTTACAAATCACCTGAAGAACAACAACTCTTACAATCGGATTTAAACAGTCTTGTGGAGTGGTGTAATTTAAACCTTTTAAAATTAAACTTAAAAAAATGTAAGCAAATGACATTCTCACGTCGAATTGCTAATAGTATAAATTACACTATAAATAATATACTAACTTAGAAATTGTACACAGTTCTCTTGATTTAGGTGTTATTATGGATCCTAAACTTCGTTTCAATCTTCAAGTTAATTTGGTGGTAAATAAGGCTAGAGGTGTCCTTGGTTTCATTAAAAGATGGGCTAAAGAATTCAACGATCCTTTCACTACTAAAATACTTTATACCTCTCTTGTTAGACCAATTCTTGAATATGCATCCGTAATATGGAACCCTCAATACAATGTCCACATCGATGCATTAGAATCGGTTCAAAAACAATTCTCACTTTTTGCTTTACATTATCGTTGGAACCCCAATATTATTCTTCCCCCTTATGAAACCCGCCTTAAAATTATTTCCCTGCATTCCTTAAGAATCAGAAGAATTATGCTCAATGTCTCCTTTTTATAAAAATTACTCAGTGGTGATATAGACTCACAATACCTCCTTTCTTCATTAAACTTCACCATCCCTAGGAGCGGAGCCAGACATTTCCAGCTTTTTAAGTTGAGTCAGTGCACTTCTAATTATGCCCTTCACGACCCTTTGCGATGTATCTAATGGCAACTTAAACTTGATAAATTTTTCTGACTCGGTGGATATCTTAAAACGTAAAATGATATTACATTTGAATAGTTAACACATTCATTGTGATAACAAATATAACTCGCGATAATTGTGTAGATTTTACGATTTAACAAATAAGCATCATCGAATATGATAGATACTTTATGTTTTCGTTTTATTTAGTTTCGTTGCTTTATTTTTTCATGAAATTATTTTAGATCTTTTATAGCTTCCCAAGTTTGAAATAGGACCATGTATACCGTGTCTCTCGGCTTGGTGTGTCAGAGTTTATCTCTTTTCCATACAAGTTTTTACCTGCGTTGACCCAAATGCATATCCAAATAATAACTTTAGCTCGGTGTTCCCTTATTTTAGTGACCCGAATATATAAATATATTGTGCCTACACAATATATACTTGTATATCTGTGCTATTTTTGGTATTGGTTTGGTGTTTGAGAGTTGCATCTCTTTTCCACGTAGGATCTTGGGTTGGACAATGGCCCCAAACTGAATGACAACAATTACAAATTAAGTTATATATGGTCTAATAAATTACTTTGGATGTTGTCTTGTATTGCTTCGTATTATTAAAAATGTGCTTTTATTCGATGATGTTTATTTACATAAGTACAAAAATTCTCAAATTCCAAATTTTTCTTCATTTAATTTTAATTTCCGCTGAAAGGCCAAGCAATTCTGCTTAGTGAAGGCTTATATTTGCCAACAGGTGGTATGTTTTAGTACGTAGGTGCATTCTATCAGTGCAGCTGATCCGGGAACTTTTTAGAATGTAAATCGTGCATGCGTATGACACGGGTCATACGTATCTATGAAGATCTCATACCTCCGGACGAATAAAAAAAAAAAGGCTTCTATGACCTCTTCACGTACGTTCTTTGTGAGTTCAATTGCTTCTTCTATGATGTTGACACTATCCAACATACTCGTATCATCTACGTTATGCCTTTTCACGATGTATAACGCAGCTCTGGGATATTCATGTTGATGTTGCTCTGTATTCAAATTTTTCGCATATTGACCGAATGACAGTGAGCAGCTGGCTCCAAAACTCATGACAGTCAACACATAAGTATCTGGATCACGATTAATTTCTGCATTTCTCCAGATGAATCTTTGGGATTGATCGACTGACACTCTATGGAACATTTCACGTATGTCACCCGAAATTCTAATTCGAAAACTAAACAAAACCTCCACAAGTGGGTTGAGCAAATGTGGGCACTTGTTAAGACAGCTGTTAAGAGATATGCCCTGGCACTCTGCTGCTGCATCCCAAATAATTATAATTTTCGATGGCTTGTTTGAATTCTTAACTGCAAAGATAGGCAGGTACCATTTTCTAGGAGAGTCTGTTTCGACTTTGAACAGCTGCCTTAAGTACAATTTAGCTTCCATTTAGGCTCGTTCATTCACGAAATCCTTCAGCGGAGCATCTTTGCTAAGTTTCCTTTCAAAACAGAGCATCCTATTCATTGCCATTTTGAAATTGTTTGGCAGTCGGCTTGATTCTTGTTGTCACCTCACATATGTGAGTAGTCTCACACTCGTCTCACGTCACTTGAATTGTGGTATTCTAGTTGTCATGTGAAGTGAGCGTGAGGAACATGTGGAAATGAAATCGCAAGTCGTGTTTATTGCGTCGGCTTTTTATTTTTTTAGCATCAATATCAATTTTAAAGTAAAAAAAAAATAAAAAGCAATTATTTAAGTATTATTTATTAAAATTAACATGAGTTCATTCGAGTTCTGGTTTTCGGATACTAATAGTGAAGACAGCAATGATGGTGCGAATTTAAAATTAAAAAGATTAAAGCTAAGGGACGCCTCTAACCCGTTGAAGTTACCGGATGGAGCGTAATTCCACCTCATCATCAACGCCATATGTTGGCGCATCGCACTGCGCGACTTTATGCAAAGACAAAAAATTTTTTAGACTTCTTCTAGGGCGTCCAGGTGAGCCAAACGGAAATGGCCGCAATTTTTTGTTATAAAACTCACCATCGCCTCAAATTGCTTTCTTGTGGTTATCTTCACTCTAAACGGAAATAAATCTATGGTATTTCAAGTTAATTTCATAAACAAAACCAAAATTAAACATATTTTATAACATACCTTTTTGGTTCTCACTTAAAAAATTTACGCGAGTAAAATGTCACTTAAATCCAACGACAAGTGACAACAAGAATACGAATTTTTGTCACAGTGAAACAAGTCACACTCATTTAGGTGAGGTGAGAACAAGAGTACGAATTTAGCGTCACAGTGAGACACGTCACACTCACTTAGGTGAGGTGACAACAAGAATCAAGGCGAGTATCTGCTCTGGTGACTTGCAAAGGAGTTTCGCTACGAAGCAGTTTTTTCACGTCTTACAAATCCCTTTACCAAGTTATTTGGTCCTGAATTACTCATATTGTGGTAGAGCTGCGTAAGCCCTTCGTTTTCTAGCTTATAACTCTGTACAACGAGTTTGTGCAGCGCCACATCATCATTACATTCGCATATATGCATTTGCAGATCTGAAGCCATCATAAACTGTCCATCCGAGACGTGTCTTAATAGCTGCCGCCTCACTGGGACCACCAGTCAGTATATTTTAACTGCATTGTAAGAAACTTGTTATTAAGACCAATTATAATTTTCGGCACCTCATTACGGTAAGATTCAACAAACAGCTCTTTAGGATGCTCATATCCCCTGGTTAATTCACAAAACAAGAGAGTTCGTTCAGGTAGATCGAGCTTTTTAACTTTTATTCGCTTTTCCTCTTTCTGAAATTTGCACATCAACTATTTCGGAGTCTTGTTCTTCGCGAATTGATCCATCTGTCATTTTAAATACAACTCTGATTTCGTGCCTTTCAAATTAAGTGCTTTTAGAATGCTTTCTTCAATCAATGTTGGCCCGAAGCCATTGTCAAGAAAAACGAACACGTCGATCGAACAGTTCTCGCATTGCAGATTGTAACCGGCAAAATTTTGAACAAAGTGTTGGACGTGTAAATAAAATGTGCGGAAACAACCTCAGAATTGTGTTCATCTTTCAAAGTGGACTTATGAAGCAGAGGGTGGTGTTTAGCACTACATCCGACAATTCTACATGGTTTACGTTCACGGCAAAACCTCAAATCATGTATTTTTAAGCAGCTTCAACTTTACGTATAATTTCTTTCCATTTATTGTCGTTACTCAATTTTTTAAATTTTTCACAATTTTTTATCAAATGGATATTATCGCAAAAATCTTTTTCAGTGCCATGAAAACCAACTCGATGAAATCTTCGTTTGTCGTTATCGTGTCGTGCAGGAGGCACCTCCTGATATGGTATGACACAATTTGCTGTGTCAGCTATGTCAAACAACCAATTTCCAAATATAACCAGATCAACAGCTGGAACAGTACGCGCGTATCTTGCCTAATCTAACTTAATCTGCGCAGGTAATTTTTCAACAAGCTCCTGAACCAAAGTTGGGCTGCGCAGATGTTGATCTAAATCAGCTGCCTGCATGACAGCGACCACCTTTTTAACATCCAATGCAAAATTCACAACTGCTTCCAATTTGTTAACGCTTATAGCTGGCGATATCCTCAGTTTAAATAAAAAATTGTTTATTTTGTGCTCTGGTCTTCCAAAAATCATTCTTAGGGTTGACATAATTTCAGGCACCAGTTCCGGCATCGTAAGCCTGCTACTCACATACTCGAGGGCCCTTCCTTTGAGCGATCGCTATAAACGAAGCAAATTTTCAGAATTCCAAACTCACATAGTTTCGTTGAGTTTTCACAATTGTTTACAAAGAGGGGCCACTCTTCGCGATTTCTATTGAAAACTGGTAGCTCGTGCGAAACAACCTGTCGCGCGTACATTTGACGCACATTGAAGTCATCGCCCCAGATCGGCTGAGGAAGTATTTTTGCTGCTTTACCATTCTCCATCTCATGCTCGCAGTGTTAAAGCGCTTACCGCACCGTCTACGTTGCCCTCCCTATAATTCCGTTCCGTACCTTCAGTTTTATTTCCGGTATCGCATCTTGTTGAGGAGCACCTATTTTTATCTGCTACATGCTCGTTGTGGTTCAAATTTTCGATACTACTAGACCCTTTACCTGGCAACTACCCCGCATTACGCTGTTCCTGGTTTTTCGCCTCTTAGAGGTCATCTTCAGAACAGTCATATTCATATTTCATCATAACCTCAAATTTCTTTCGTATAAAACGCATATTCGTTTTATACTCTGCTTCGAGCATTTGCAGTTCGAGTTCTTTGCGCCGGCTTTCCTTCGCGGAGCCGCACTTGCTTGCACTTTTTGTCGCACTCATCTGAGATCCAAATGGGATATTTTCGACTTGTTTCGGTTTGATACCTTCCGTAGATGCTTCGCCTTGGTCTTCCACTTATTCTTGGCCACCTGCTCGCTTTTGGCCATCCGCTTGATTATGACCTGATGCTGGCTTCTGCTTTACCCCTGGACCTGCTGGAAATATCTTGTAGTCGCTGCACTGCCAATCCTTATCCTCATCTCCAATGCTGGAGTCAATGTGACGCATTGGTAATGAAACCATTTGTTGCATACATAGCACTGTACCATTCTTGAATCGTCGTCATCCTGGAACCGGGGGCACCTTTTACCCGGCGTTACCATTGTTGAGTATTTCAATCGCTTGTATTCAACAACTTAAAAGAATTGTTAAAACTTCGATCGTCTTAACTCTTTCACGGGTTCCAAACCAAACTATGAGCTGCAGCGCCTGCTAAATTGAAACACTTTGTGTAAATTCAATTTACTTTAATTTTGTTTAGCGCAGCACGCATAAAGCTTGCTTTTAAGTTCTAAAAAGGAAAATAATAAAGTTTAAATAATATTTCATATAAATGTACAAAGTTTGATAATCTTACGTTGGTTTTAGACCGCGTGTTCAATTTATAAATAATTTTAAAAATTGGTTTCTTTAATTATAACAGTTAGTTTTTTTTTCCTATTTTTTAATAACACAAAGTCGAAGAATCAGAAAAAGATACGAATAGAAACATAAAAGTGCTAGTGCTGCCACCTTCTGCTTATGACTGAGTTGCCAACAACAATTATAACAATAACAACAATAACAATAATAACAACAATAATAACAACAATAACAACATTTATTGTAGAAATTCATATCCATACGTGGATCATATAATCTATATATGGGCGCCTTTCATGTTGCTTAAAATTAAGAAAAAGCAAAGAAAAATTTAAACTTTTTATGTCCGGTTTCTATTTTTGAATGGCACTCTAGTAGCACTTTAATAAGTGTAAGAGATGGAAACGATCGAAATAATGGTCCAAAGATATAAGCCAACAAAAAAGGGCGCGTTACGTAACAAAAAATAGAAGTGGGTTTTGTCTGCATCAATAAAAACGAAAAAATCTACGAAGTGTGCACGCTTTTTTTTATGATTTTTTTTTAATATAATCTGGAATAATGTAGCTATATATTCGTAATTGTTTCGTTGGAAAATCCTCTTTAGTTATTTTTATTTAAACCAAAATATGATACGTTACGATACACACGTTACGTAACATATTTTTCCATTATGATACATTATTATACTGAATAACTTCTTCACATTATTTTGATTTTAGGATTCTATTATATATAAAAAAACGTAAATTTTGATTCGGGTCATTAATAACACTGTTCTACACTAAAACTATAGAAGACATACCACGCATATATTTCATTAAGTGGTAATATATGATGACTTTCTGCATTTACAGAATTGTAAATGGAGCTCTTGTACATTAAATAAAAAAAAATTAGTAGAACAGTGTAATTAAAAAGTTTTTGTCTTTAAATGTTATTTCTATTACAGTGGACCCCCGGTAATCCGACAAACGTTTTGCAGAGCAGTCTTGAACTATCGAGTTTGTCGGATGATATAGTACTGCCTAAGACCCCTATAGTCTGGAATTTTTTACAAAATAGTACCAAGTAATCCGATAAATTACAGGTGCAATGATAAGATTCTATATGTTATACTCTGAAGTACAAATCATGCTTCATTATGTATGCCAAATTTAGTAAATTAACAAACACAAAAGAGAGCTTACGTTTTATTATAAAATTAACGTCGTTAATGATATAGAACTTACAAAAAATAATAACTTTACATTAGGAAATAATTGTGTACAAACAAATTTACATACTAAAATAATCAAAAATGATGAAAAAAAATCAAAATATGAATCAATCAATACAATTACATTAGCGAAGAATGTCAAAAAAATTTTCAATAATAATAGACATGTCGTATTACAGGGGGTACCGGATTAGACAAGGGCCGGACTATCGGGGGTTTATTGTATTTTGTATTTTAAAATATTTATTTTTGAAGAAAGTGCGGTTCGAACTGCTTTTATTTTTAAATTTTCGTCAGATGACATGCAATGAAGTTTTTGAATAGGTACCAGAGATATTCGGCACTTCCTTCCATTTCTTACTCAACCGAAGAGTGAAAACTCTTATCTGCTCTGTAGATAAATACATCAATCTAACTCCATGAATGTGTTCTCGAGTAATTAATTATATTTCATTATTTAATACATAAAAATATTTTATTTTACAAGTCGTCGCACTTGCGGTGACTAAATCGAGCATTACATTTAAAAATGCAGGAAGGTGGCAAAAAAATGGTAGATATTGAATAATTATAAATAATATGACATACAACTCCAAGATTGTGTTCACAAGGGTTGTATTTTTATACAACTTTTGCTTACAACATACAACTTTAGAACATCTTGTGAATTGCCTGAATATTTTTTTGATTTGAGGTTTAGCTGTTAAGATATGGAATTCTATAGAATTCACCCGATTCACGGAAGGGTTCTTTTGAAATTTTATTTTCATATTGAAGATAATTATAATATAAAGAATGTAAGTTTTTTTGTAGCGTCCGTGGCGTAGTTGGTTAAAGTGTGTGGCCGCTATGTCAACGAACCTGGAGACCCAGGTTCGAACCCCAGCAGCGACAGAAAATTATTTGAATTAAAATAATTTTTCTGTACGGCCGCCACCTCTCTGCAGACAATGGCAAACCTCAGAGAGTAATCAAAATGCCATGTAAAGCTTCTTGAGAACGAGAACATTCAGTTCATCGCCGTTCGGAGTCGGCGTTAAACATGTAGGTCCGGTTCTCGGTCAATTGTGTACAAACTTAATAACACGCACAACACAATTGATCATAAGAAGCTAGGTCAAAGTCCTTTCAAGGGCTGAAATGGCCAGTTATTTATTTTTTTTTTCAAGTTTTTTTATAGGAAATTGACTGATCTTTTTGATTTTCTAATCAGTTTTTAAATTTTATTTTTTTCCAGCTTCAAACCGGAAGTAAGTATTTCAAATATTTTTTTTAACAACTTCGACCATTCTTATTTCTTACCAATAGCTATGGAAGTAAAAGTAACAGAACATTGTAACTCCATTTGTTCCATTACATTTGCTGATGTCCTTCTACAAGAGAACTGGGATGCGTATTGGAAGAGGGGGTGTTGCTTCGACCATACGAACCAAATTTTTGATATCGAATGGCTATGGAACTAAACGTCGCAAAACAATGAAACTCAGTATGGGGTTACTAATTGCCAAAGTCTTTCTACTGGAATACTGGCACGTGCATTGTAAAAGGGGTGTGGCCCGATTTTCGATACAGAACAGCTATGGAAGTAGAGCTCACAGAACTTGGAACTCATAATCGAATTGCCACCTGAGAATGATGTCCTGCTACAGGGAAACTGTAACGGACAGTGGACCATGAGCGTGATGTCAGACTAAGGGTCTAATAAAAGTTTTGAATTTACTTATTATTTTAGAATATACTTGCCGGGTGTAGTATATAATACTTGTCGGAAATCGCTAGTATATAATATATAATAATAATAACAGTTTGAACTTGTCAATAGAAGAACCGTTCAAAGCCGAAATAGTTCTGTGGCAACGATATTGTTCTAAGAAAGATCTAAAAACAACAACAGTGAAGGAGACATCAAATTGATTATTACCAAGGATTACGCATATTTTTTTCGATAACATATTGATACTTTAAATACGTTAGCAGGCATTCCAGTGATTTTAGCTTCTGCTGAAAGAAGTTTTTCAGCACTGAAAAGGCACTGATCTTACCTTTTAATTCTTACAAATTATATTACTTCTTAACTTTTGATTCAAATATATAACTTTTGTAATTCAAATATTCGATTTAAAATAAGTAAGAGTATACAATGCAACGCATGAACGCAATGAATATAAATATGCGCTCTTTTGAGTAATTGTAATCAGTAATCATCTGAACTCCGTTGAACACAAACGTGTGATATTTCAAACACGGTGAGTAATTGCTGCAAGTGTAACAAAGGCAGCATGGAAGGCAGTATGATAACTTGCAATTTCTGTGCTAAAGTTTTTCACTCAAATTGCATTGATATTCACAATGACAACATTTTTTAATATCTTTTAAGACTTCATAACATTGTGTATAAGTGTTCTGTTTGTCTTAACACAAATAATAGCATGCTTTATCAAATATCTGCTATAAATTTTAATATGAACGAGCTTAAAATTAAACTTTCCGAGCTCAGTAAAAACTATGCAAAAATGGAAAGTGCTCTGAACTTCTCTACAGTTATAACATCACAAAACAATAAATCAAAACAAATCTCGAAAAATGTAGTGCACTTGCTCTTGCTTCGCCATCAAATGTTTCAACTTCTTCTCTTCCTACTTTTGGAGACATCAGTGTTCCAGTCCCATCACTTTCCAGTATGCTCCTCTTTCTTTCACCGCTGCTGTTCAATCAACTTCTTCTATGAATTCTTCAAAAAGAAAAAGAGAAATAAACAAACGAAACAATTGCAATCTACTAAAATTGTTGGATCAGAATGCACTCCCACTTTAAATGTTATTCCAATTTTAAAATGGGTGCATCTTTCTAGATTTCGATCACATACCGATCCAAACTTTGTAATTAACCATATATCGGGAAAATTTAACATTCCAGAAAATCAATTTAAATGTTTTGCACTTATCAAAAAAGATGCCGATATAAGTAACTTATCATACGAGTATGTCAATTACAAACTTGGTTTTCCGAATCACTTGCTCGACCGAATTATGGATACCTCAGCTTGGCCATGTTCTGTTAGAGTAAAAAATTTCATAAATGATCAGAAGCCAAAAAAGTCAAAAAACTTAACTGAATCACAAAATCTAACGATAGCACCATGATTATAGCACCTCATTTGTTACCACAATATTGGAGGCTTGAGAACTCACCGAAACGTGGCTCATCGACAACTATAACAACGCCGAGTATTTTGACTCTAACCAGTTCAATGTTTTTAGGAAAGATCGATGCGCACTCTTAACTGGGAGGTGGTGGAGTCTTAACAACTGTTCGCTCTGACGTGGTTTCCAAGACGCTGGGACTGTTTGTTTGTTGACACTAGGTATTTCGTCTTATCTGCGTTCACTGCAAGACCCATTCGACTCGACTCTTTCGCTAATCTGGAGAATGCTGCACTGACTTCGCGCGTATTATGTAGAATATATATCGATATCCAATGATATCGATATCATCAGCATACGCCAGCAGCATAATACTTTTGTAGAATATCGTGCCACTGCGTCTCAAATCAGCAGCTCGGATGATCTTCTCCATCATTAGGTTGAAAAAGTCGCACGATAAGGAATCACCTTGTCTGAAACCTCGTTTGGAGGAGTGAGATCCTTCCCGATCTTAACTGTGCTGCTGGTGTTGCTCAGTGTCATTCTGCAAAGGCGGATGAGCTTTGCAGGAATACCAAATTCAGACATGGTGGAGTACAGATGATTCGTTATTGGACTGTCGAAGGCGGCTTTATAATCGACAAAAAGATGGTGTGTGTCGGTTTGGTTTTCGAAGGTCTTTTCCAAGATTTGTCGTAGCGTAAATATCTGTTCTATGGTTGATTTGTTAGGTCTGAAGCCACACTGATAAGGTCCAATCAGCTGGTTTACGATGGGCTTCAGTCTTTCACATAATACGCTCGATAGGACCTTATCGTTTGGAATGCATTCTTCCTACCATATTCTGCATAGAAGCTTATGAATGCATTCAAATAGCTTCGCCTCCATTCTTGAAGAGCTCAGCAGGTAAGCTATCGGCTCCTGCGGCTTTGTTGTTTTTAAACCGAGCTATAGCTTTCAAGACTTCACTATGGTCGGGCAGCGGAACTTCAACGCTGTCGTCCACAATTGGGGTTTCCGGGATATCATCTCTATTGGCGGGATTGTTGTCGTCGTCACCATTCAAAAGCCTAGAGAAGTGTTCCCTCCACATCATCAGTGTACTCTGGATATCTGTCACTAGATTCCCATTTTCATCTTTGCAGGAAGAGGCCCCGGTCTTGAAACCATCGGCCAGGCGTCTTAACTCTGTTAGCTTTTCAAGTTTTCAGTCATCAAATCGTATATTAATTGATAATTGTATGGTTTCAGAAGAGGACGTAACCATTAGGGCGTATCGAATTACAATTTTTTTTCTAATTTCACATTCTAAGAGGTCTCAAAAGTTGCATGGGGTTGTCAAGATCAACCAAAAAAAATTTTAATGAAAAAAAAGGATGTCTTCCTGCCCCGCAAGGACAAAGTTATTTTTTGAGGAAAACAGTAAAAAATAACGACCTTAAAATGCTTTGACTTTTATAAAAAAAACTACGTATGTCTTAAAGCAAAAGTAAGTATAGGATTTAACTAACAATATATTGGTAAACACGATGCCACTCAGGATTTTTATCCACAATGTCCTGTGTGAAGGATTTTCGAAGCTGTTAGGAACCGATCAATAAAAGTTTGTTTCTTTAATTCATGTGCTTTTATTTCAAATGTTAATCTTAGACTAAAAATATAGCTAGCAACCAAACTAGTGTAGACATAATTGCAACAGTACGCAGTTCTTACATTCTGCTTTGAGAGACACAGTTATGATCTTAAGTTGAGTAAATAAAAGACAATGTGGAATGTGTACTTCTTGGCTGTACTTAATATATAACAATGGTTGTTATTAAATTCATAACAATGTAACTTAAAATATAATATTTTTGCTTTTACATGATGTTCAATTTTGATAAGAGTATATAAGAATAACTTTAACTGAATCGACTTATCTTTCACAAGAGCTTGCTCTTACACGACATCGACTTCGTAACACCATTCCATGTCGTTGTGATGTTGGAACTTGAGAAATTTCATTTATACAATTATCAATAGATTGACACAAATCATTAAATACATTTGATGATAATTTTTCAGAAGGGTTATTTAGAATATATGGAATATAATCACTCTTATTAGATAAAATAATTTGATTGACATGTCTTTTCCATTCTACTTTTTTACAATTCATTTCAATTTCAATAATATAATAATGTTCTCCTATTTTCTTTTTTACAATGCCATCTATCCATTTAACTTTTCCTGCTTCTCTATAATCTTTAACAATAACCTTATCCCCCCGTTCAAATTTTCGCTTACCTCTATCTTTATAAAATTTTCTTTGATTTTTTTGATTTTCTTTAACGTAATTTTCTACAGTTTTTATATCAACTGATTTTTCTTTAACATATGGATTAAGTAAATCAATTCTTGTTCTTAACCTTCTTCTAAGCATGAGCTGTGCTGGTGAAACACCGGTAGCGGAGTGGATTGTGTTCCTCTGGTCAATCAAGAAATTGTTTAGCTAGAAATGCAAATCTTTGAGGCTTCCATTGTACAGCATTTTCTTTAAAGCCAATTTTACTTGTTTGACCGCGTTTTCTGCCTGTCCACTCGTAGCTGGATGTCCCACAGGTGTTGTTAAGTGTTTAATTGCGTTTTGCCTGAGATAGTGTTGAAACTCTTTAGATATGAACGACCGCCCATTATCTGTGACAATTTCTAACGGAAGCCCAAACCTCGCGAATGTTTGTCTTAACATTTTTATAGTATGACCACTTGTAATTTCATTACCCATATCGGCACATTCAATCCACCTGCTGTGTGCATCGATTATAATTAAAAAGTTTCTATTAAAAATTGGTCCCATAAAATCTAGATGAATTCTTGTCCATGGTTCCTTTGGCCATTCCCATGACATTAAAATACTTTTAGAAGGAGAGAAATCTTCTAAGTCTTTGTTAAGGCTTGGCCACCAACAGTATGCTCTAGCAATATTTTTCATTTTCACTACCCCCAAGTGTGACTTGTGAATTTCTCCTAATACTAGTTTTCTAAAAACTTCTGGAATAACAGTTCTATGAGACCAAAACACACAATCATCTTCTATTGATAGCTCCAACCTACGTGAAAAATATGGCTTAACATCGGGGTCAGTTATGTGAGTTGGCCAACCATGTTCAATGAATTGCCGCACTTTTTTTAAAATGCCATCTTTTTCAGTTTCAACCTTAATCATTTCAAACGTGACTGGCAATTCTGCTACCTGATTAACATAATTAATACAGACGTTACCAACGTCTTCGACGGGCGAATCTTCTTCACTGTTCATTGGCGCTCGCGAAAAATAATCAGCTACATTATCTTTCGTGTTCACGTATTCCACGTCAAATACATATCCCGATAAGAACAAAGCGTAACGCTGGAGACGATTTGCAGACATGGACGGTATTGCCTTTTTAGGACCAAAAATTGAAATTAAGGGTTTATTGTCTGAAACCAGAGTAAACTTCCTGCCAAACAAATACTGGTGGAATTTCCGAACACCGTAAACAATCGCTAATGCCTCTCGTTCAATTTGAGAGTACCTTTGTTCGGTTTCCGTTAGTTTTTTAGATGCGTAACTTATCGGTCTTTCTATACTACTTTCATATAAGTGCGAAAGCACTGCACCAACCCCCACGGGACTGGCATCAACAGTTAATTTTACTGCAACTTGAGGATCAAAGTGAGCTAGGATCTGATTTGAAACAAGCAATGTCTTTATATGCACAAATGCCTTTTGCTCTTTATCACCCCAAACAAATTTCACACCCTTTTTTAAAAGTTGATAGAGGGGGGAGCAAACAGTTGCTAGTTGTGGGACAAACTTCCTGTAATAATTGAATACTCCTAAAAACGATTGCAATGATTGAACATCTGTCGGAACCGGTGTATTGATTATAGCATTTACCTTTTCTTTCTTACCGTAACTTAAAGTATTTTACCGACTTTGAAAAAAAACTACATTTTTCTTTAGAAACTTTTAAACCTGCATCATGTATTCGCGACAAAACTATGTCTAATGCTTCTAAGTGTTTTTCACGAGAACTAGCCGTGATTAAAACGTCGTCCATGAAAGCAACAACACCCCGTATACCCTGAAATAGACTATCAATAACTCTCTGAAAAATTGCCGGTGCAGAAGCTACCCCGTAAATTAGACGTGTATACCGAAAAAGACCCTTTGTTGTCGAAATTGTCGTGATGTCCCTTAATTTTTCATCTAAGATGAGTTGCTGATAGGCCATCGACAAGTCAATTTTAAAAAACTCCTTTTCGCCATATAACTGAGCGAAAAGCTCTTCAATGTGCGAAAGTGGATACTTGTCAATGTGCAACTCACTATTCAGCGTAACTTTGTAGTCTCCGCAGATCCTTACGTCAACATTTTTTTTAATTATGGGAACAATGGGTGTACCCCAGTCACTATGATCTACTGGTTCAAGCACACCTAAAGATACTAACTTCTGAATTTCATCCTCGACACGGTTAATGATTGCAAGAGGCAGCTTTCTAGCTTTACAAAACTTTGGATTCGCATCGTCTTTCAATTTAAGTGATACTTTAAACTTATTAGAAGCACCAAGCTTTCCATCAAAAACTTTAGAATATTTCTGTAAAATGATCTGAAGTGCTTGCTCATCGTTTCTCAAAAATTTCAGTTCTTTGCTTAAAATCCTAGCTTAAAAGCATTAATCCATTGCTTTCCATTGAATCCATTGAATCCAAGTTAATCCATTTCTACCTAGCAAAGGTGGACCCCCATTTTGTATGACATACACCTCAATTAATTTGCATTCATTATTAAATTCAATCTCTAACTTACAAACTCCTACAGGCTTAATTATATTACCATCATACGCAGTCAACATCTGATTCGCATCCGTCAACAAACATGCAGAAAACTTTTCTTGGTAATCTTTTTCCGAAATAACTGAATAAGCAGCACCGCTATCAATTTCCATCTCCAGAGGAACACCATGAGCTCTGACCATTATTTTAATTGGTTCTAATGTAGAATTTGTTCTTAAATTAAAAAGAGATATATAATCGTTATCATAACTTAAATAATTTAAACTATTTTTATTCTTTGCTGATATAGAATTACCGCCATTACTTAACGTTGCTTTGTACATTTTTTGAAGGTGACTTCGTTGCTTACACTTTTTACAACGATAGTTTTTAAATCTGCACTGCTCTGATGTGTGATTACTGTAACCACAAACTGTACATTCTTGTTTTGGTAATAAACTTCCAGCATGACCTTCATTGTTTTGCAAACGTTTTTTCTGCATCGATTTAGCTCCCAAACGATAATTCTCTGATGTGCTTTCCTGTTTTACAGATGTCAAGCCATATTGGTTACGCGCGCATTCCACAGATTGAGCAATAGCCACCGCCTTTTCCAGAGTTAGCGTTTGAGCATCTTCTAAGAACAATTTATCCTTTTCCATACTTTTTGGCAGACCCATTATAAACTTGTCCCTCAGTGCGATATTCAAATGACCATCAAAGTCACAGCTTGCTGCAAGTGAACGGACTTTCGCTGCCCACTGCTGTATGGACTCCTCCTTGTCTTTGATAGCATCATAAAATTTGTGTCTTTCAGCAAATTTTGACACAGAAGATTTAAAATGACTATCCATTACTGATATCAATTCATCATACTTGGAGCTCTCTGGAGCAACTGGATGCATCAGATTTTTAAGAAGGAGGTACGAACTTTCACTCAATGCATTTACCAGAATGGCCCGTTTCTTTTCCATAGCCGCACTAGTTATGTCATTGGCAACAAAAAATTGTTCCAATCTTATTTTAAATATACTCCATTCGTTTACAGCATAATCGAAATTCGGAATTGTACCAAAAATGCTACTGGTGCTTTTGTTTGCCATTTCTGAAACTTTTTACTTTGTTGAGTTTTTACCTCGTCGCCAATTGTTAGGAACCGATCAATAAAAGTTTGTTTTTTTAATTCATGTGTTTTTATTTCAAATGTTAATCTGAAACTAAAAATATAACTAGCAACCAAACTAGTGTAGACATAATTGCAACAGTACGCAGTTCTTACATTCTGCTTTGATAGACACAGTTATGATCTTAAGTTGAGTAAATAAAAGACAATGTGGAATGTGTACTTCTTGGCTGTACTTAATATATAACAGAAGCAAAAGTTGAAATCGAGATAGCACAGAACTTTTTATTGTTACCCAATAGTCTAAATTTTGGTGGTATTGATTATACTGCTAACGTATTCCTTAAAGTTGCCGAACTAATAATTAGCATAATTTTTGCATATGCATTTTCCTATTTTTGAGAAATGTATACTTGAATGCAATTTTTTAAGTTTTTCAAAAAAATGAAAATAAGATTTTATATCTCGGGTACCAGAAATGGTACCGAAGAAACTTTGCTCAATTTGGATTTTTTAAATATTCCTGAACAACACCCTGTCTTAAAGTTTTTACTTAAAATACTAACTTAAGGCCACGATTTTAATTTCTATTTTGATAATTAAAAAAAAAAAATACTTCCTTACATGAAATTTAACAATTTCATCAAAAAATATTAAAGTAGTTTGTTTACACAAGGAGCAACCAGATCTTTGCAAAGAAAGCGGAGAATTCACGTGCTGAGAAGATTCTTTCGTACAGGCAAATCGAGGAGTTGCTGATTGCAGCAACAACATCTACGGCGAATAGAAGCAGGCCATCACTCAACGCATCAAGGTCATCGGATATGTTTCCCGCAAGAAGTCGTGGTAGCCAACGCACGTGGGTATCAGAACTCAATGCTGATGACAGCACATGAGCTTTTTATCAACAAATTATACACTAAATTATTATAATACGCTTTACCTCTTTTACTGTTTAATGAATTTTATGCAAAGAATCTACAATCTATTAATTTATCTAATAACAATTTAAAAAGCCATTATTTACAATTACTCAGTTTTAATGCAAGAAGTCTTGCGTCACTAGACAAGTTTAATAGTTGTCGTTTAAAATTAGATACGCTTGGTGAAATGCCACACATAATTTGTTAGCAAGAGACATGGTTTTCCAAGGACATACAACATATTTACAACCTTCAAGGATATAATAAAATTTTCTGTTGTAGAAACGATCAGTATGGAGGGGTAGCGATATATATCTCTAATGCAATGAAATTCAGGCAGGAGTCTATAGAAAATCAGGACCACATTCAAATGATACGTGTGACGTTTCCGTGGATTGAAATAGATAACAAAGCCACATCTATCATCTGTTTTTATAGATCACAAAAAAGCTCTGTAGAGTCATTTATATATCTGCAGGAATCTCAGCTAGAAGAAATACGAAAACTTGCATACTAGTCGGTGACTCCAATATCGATGTGCTGAAAGACTCTCCTGAGATGCGATCACTTAGCTTGTTGCTAAACTCTTGCTCTCTGCAGATTGGGCACAAATTAATTACTCGGCCGTCATCAAGTACTTCAATATATAATGTTTTTACTAATATCACTGCTTCGAAGTTGCAGATACCCTCAACAAAAGGTTATGTGCTCATTAAGCTCATTGTGCTCATTAAGCGATCACAATCTAATTTGCTGCACTGTAAAAAATCTTTGTCCACAAGAAAAATACAAAACAACAACTAAAGTTCTTTATGACTACGATAAAACTAAGAGCGAAATTGATTATATTCTAGCACAAACATGCATTCAGGTGTTCTCTAATCCTGATGATCTTTATAACGAAATTGAGGGTACAATAGTTAATGTGGTGGAGAAAAAAAAAACGCAATTCACTTCTCGAATAAAGCTTCAACATCTAATGTGTCGCTGGGCAAATGGTAATTTTATCTCAGTTGTTCGTATGAAAACCAATATTTTCAAAAAATTCAAAAAGTCAGCCCTACAGATGCGATTTGATTATACGCCTAAATGGATTAAATAAAGTTATAAAAGCAGCTAAGAAAATACTTTATGACAGCTATTATCGGGATAAAGTCGCAAAAGCGAAAGGTTACATAAGAGGTACTTGGAAGGTTTTGAATGGGACGCTAAATAGGAAGCAGAAAGATAATCTAGTGGAAGAAATCGAAGCAGAAGATGGTTTTGGACTCTCAGACCCGGGACAAGTGGCCAACTGCCTAAATAAATACTTTGTCAATCGAGCAGTAGAGGTAGCGGTGGCCATAGAAGCCTACACTGAAAAAAAAATGTTTTAAAATTGACGACAGTTGTTATTAATTTTACGATATTTGTGTTTAAAAATAGCTTGCAACAAATTTCGTCAAAGTAAGAGCAAATGTGTTTAAAAATTTTGAAAATCGTATGAAAAAAAAATCAAATTATGAACACATTTTTTGAAACATTGTGTTCAATTTTAAGCTAATATGTTTTTTTCAGTGTATGAAGAGGACAACATCAACACGTTTTCAACACTTCATGAGTCGAACAAGACATTTGAATTGAGGAGATTGAAGAGATTATACGTGATCTGAATGAGAACAAGTCTGCCGGTGTTGATGATATTCAAGTAAAAGTTATAAAAAATTCGGCTTGTACAATTTCCAAAGTATTGCAGAAACTTTTCGCTATGATGGTAGAAATAGGTATTTATCCGAAAAAACTAAAAATGCAAAAAATCTTGCCATTATTGAAGGGTGGAGGCAAATTACAAGCACAAAATTACAGGCCAATTGCAATACTTCCAATTATGAACAAGGTTGTGGAGAAAATTTTAAAACAGCAGTTATGTGAGCATTTGGAGGAGATAAAGTTGATTTACAGTCATCAATACGGATTTCGAGTCAGATCAGGCACACAACCAGCGTTAGTTCAAGCGATAGAGTACGTATGCGAGGGATTAGATCGTGGCAGCTCAGAGGTGGGAGGCTTGTTTATAGACCTTCAAAAAGCATTCGAATGTGTAAACCATGAAATTTTATTAAAAAAATTGGAGTATATTGGCGCGATTGGGAAAACGTTAGAGTTGTTTGAAAGCTATCTAAGTGACAGATACCAAATGGTATTTAATGGGATAGTAAAGTCGAGTTGAAAAAACTAATTGTGGCGTTCCGCAAGGAAGCGTGCTGGGACCAATACTATTTCTTATCTACATAAATGATATACATAACATTTAATTAATGGAAAGCTTTTCTTATTTGCTGATGATATTGCCCTATTCTACCCATCAGTAAACAGAACTGTATTACGTGCAAATATAGAATATGATGTTTCAATGTTACAGGATTTCTTCCGTTTTAATAAGATTTCAATGAACATAACAAAAACAAAGCTCATAATGTTATCACCGCAGTCGAGAGAGGAAGACAATTTTATGGTTACTATAAATGGTTCTAAATTGGTAGAAAGCAAGCAGGTAAAATTCTTGGGAATTGAGTAAAGCAATAACCTCAAATGGAATCAACATATTATCAAACTTCAAAATAAACTATCCTACGGTCTCGGGATTCTGCAAAAATTTAAACATAAACTGTCAATGGGCACCAAACACTTATTTATATGTCGCTCTTCCATTCCCATCTTATGTATATGCCGATGTGCTGGGCCTCTAAAAACACAAGTGAACGGAAAAGACAACAAAGAATCCAAAACAAGGCAATAAAAATATTTTTTAATCTACCAAGGAACTTCGCCAGTTGTCAGTTATATTTAACACGAGATAAATCGATTCTGCCGATGTTTTCAGCTATTTAAAAGCAGCTTTTTATAAATATCAACTTTTACTGCACGTTTTCAAAAATATTCTTCCCTTCGGTTACAATATAACACAGCTTAGAACCCATTCACACGGACAAAACACAAGAGGTACCAGCAACCTAGTAGTGGCGAGATGCAGACTGGAAACTACCAAACAGCGTTATGGATATGCAGGGCCGACGGCGTATAATATATTACCACTTGAACTTAAAAACTTGCAGTCAGTACAACTTTTTAAAGCTAGAGTCAAACAATATTTATTAACAAATACTGTAAATACTGTAACATAATTACTTACATGAGGTTTTAAAGAATATAAAAAAGAAATAAAACTCATTGTAAATATCATATTTCAGCTGATGAATTTCATTTAAAAATCTAGATAAAACTGAAATTTTGAACCCGACCACCTCAGATATCGATGAAATTTTGTTCATAGCTAAATTTGATCAATACAAAATAACCCTCATTTTTAGAAATGACTGTTTTGCGATTTTTTGGGCGTGGCACAGTGGGAAAGTTTTCGAAAAAACGCGAAAATGGTCGAAAAGAGCTCCATTTAAACTGCAATAACTCAGAATCGGCTGAACCGATTTCCATGATCTTGGTATCATTAAAAAGATATTTTAACAGGCTTTATGACACGTTTAAAAAATAAAAAAAACTACACTGTAAAAAATTTTATAACAAAAAGAAAATTTTACCTAACGAAAAAACCAAAAATATCAAGGGTTTTTTTACAGTGTATTACTTTTTTAGAAAGGTTTATCCTTCACCTATAACATATCAAAAAATAAAAATGGGTTCTTTTTTAGTTTTTTTTATATAATTTTTTAAGTAGTGGCACTTTTAGTAATTCCCCATATATTTTTATATTGAAGCCACGAAAAATAGCCAAACATCTGTTATATTACTGAGAAATGTTCAAATTTCAGTTATATTCAAAATATACTTATAATGTGCAAAGAAAAGAAAATTATGTATGTATACAGGTAAAAAAAAAAAAAAACATTGTCCCAGAAAAATTATGAATATGTTTTAACCCCAAAAAGTTCTTGCGGCCGTACCAGCCCAAACCAATAAGTATACAGGTAAGCGCATAAAATGCTTACTGTAACTGTGTTTCTAGGATTAGCAAAATAAACACACTGCAGGTACCCCTAATTAAAGAACTACTTATACTTATTGGTTTGGGCTGGTACGGCCGCAAGAACTTTTTGGGGTTAAAACATATTCATAATTTTTCTGGGACAATGTTAATTTTTTTTACCTGTATACATACATAATTTTCTTTTATGCATATTATATCAATTATCTTTGCACATTATAAGTATATTTTGAATATAACTGTAATTTGAACACTTCTCAGTAATATAACAGATGTTTGGCTATTTTTCGTGGCTTCAATATAAAAATATATGGGGAATTACTAAAAGTGCCACTACTTAAAAAATTATATAAAAAAAACTAAAAAAGAACCCATTTTTATTTTTTGATATGTTATAGGTGAAGGATAAACCTTTCTAAAAAAGTAATACACTGTAAAAAAACCCTTGATCTTTTTGGTTTTTTCGTTAGGTAAAATTTTCTTTTTGTTATAAAATTTTTTACAGTGTAATTTTTTTTATTTTTTAAACGTGTCATAAAGCCTGTTAAAATATCTTTTTAATGATACCAAGATCATGGAAATCGGTTCAGCCGATTCTGAGTTATTGCAGTTTAAATGGAGCTCTTTTCGACCATTTTCGCGTTTTTTCGAAAACTTTCCCACTGTGCCACGCCCAAAAAATCGCAAAACAGTCATTTCTAAAAATGAGGGTTTGTTTGTATTAATCAAATTTAGCTATGAACAAAATTTCATCGATATCTGAGGTGGTCGGGTTCAATGCATCTCGATTTTTACATGAAATTCATCAGCTAACAAAGTTATTTTTGTAAAATTGTAAAATTGAAAACATAAATTTAGATAAAAATAAGGACTAAGCCAATGTAGCAAGCTCCTTGATAACCACTTTGGTAATGAAGCACAAATCATATTGTGAAATATTAAAATTATATCAATGAAATTAAATAAAAAAAAAAACAAAAAAAAAATTGTATGTTTCGACGTCATCTCTCTTGGATTGGCCAGTAGACATAGAAGCATAATAATTGACAGTGTTGATCCTTTATTTCTTTCATTTTTCAGATTTTTTCCGGGTTGTATTTCGATGCCTTGATCTTTTGTTGTTACTGCTTCATCCATCTTTTCTCGGAAGTTATCGATATTGTCGTCAGTTGGTAATAAACAAATCTTTTGTATTGACCTTTTAACTGATCCTTCCTGCGTTTTTACGGTGGAAACTCGACCAAGTCCATCTGCTCCCTTGTGAACTTCCAGTATTCATATGCTATCGGGGAGTTCATTTTTTCATCCTGAGCTAATTGAGTCAATGTCTTGATTGCAAGGTATGGTGCTGATGCTGTTCCATAAGTCACGGTATTAAGACTATTAATTGGATCATTTGTGTTCTCTCTCCATAGAATACGTTGAAGATCCTTGTCATCTTGATGAATTAGTATCTGTCGGTACATTTTCTCCATGTGCGCTGTAAATACAACTTGGAATGTTCTCCACTGTCGTAGGAGCAGCAACAAGTCTTTTTGAAGTTTAGGACCAGTCATCATGATGTTGTTCAACGATTTTCCTGATGTTGTTTTCACCGAGGCGTCAAAAACCACTCGTGGTTTTGTTGTTGTGCTGTCTTCCTTAATAACAGCGTGATAGGGCACATACTATGTTGTCGTTTTTGCCACACAAGCCCCTTCCATATGACCAAGCCGTAAATATTCTTGGATGAACTTCACGTATTCTTCACGCAATTTCGAATTTCTTTCAAATCGGTGTTCAATTATCATTATCATTATCATTATCATTATCATTATCATTATCATTATCATTATCATTATCACTATCATTATCATTATCATTATCATTATCATTATCATTATCATTATCATTATCATTATCATTATCATTATCATTATCATTATCATTATCATTATCACTATCATTATCATTATCATTATCATTATCATTATCATTATCATTATCATTATCATTATCATTATCATTATCATTATCATTATCATTATCATTATCATTATCATTATCATTATCACTATCATTATCATTATCATTATCATTATCATTATCATTATCATTATCATTATCATTATCATTATCATTATCACTATCATTATCATTATCATTATCATTATCATTATCATTATCATTATCATTATCATTATCATTATCATTATCATTATCATTATCATTATCATTATCATTATCATTATCATTATCATTATCATTATCATTATCACTATCATTATCATTATCATTATCATTATCATTATCATTATCATTATCATTATCATTATCATTATCATTATCATTATCATTATCATTATAACTATCATTATCATTATCATTATCATTATCATTATCATTATCATTATCATTATCATTATCATTATCATTATCATTATCATAATCATAATCATAATCATAATCATAATCATAATCATAATCATTATCATTATCATTATCATTATCATTATCATTATCATTATCATTATCATTATCATTATCATTATCATTATCATTATCATTATCATTATCATTATCATTATCATTATCATTATCATTATCATTATCATTATCATTATCATTATCATTATCATTATCATTATCATTATCATTATCATTATCATTATCATTATCATTATCATTATCATTATCATTATCATTATCATTATCATTATCATTATCATTTTCATTATCATTATCATTATCATTATCATTATCATTATCATTATCATTATCATTATCATTATCATTATCACTATCATTATCATTATCATTATCATTATCATTATCATTATCATTATCATTATCATTATCATTATCATTATCATTATCATTATCATTATCATTATCATTATCATTATCATTATCATTATCTTTATCATTATCTTTATCATTATCATTATCATTATCATTATCATTATCATTATCATTATCACTATCATTATCATTATCATTATCATTATCATTATCATTATCATTATCATTATCATTATCATTATCATTATCATTATCATTATCATTATCATTATCATTATAACTATCATTATCATTATCATTATCATTATCATTATCATTATCATTATCATTATCATTATCATAATCATAATCATAATCATAATCATAATCATTATCATTATCATTATCATTATCATTATCATTATCATTATCATTATCATTATCATTATCATTATCATTATCATTATCATTATCATTATCATTATCATTATCATTATCATTATCATTATCATTATCATTATCATTATCATTATCATTATCATTATCATTATCATTATCATTATCATTATCATTATCATTATCATTATCATTATCATTATCATTATCATTATCATTATCATTATCATTATCATTTTCATTATCATTATCATTATCATTATCATTATCATTATCATTATCATTATCATTATCATTATAATTATCATTATCATTATCATTATCATTATCATTATCATTATCATTATTATCATTATCATTATCATTATCATTATCATTATCATTATCATTATCATTATCATTATCATTATCATTATCATTATCATTATCATTATCATTATTATTATCATTATCATTATCATTATCATTATTAACGTGGGCTGCAGCTGGCTAACGCAGTCAAAACCGCAACCCTAGTCGCAGAACGTGCTGCATTCGCACTCAACTCGCCACGAGAAGATCTCTTCATGAAGATGAGATTAGCAGAAGAGGAAGCGCTTTTAAAATGCCGAGATGTTTTGAGCATTATAAAGATTGCTGTCCTTAATCAGAAAAACTTCAGCCTGGACGTGAAAAACGGTGTCTCCGGACTAGATGAACTGTTTAATGTCATCGAAAGCTATCAAAGAAACTGGATAGCAACGGAGAAAGAAACCAGACGATCAGCTTCGTCAAAACTTGCAGACGCATCACAAAAGGCTGATGAACCCACACCCACAACTACTCGACCAAAGAGAGCAGCTTCCAGCCCAGTTGACCCTGAACTTGAAAGAAGGTTTGAGGTAGAGTCTAGCGTGTGACAAACTATCAAACATAAGAAACAGTCGCAGAAAAAGAAACCAAACAAGTCGAAACGAGTCAAAACCCCGTGAAGGAGAAAGTAAAGGCAAAGTTGAGTGATCGTCCATTTAAGGGAGGCAGCCATGCCGGTCGTCCGTCCCCGTGTTGTTTTAATATTGTTTTATTAAAAATATAATTGTCTATCGTTCCGTCGGTCTATTTGTGTATACGTGTCTGTGTTGTCTTTTAAACATTTGCATATTAGCAAAAATTATTTAAAAACGAAAAAAAAAATCAAAATAATAATAAGCTGACAAAAGTGAAAAAAAACAACAAATTATAAAAAGCTAACAAAGTGACAAAACAAAATAACGAACGAAAATATGCAGCATCAGCTGCAGCAACAGCATCAGCATAACAAACAACAACAACAACAAGAACAGAAGAAACCTGTTTAGCCGCAACAACAGCCGCAACAACAACACCACCGCTGGAGTGTTAATTTTTTTGACTATCCACGCGAGGGGCTTTTGCTTATGCTCCTCGCTGTGTAAGTATTGTTGTTTTTTTCGTGTCCGTCAATTCCTCCAACCTCTTCGATTAGTTACGACTGTGAGTGAAGTTGCACTGTGACCAGAATTGTACTGAGGTAAAGGCATAACACTTGCCTCTGTGCTTTTCATGTTTGCTCTCGGTGTTGCTCTCTTTGCAGTTGCAACTAATTACCCATATACCTTTTTTAGTTTAAATTACACTGTGAGAAAATGTCGGGTAATTTTCGTATAGATTTTTGCAATGTGCGTGGACTGAGGACGAATTTTTTCTCGGTTTATGCATATTGTACTCTTAATAGGCCTCAAATAATGGCACTGAGTGAGACCCAGGTGAGCGAGGATGCAGATCCACTGGATTTTCATATACCTGGGTATCACTTACTACCATTGTTTTCTCTGCATAGGGGCATCGCTCTTTTTATAAGAACGGACGTAGCATATCGGTGCGAGCGGAGTCTGAGCGTTACAGATGCGGAGTTCTGCTCCTTGTGGGTGAAGTTCAGGGTTCGCTCGCACTTGATTCACTTTTGTTATGTTTATAGAAGTCCGAATTTAGGGAGGGAGTCCACTTTTAATAAATTGGACTCGCTCTCGGATTCGATCACGCACATTTTGGGGTTGTTTTCTGACAGTGAGATCGTTGTTGCCGGCGATTTCAATGTCCACAACCTGGCTTGGCTATGTCACTCGGGCCAATCAACACCTGAGGGTCAATATGTTAAGCTCTTTGCCGAATCGAACCAACTGATTTAACTAGTGAAGGAACCAACTTTCATCCCTAGAGTTGGTCTGCAAAGCCATAAAGTCCTAGATCTTTTTCTGACTTCACATCATGAAAAATATGACGTGACTGTCCATGCACCTCTTGGTAATTCGGACCACTGCACCATATCCGCTGCTTTTTCATATTCTAACCTATGCACTTCTACGCCTAAAGCCCCGAAGAAGATCGCTTGGTTTTATGGAAAGGCAAATTGGACTGCGTTAAATAATTTTTACCGCAATTTCAATTGGAAATTATGTTTCGCTGATAGAAATGTAAATGCCGCGGCTCTAATGGTACAAGAAATAATTTTATTGGGCATGCGGTCTTTCATCCCCAATAAAATGAGAAGTATTAAACCAAAAGACCACTCCTGGTTTAATGAGAGGTCCAAAGAGGAAGCCTTTCAGAATTGGCGTTCCAACAAGAATGCTGATACTAAAAGGCTTCGCACTGAGGCTAGGAATCGCTGTAATGCAGTTTTAAAACGCGAAAAGTTTCTTCACGAAACTCGCATCAGAGAACAGGTTCTTCTCTGCCCCAAAGGGAGCAAAAACTTTTGGGCATTTGTTAAAAGAGTTAAAAAGCAGACATCTTCGTCGATTCCAACTCTTTTAAAGGATGACCAGGTCTTCACTGACTCGGCTGATAAAGCGAATCTATTGGCTGAATTGTTTGCACAAAATTCTACAACCCCGGCTAGCAATCAGCCACTGCCCTCTGTAGAGGAAAAATCTTCTGCGATGCAGGAGATATTTTTTCGAACGAGAGCTGTCAAAAGAGTCCTTGCAAACCTCAACATAAACAAATCTTCCGGCCCGGATGGTATACCACCAATTGTGCTAAAAATGTGTGCTTCTACACTGGCACGACCTTTGCGTAACCTTTTCAACATCTCCTACAGGACAGGAGTATTTCCATCTTGTTGGAAGGTGGCGAACGTTCAGCCAGTACCTAAGAAGGGCGATGCCACGAACCCTGAGAACTACCGACCCATTGCGATATGCTCTACGCTCTCCAAAGTCATGGAGAGTGTAATAAACTTCCACCTTATGAATTATCTGGAGCGCAACGAATTGCTTAGTGACCGTCAATATGGCTTCCGTAGGGCTCGCTCTACTGGCGACCTGATGGCGTTCCTCACAGAGAAATGGAACCATTGTGTTCACTTCTTCGGTGAAAGCAGGGTTGTTGCTCTGGATATTTCTAAGGCGTTTGACCGAGTGTGGCATAAAGCTCTCGTGTCAAAACTAATTGCATATGGTGTTGGTGGTAACTTTGCTCGATGGATCACGTGTTTTCTAAAGGACAGGTCGATTCGTGTCGTGATTGATGGCATTTCGTCAATCACGAGTGAACACGCCATTGGCGCTGGAGTACCTCAGGGTTCAGTCCTATCGCCAACTTTATTTCTGGTTTTTATCAACGACCTTCTGTCGTTGACTTACAACCCAATTCATTCATTTGCTGACGACAGCAACATTTGTCATTCATATTCCTTCAAAAAACGCCTGAACTCTTTGGAGATTGAGAGAAAGAGGCAACATATGAATGACACACTGCTTAATGACTTGGAAAAAATCTCCGGGTGGGGACTTGCTAATAGAGTTGAGTTTAATGCTAGCAAGACTCAGTGTTGCCTGTTAACTCACAAACGAATGAATTGCCCTTAGCTCCCCTCAATATGAACGGTGTGGGTCTAGCGGAGTCAGATGCTCTTGACGTTCTGGGCATTTCGATCAAATCTGATCTTCGTTGGAATGATCACATTTTCGATCAGTGCCTAGGTTTTTTAAAACGGTGTAAAAAATACTTCACTCCAACTGATTTAAGCGTGATCTATACCTCATATATAAGGCCGAAAATGGAGTACAATTCGCACATTTGGGCAGGAGCTTCAAGATCTTATTTGGAGCTTCTGGATCGAATTCAACGACGTGCGATATATCTGATTGGAGATGAAAACATTTCATCTTCTCTCAACTCTCTTGGGCATCGACGCAATGTTGGTTGCCTAAGCCTTTTATACAGGTACTATCATGGGAAGAGTTCAAGGGAGATACATGACCTGACGCCATCAGCTCGTGTGTTTCCCAGGTCCACTCGGGCAGCGCACCAATCCCATCCCTATACCATTGCCTTGATGCACAATAGAACCTCGCATTACCGAGATAATTCGTTCTTCGGTCGTACAGTAGAATTGTGGAACAATCTCCCTGCGAGCGTATTCCCCGGCAGTTTTGAGCTATGTAAATTTAAAACTAATCTTCACCGACACTACTCTATCTTTCCACCCTCCAATTAACTATCACCCTTCTTCCGAATCAACACAATGCTTGCGCATTTATAGGGGGCATCCCTAAAAAGGGGGCAAATTAAAAAAAACCCGTGAAGGAGAAAGCAAAGGCAAAGTCGACCAAAATTTCTGAGAAGCAGAAAAAGAAAAGAAGTCCTAAGACGCAAACCGAAGCTGTTCTTATCAAACCAACAGAAGGCCATAGCTATTCGGAAGTTCTGAGGAACATCCGAAATAAAGTTAACCCAGATGATGCAAAAACAACAGTGCAGTCTATTAGAAAGACAAAATCAGGCGCCTTGTTGTTAGAACTAAGCAAAGGAACAAAGTGCAACCCAGAGTTCTGCGATGCCTTTAAAAACACGCTGCAAGAATCCGCTGTCGTAACAGATCTGAAGCCAAAGTCTACGATCGAAATACGAGACCTCGACTCACTCACAACTCGCAAGGAGGTCAAACAAGCGGTTAAAAAACTCACGCAAAATCCCTCAGAGGATATCGTCGTTCGAGTATCAGCACCCAATAGCAGAGAGCAAGCGCGGGCGTATGTAACTTTGTCCGCTGACACCGCCAAACTGACAAAATTAGACCACATAAAAATCGGATGGGTTAGCTGCAGAATGAAGAAACTCGTAAGCGTAAAACGATGTTTTCGCTGCTTTGGCTATGGCCATCAACAATGGGACTGCAAGGGGCCCGACCGAAAGGGAGAGGGCCTCTGCATACGATGTGGCGAAGCAGGTCATAAAATGAAAGACTATAAAACAACTCCATGTTGCCTCTTATGCACTGAAGGAAAATACAAGTCCACTGGCCATGTCCCTGGTTCTAGTAAGAGCACGGTCTTTAGGAAAGCGTTGAGATGAAGATCCTCCAAGCTAACATGCATAGGGGGACAACCGCTCATGAGCTCTTACCTAAAGTCATGGAAGAACATGAGGCAGATATAGCAGTCATCAGCGAACAATACAAACAAAAAAGTAGCCAAAAGCATGTTCCAAATAAGGGGAAGTGGTACAGAAAACCAAAATGTGTTTGGTTTTCTTTTTATTCAACTGTTTTTTACGTGTGACAGTTTGCCACACTACTCTCTGCTCTCTTTTGTCGAGCAGTTGTGGGTGTGGATTCATCAGCCTTATGTGATGCATCTTTAAGTTTTGATCTTGTGGTTTCTTTCTCCGTTGCTATCCAGTTTCTTCGATAGCTTTCGCTGACATCAAACAGTTCATCTAGTTCGGAGACACCGTTTTTCACGTCCAGGCTGAAGTTTTTCTGCTTAAGGACAGCAATCTTTATAATGCTCAAAACATCTCGGCATTGCAAGAGCGCTTCCTCTTCTGCTAATCTCATCAACTGGGGTCGCTGTTTTGACTGCGTTAGCCAGCTGCAGCCCACGTTGTTGAGTGTCTTTTGACGCAATCACTGCACTGCGGATTGGGGTGCTGTTTGCATCATCATCTTTCTTTTTTTTTGGCCTGAGGTATGTCCTGGGCTGCGGCCGGGAGTGCAGCCTTGGATGCCACTTGGGATACCAACTGTGGTGAAGCTATCACGCACTGGTTGGCGTGCTACCTTTTTGAAAGATTGCTAGTCCTTCAGCCTCTACTCTCTTCTGAGTTTCTTCGTTTGTCGAGTTTTTTGTTTTGTTCATACTTATGGGTCCCCGCTCCAAGCCACTCCTTGTGCAGTCACTCTTAAGGATCCCCGTGGTTATCTCTGCACTGCGCAGGAGCAACGCAGGGTGGCCACGTGAATGTTGACTCAAGTCCTTATGAGAGCATGTGTTCAGAGCCAGGATCGGGTATAAATCAGGAGCGTTGATCAACTGATCCTGCACCACCAACTCAATGGTGACGAGCTTTGAACGTTCTTGGAGACCTGCCAGGGTTTTAACGGGACGGAGGCAGTTGCAACATTAGCCTAAAAGCCATTTCCACCAGGCGACACCCTTGTGTACTAAGGTAATAGAATGCTTCAACCGTCAGCTGGAGTCATACTTTACGTATCATTATCTAAATCGTTAGCCCTATGAAGTCCGGGTCATTTACTTTTGATACCTACTCTTAGGCGTAGGAGAGTAGCCTCAGAATGCTAATTTTGGTTCGCGGGAGGTAGTGTCCTACCCCTAAATACGAAGGAAATCTTCCCTGTATGCAGGAGATTGCCCCTATCCACCACCTGTAGGCGCATAAGATAGAAGATTAGCAACTCCCACGAAATAATAATCTACTTATACTGCCAATTATGCCGAGAAAGTTACCCGGAATTTATTTCGACAGAAGAACGCTTGGCCTAAAGCTCAACAATGTGTTTTCAATATAAATAATTAAAGGCCGTATTTAAATATAAAGATTAATTATAATAATAATAATAATTATAATGATAATAATAATAATAATAATAATAATGATAATAATAATAATAATGATGATAAAAATAATAATAATAATAATATAATAATAATAATGATAATAATAATAATAATAATGATAATAATAATAATAATAATAATAATAATAATAATAATAATAATAATGATAATAATAATAATAATAATAAAAATAATAAAAAAAAAAAAAAAATAACTGGCCATTTCAGCCCTTGAAAGGACTTTGACCTAGCTTCTTATGATCAATTGTGTTGTGCGTGTTATTAAAATTTGTACACAATTGACCGAGAAATGGACCTACAGGCTTAACGCCGACTCCGAACGGCGATGAACAGAATTGTTCTTATTCTTAAGAAGCTTTTCATGGCATTTTGATTACTCTCTGAGGTTTGCCATTGTCTGCAGAGAGGTGGCGGCCGTACAGAAAAATTATTTTAATTCAAATAATTTTCTGTCGCTGCTGGGGTTCGAACCTGGGTCTCCAAGTTCGTTGACATAGCGGCCACGCACTTTTACCAACTACGCCACGGACGCCAATAAAAATAATAATAATAATAATAATAATAATAATAATAATAATAATAATAATAATAATAATAATTATAAAAAAAAAAAAAAATAAATACACCCATATGGCTAATTTATTTTGTAAATGTCCGTAGTAATCCATTTTAAGTTTTTACTGAAGAAAAATTTACCTTTTTCTGAACTTTTAAATGATGTAATTGGCCAGTCAAAATTATATGTATGATATGCTACCACCGCGGACCTAAAGGCGATATAAAAAATGTATCTTCTATATTTATTTTCATTTAACAGTGATCCGTAAAATACTAAGAGGAGATTTTATTTTATAAAACTGCAGCGGTCGCCGCTTAAAATCGCTGGGTATATTTAAATCAATTTGATTTTCATTCATCTGTCTTTCAATATTTTATATTAGCGGGCCTTATTAGTCTTTTCTGTGATAAAATAAATAATTAAGTCTCGTTTTACGCCAAAAACCACCCATTGTAAAATGTCTTGACAATAAATTTAATATTCTTACCAGAGAACACTGCAATAACAATAGGAGCAACTAGTGTGCAATATAAAATGTTATTGCAACTTACACTAGGAATTTCTTTTCCATATACAATCCAAGGTGATAAATAGTTTCTTGCACATATATATAACGGTTTCAAAGTCAGTTCACGAAGAACGGAGCTCGGATCTATAATTATTTGCTTGTTTTTTGATGATTTCATTTTCCATGTGCATGTATCTATTGTACAAACTCTGGGATATAAACCACCACTTAGTGCTGCTTTAATTATGGGCCAACAGTTCGATTTTAAGTTTATGAAGTGCATGCTCAGATATCCTTGATTATGAATAAGTTGTGAAGATCGTAACGCCCCCACTAAAAGGGTCCGAACACAACAAATATTTTCCAAAACACCATTCAAAACAAAGTGATATTCATCTACAAGTCCGCTGTCATGACTTTCTTCACGAATTTGGTTTTGCCACTCTTGATATAAGCGAATATACATTAAATGATCAGAAAAAGATCCTTCTGCCAGCCTCTTTCTTTCTTCTTTTATCTTGTGTCGAATGATTGATGACAATGATTTAAATGAGCCGTCAAAATCAGTTGGTAATTGCAGTGGATCGGTAGTGCAGAAAAAACTAACAATAGTCAAAATTGGATCAAGACATTGTAATAGTATCCCAAATACAAGTAATTTACCAAATTGACATTCAACAGGAACATCGATCAGTCTGCAGCCTAACCATGTTATATCTTCAAATGGGTCAAAGATATCCATTTTTTTTAAATTTTCAACTGATTGATAAATATGCATGAAAGGTGGTTGTATAATCATGTTTTGAAAATATTCAGCAACCATTTGATGTTCCGCCAAAAGTTTAATGGTAAGACATATCCTATCTAGTTGCATAGTTAAGAGTTCGGGAATGTGGATATTTGATAATGTTTTAAATACTTCGTAAGGAATAAGTCTAAAACAGCATCCTTGGCGTTCTGTAAAGAAACCAATAAATAATATGAAAAATTTATTATACAATTATAAATAATACAACAAGATCGTTTAATATTCGCATAATGTTATTCAATAAAAATATAAAAACAGATCTTTCAATATACAGGGTGTTTTTTTTAGAGGTATAGAACTTAGAATTGAAATAAAACACAAGAAAATCGTTTTAATGTCCATTAATTTGGCTTTATTGGAAGGATAATTTTATGCCATTAATGTTTAAATATGATTTCGGGCATGTGGCCGCCGCGGCTGGCTCGAATAAAGCCAATTCTACAGGTCCAATTTTCAACCACTTTTTCGAGCATATGGGGCCGTATGTCGGCAATAACGCCACGAATGTTGGCCTCCAAGTCCCCTAACGTTTCTGGTTTGTTGGCGTAGACGAGCGACTTCACAATCCCCAAAGAAAATAATCCAATGGTGTCAAATCACACGATCTTGGTGGCCACTTGACAGGTCCATTCCGCGAAATTATGCGCTCATCGAATGTTTCCTTCAATAAATCGATTGTGACGTGCGCTGTGTGGCATGTAGCGCCGTCTTGTTGGAACCACAACTCATCCACATTCATGCCATCCAATTCGGGAACAAAATAGTCGGTTATCATGGCTCTATACCGGTCTCCATTAACGGTAACTGACTCTCCAGCATTATTTCGGAAGAAGTATGGCCCAATGACTCCACCAGCCCATAGAGCACACCAAACAGTCAGTTTTTGTGGATGTAATGGCATCTCAAGGATCTCATGTGGATTCTCTTCACTCCAAATACGGCAATTTTGCTTGTTGACGTAGCCATTCAACCAAAAATGAGCCTCATCCCTGAACAAAATTTTGCGATGAAAATCAGCATCGAGATCAATCTCATTTTCGGCCCATACACCAAAATCACGACGCATTGCATGGTCTCGCGGCTTTAATTCTTGCACAAGCTGGATCTTATAAGGTCGCAAGCCAAGATCTTTGCGCAAAATCTTCCATAAAGTTGATGGACAAAGCTCCAATTGCTGTGCACGGTGGCGAATCGATTCATTCGGGTCCTCTTCAACATTTTGCTCTACAGCGGCAATTGTTTCTTCGGTGCGCACTGTTTGACGTCTCTGCGGATGCGTATTATCACATAGAGTAAACGTTGTGCGAAAACGACCTATGGTTAACCGAATTAATTGCTCTGATGGACGATTATGTCGACCATAAAATGGACGGAGCTTGCGGTAAACTTCGCGAACTGAACCATTATTTTCGAAATAAATTTGCACGATTTGCAAGCGTTGTTCTTTTGTGAACCTGTTCATGATGAAATGGCAAACCAAACTGAACATAAATGACATTAGAGTTGCCAGATTTGACCACAAAATGCCAGTTTTATCTCTATTCGAAAAACAAACCCCTAAAAAAAACACCCATTACATCGACTTAGAGAATATGAAGGCAAGAACTGCTTGATTCAACTGCAAAAAGTATACTTCATTATAAAGTAACATTGATCGGATTATACGTGAAGTAAGAAATCGGCAAAAGAAGACTTAAAATCGTATTAAAAGATGTATTTAAAAATCTATAAGTAGTAGAAAAAGAGAAGATTATATTTGGAAATAGTATGCTTAAAGTTAAACCAAACTAAATTATGAAACCCTAACTGATTTTTGATTTTTTTCATCAAGCTATCATGCACAATGTAGTCCAAATACGATGTGGTCCATCTTTTTAAAAATTTAATAAATTAATAAAACTCAATATTTTTTTGGTATATTTCGGCTTCATTAGGAAGTAGAATCATTGTCATTATTTATGGGACACGATTCCATTTATTTAGTCTTTGCAATAGCGCATACTCTAAGCTCAATTTTCCAAGACTTAATGGAGGGTTTCTGACTCTATATTACGAATGGCTTAAGGGCCTACTAAAGTTTTTCAGCGACCAAAAATTTTTTACATTTTTCGAATGTATAACATCTTAAAAATATTCTTAGAAAGTTTTAAGTCAATTGAATAAAAATTGTTGCGGTTATAAGCACAATTGTCCGAAGACCGCAAATATAGCAAAAAGTTAAGAAATTTCAAACTCGTTATGATAAAATTGTGGCGGGGTGCAATAAGGCCGAATTGGCTTTATTTCCTTTTCAAAGGGAAATAAGGCCGAAATTGTGAGTTCGGTTTTATTTACATTTGAAAAGGAAATAAAGCCTACAAAAAAATTCAGCAAAATGGTAATAAGGCCGAAAAATAATTTTTGCAAGCTAAACATTATTTTTTATTATTATTTTTAATAAAAACTACACACCCTGTAGTCTGTTGTTTGAAAAGTAACTGGACTCAGCGTATGTACTCAATTTGCAAGAGAACAGTTACCATTGTCAACCTCAATGTGCTTGTTTTCGTATCAACGTGAAATAATTATTAGTAGTAGTATAATAGTGAAGGTGAAGAAGTTTTTATATTATAAGGAATGAGCGCCGCGATTTTTAATAAAAATTTTTCGACTGCGTTGCTCATTCCTTATAATATTAAAACTTCATGAAAAAGTTTACTAAAAATCGCATATATTTCATAAATTTTCAATCATAACTTTTATTAACTTTACATATTTTTCTCGACCACTTACAGAAAGATGTATGTACTTTAGCATTTAAACGATCATATTTTTCGCTTTATACGGGTATATATTTATATTATTGGAATAAGATATCCTAGTCTTCTATATAAAAAATATGTCCATTTTTCAAACTTTCACGATTTTTATCTCCTGAACCATTTAAGAACGACCATTTTTTTTGCAGTATTAGATTTAGGAGCTCCAAATGCACATTTAAAAAAAGAAAAAAAAAAGGAGCATGGGCCCTAAAGTACAATTATTCCAATACTTTATATCTTTAATTTTTCATTAAATAAAACTTAAAAACTTATTTGATGGCGTTCTAATATTGGTTTCTTTTAAGGGGAAATAAGGCCAAATTGGCTTTATTTCTTTTTTAAATAGAAATAAGGCCGAATCAGCAAATTCATTTTGTCATTTTAAGTTCATCGGGTTAAAATTCCGGGAGCCAAAAAAATACTATATTAACCGTTAAATTCGGCTTTGCGCGATTTTCTCTTGGGCGATTATTCGCACAGCCGTCATTTACATCCACACTTTTTTCCGAAAAGTCATATATTAGTGCCATATTCCTTCAAGGAAAATACTTTATGTCTTTAATTTTTTATTAAATAAAACTTAAAAATTTAATTGATGTTTTAATATTGGTTCCTTTTGAAGGGAAATAAAGACAAATTGACTTTATTTCTTTTTCAAATGGAAATAAGGCCGAATCCGCAAATACGGCCTTATTTCCACTTAAAGCGAAATAAAGCCTAATTCGGCCTTATTGCCGGTGGCCTTATTGCACCCCGCCTAAAAAATATATGTACTTGCCTTACTCATACCAGCTGCTACAAAAACTTTTATCTTTAATATGTCTTTTATTTTTTCAGTGAACTCTTTTCAGTGTCTATTATTTTTTTTTATTCACTCTTTATAAAAAAATGCATAACCATAGGTATCCACAGAGGGAGCAAAGAGGGGAAAGGCCCCTGGTCTTCAGAAAAATGAAAAACCTTATATTGTAAAAAAAATAAAAATAGCTGCGACGCACGCAGATACTGCTCTGCACATGAACACTGGTGTCATTAACACTAAGCGAGCTGATTTCAGTGAAATTGAGCACGCTATCCCAAAGTTCTCTGGAGACAGCCAGATCCAAACGGTCAAAAATTTCTTCAAAGATTTTGAAGAAATTATGCAGTCCGTTAGCGCCGATGAACACTTAAAGCTGCTGAGTTTGCGACGTTCCCTTACCGGCACGGAACGATTGTTCCTGACAACCACTTCTGCTCTAAAATACTATGATCTAAAAGTAGGCTTGCCATACGTCAGGATTTAGTCCGAATTGTCCGAACTTTTCAACCATGTGCGGACTTTGTCCGGACTTGGACCCAACAAATCGAAAAAATAATTATAATATCTCTTTCCTAGAAAAAAGTTCTCGTGTGAACACAGATTGATCTTTAAGAAAGTAGCTTAAACACCCTGTGTAAGAAACTAATAAAATAATTTAATGAACTGTTAATCATATCGTTGTTATATTTACGATTGTTGTTTGCAGTTAGTATTAATTTGTTTTGACCCTTCTTGATTTCCGAAATGTTGAGATTTGTTTTTGTAGGTGTTTTAGTACTGCTTTGAACTAAGTAGCCCCACATTTGATACATATTTAGTGCAAAATTCATTTAAGTTTTTATTTTATTTTTATTTTCATATAATTACACAGTGTGACGACTAAAAAAGCACAACCAAACTTTATAGAAATTCTTAAAGAGGAACATGTTGTGAGTCCATCGCACTTGGTCTGACCTCTCAATGTCGTCACAATTTTTTTTAATTCGTTTTTAAAGTTGAAGGGTTCGATTTTTGTTGCGCCGACGTTCATCGAATTTTTACAGCTATTTGCCTTGTTGGAAATGAAAAACAAATTCCACTTCTTTTCAGTAGAATTTCACGTAGAATAAGGCTGTATAAAAATAAATACGATAAAATACAAAATAAAGCGTGTAGCGCAGCAAATTCCCTAATTTTTCTTTAATTTCATAAAAAAAATTAGTGTTTCAATAAATTTAAATGATATAATGCTGCATGAATGACATTATTGCACGTAAAAATACCTTTTCATTGAAGCCAAAACCATCAATATCGGTTGAGAATTGGCAAAATGGCGGCAGTTTTAACTTTTTTTTTTTTTTGTCATAAAACACTGTCTCCCATATATATGTTGCTATCGTACAAAGTGCTGTCATTTTGTCAAAACTTAACCGATTTTGGACATCTTTAGCTCATTGGAAAGAAAATATGATGAGTAACATACATCTAGAACATTGCAATAAGGATCTTTGAAAAATGTAAATGTCACTAAGGAACGAATAAACATTTTTTTTATTTTCAACAGAATTGATATATGAATGAATGTGTACGAGAGCATTAGACCGTAATGGAAAAAAGTGAGCTGCACACCGTCTAATCTGAAGAATTTTTTTAAGAAAATTTAAAAAAAAAATTTTTTTTTCCTGAACGTTGAAGTCTTTCTTCATATCTTCGACATTTACAGACATATCTTGTCCAAGTTTCTATTTCGAGGCGTCCAAATTTTTTGCTATAAAGGACATTGGGGTCGAGGACCTCTTTCTAGTACTTACCAGATTTCAACTTTTACAACATGAATTAAAAAAATAAATGTCAAATCAAAAAAAGTCTTTTTGAGCCGCTGCCCAAGACCTTGAAGGCGCTCAATTCGATTTTAATTTGCATTTTTTTATCTTTTAAATAAAACACAGAACTTTATTAGTGGGTAAGCTTTTGCTAAAAAGTCACTTTAATTACTTTAATAAGCCACTTTTCACATATAAAAAAGTAGGGTAAGTTTACCTACCATATACTTTCTCGTGGGTAAGTGCTAGAACGGGGTGATTGATCTCAATGCCCTTTAGGGCAAAAAAGTTGACTTCTCGAAATAAAAACATTTATATATCTTTCTTTGTGGCGTGGCTATCGTGGCGTCCGTGGCGTAGTTGGTTAAAGTGCGTGGCCGCTATGTCAAAGAACCTGGAGACCCAGGTTCGAACCCCAGCAGCGACAGAAAATTATTTGAATTAAAATAATTTTTCTGTACGGCCGCCACCTCTCTGCAGACAATGGCAAACCTCAGAGAGTAATCAAAATGCCATGTAAAGCTTCTTGAGAACGAGAACATTCCGTTCATCGCCGTGCGGAGTCGGCGTTAAGCATGTAGGTCCGGTTCTCGGTCAATTGTGTACAAACTTAATAACACGCACAACACAATTGATCATAAGAAGCTAGGTCAAAGTCCTTTCAAGGGCTGAAATGGCCAGTTATTTATTTTATTTTTTTATATATCTTTCTTTAATGGAGTTTTCTTTTCTTGGCAAAAAATTCTGCCCTCTGAGAGTGCAGAATATTTTACATTTAGACCTGCACTCAAAAAAATGTTGAACTGTTCTTAGTCGAGAAAAGATCAGAAAAATGTTACATTTTTTCAAAGATGTTGTGTTGGCTGTACTGTTACTTACTTTTGAGAACAATTTTTATAATATTTATTTTGTCATCCGTAAAAAAGCTCAAATTTTAATGAAATTTCAATGATAACATTTAATATTTTCCTAATATGTCACTTTTTTTGTTCACTCAGTCGGTAGCATTTGAGGGCAAAATTTGAAATCGTCGATCTTGAGAGTGAAAAATTCTGCATTTTTTCTACTTTCGAGGTCAACATTGTCGAGAAAAGAACTCGATTTAATTTACAAGTCAGACTTTTTTTGAAAAAAAAGCACATAAAGGGCAGTGTTCTTAAAGAGGGCAGAAAAAATGCAGAATTTTTTTGAGAAAAGTAAACGCCATAAGATAGGACTGTAAATGCCGAAGATAAACTTAGATGCTCGATAATTTTTTTTCAAAATTTTCTTACAAAAATGTTTCAGATTATATGGTGTGCAGCGTACTTTTTATACACACTCGTACACATTCATTCATATAAAAATTCTATTGAAAATAAAAATATTTTTATTCGTTCCATAGTAGCTTTTACATTTTTCAAAGATCTATATTGCAATGTTCTAGATACATGTTACTCATCAAATTTTCTTTCCAATGAGCTAAAGATGTCCAAAATCGGTTAAAATTTGACAAAATGACAGCACTTTGTACGATAGCAACATATATATGGGAGACAGTGTTTTATGACAAAAAAAAAAAAAGTTAAAACTGCCGCCATTTTGCCAATTCTCAACCGATATTGATGGTTTTGGCTTCAATGAAAAGGTATTTTTACGTGCAATAAATTCTGCAATAAATTCTTCTAAAAAGATGTCATTCATGCAGCATTATATCATTTAAATTTATTGAAACACTAATTTTTTTTATGAAATTAAAGAAAAATTAGGGAATTTGCTGCGCTACACACTTTATTTTGTATTTTATCGTATTTATTTTTATACAGCCTTATTCTACGTGAAATTCTACTGAAAAGAAGTGGAATTTGTTTTTCATTTCCAACAAGGGAAATAGCTGTAAAAATTCGATGAACGTCGGCGCAACAAAAATCGAATTCTTCAACTTTAAAAACGAATTAAAAAAAATTGTGACGACATTGAGAGGTCAGACCAAGTGCGATGGACTCACAACATGTCCCTCTTTAATAATTTCTATACAGTTTGGTTGTGCTTTTATTTTTGGTCGATTTCGTCACGCTGTGTTATTTATTGTGGAGTTATTGTTACGTTTTTATATTCATTCCAAGTTTATTATTTTTTAAAGAACTTGTTTATTTTTAAATATTTCGTTTGTGTTGGTTAAAAAGAAAAATGGTAATACACGAATGTGCGTCGACTATCGTGGATTAAATAAAATTACTGTTCGCGACAACTATCCACTGCCGTTAATTGAAGATTGTGTAGGCTATTTAGAAGGTTGTAAGATATTCTCTATTTTAGATCTTAAAAGTGGCTTTCACCAGGTTAGTATGTCAGAAGAATCAATACCGTATACTGCATTTGTGACTCCTGATGGGCAGTATGAATATTTGAAAATGCCTTTTGGGTTTAAGAATGCCCCTGCAGTATTTCAGCGATTTATAAACAATGTGTTCCGCGATTTAGGTGAAAATAGAAAAATAATCATTTATATCGACTCATAACCGCCAAAATATCTTAAGCGCCAAAAAGAAAATTTTACAGGAGAAGGTTTTTTTTTAATAATCTTTGCTATTAATTTTATCTTTTATCTCTTATCTCTTTGCTATTAATTTTATTTTAATAATTTTATCTCTTATATTGATTAATTTCTTTTAGAGAATTTCATCTTAAGCGACACTTTGCTGTCATGAAAAATGTAAACAAACATGTAGTGTGTACTTAAGCTAAAATTGCTTTTGGTTTAAATTCATAATCTAATTTCGTACACTTATGAAATTTTGACAGACGATGTAAACCATCGCAAATTATCGATTTTCATCAAAAAACATAAATCGGATATTATGTCGCTTAAGATATTTTGGCGGTTATGAGTCGATATGGATGACATTTTAATTGCAAGCAATAATTTTGCTGAGCATAGAATTTTAGTAGAAATGGTTTTACGACGTGTAACGAGTAGTGGACTGAGACTTAACCTTTCCAAGTGTAAGTTTGGTTATGAAAAAATTGAACATTTAGGTTTGTCTGTTTCTGCCTATGGAATTTCACCAAGTGAATCACATATTGCCGCAATAAAAAATTTCCATTGCCGACTAACCAAAAAGAATTAAATTCATGCATCGGTCTCTTTTCATATTTTCGACGATTCGTGCCGTCGTTTTCGAGTATTGCAAGACCTTTACTTAATTTGCTGAAAAAAGATTCCGAATTCTATTTAGACGAAAAGTATATTTGTTCTTTTAATGAATTAAAATCGAGATTAGCCAAGCCACCGATTCTTGCAATATATAATCCAATTAGAGAAACTGAATTACACTGTGATGCTAGCTCCCTGGGATTCGGTGCCGTCTTACTACAAAGACAGGATGACAAAAAATTTCATCCTATTGCATACTTTTCGAAAACAACTTCCGCTTCAGAATCACAGTTTCGAATTAGAAATGCTTGCTATAATTTATGCCTTGAGACGATTCAGAGTTTATTTAGAAGGAATTCCTTTCAAAATAGTTACAGATTTTAGTTCATTAACACTTACGTTAGAAAAGAAAAATGTGAATTCTCGAATTGCTAGATGGGCGTTAGAGCTTGAAAATTACAATTACTCCATTCAGCATAGAAATGGTACTTCTATGGGTCATGCAGACGCACTGAGTAGATGCCAGATTGCAACTGTATTAGATGCCGGTGATATAGACTTCCAAATACAAATAGCACAAGAACGTGATGATGCTATAAAAAAATTAATATTAACTTTACAGACGAAAAAAGTCGATGATTTTGAACTAAGTGATGGATTAGTTTTTAGAAAACAAAGCGACGGAAGTAAAGCTTTGTATGTACCTCAGGAAATGGAAAATAATGTTATTAGATTAACTCAAGAAAAAATTGGTCATCAATCAACCGATAAATGTAATGACAAAATAAGTTTATACTATTGGTTTCCGAATATGCGTCAAAAAATAGAAAAAAATTTGTAAGAAACTGCATCAAGTGCCTTATGTACGCCACACCAGTAAGAATTCGTGAGAAAAATTTGTATAATATTCCAAAGCTACCATTGCCGTTTGATACTGTACACATCGATCACTTTGGTACGTTGCCGTCTTTAATATCAAAGAGAAAGCATATTCTAGTGGTAATAGATGCATTCACTAAATTTGTAAAATTATACCCAACAAATTCAACTAGTACAAAAGAAGTAACTTCCGCCCTTGATAAATATTTCAGTTACTATAGCCGACCCAAAAGAATAATATCGGATAGAGGAGCGTATTTTACCTCTTTAGAGTTTGAAGACTTCCTAGTTAAGCGAAACATAAAAAAAAAAAATAAATAAATAACTGGCCATTTCAGCCCTTGAAAGGACTTTGACCTAGCTTCTTATGATCAATTCTGTTGTGCGTGTTATTAAGTTTGTACACAATTGACCGAGAAATGGACCTACATGCTTAACGCCGACTCCGAACGGCGATGAACGAAATGTTCTTATTCTCAAGAAGCTTTGCATGGCATTTTGATTACTCTCTGAGGTTTGCCATTGTCAGCAGAGAGGTGGCGGCCGTACAGAAAAATTATTTTAATTCAAATAATTTTCTGTCGCTGCTGGGGTTCGAACCTGGGTCTCCATGTTCGTTGACATAGCGGCCACGCACGTTAACCAACTACGCCACGGACGCCACTAAGCGAAACATACAACATGTAAAAGTCGCCGTGGCCTCCCCTCAAGCTAATGGTCAAGTAGAACGCGTTAATAGGGTTATTAAAGCCATGTTAGGAAAATTAAGTAATCCAATAAATCATGCCGATTGGTCAAATAAATTACTGCAGGTAGAATATGCAATTAATAACTCACTTCATGCGTCAACAAAAAATACACCAAGTATGCTAATTTTTGGTATCGAACAACGTGGACAAATAGTAGATGAGCTTACGGAACACTTGGAGAATAAGATTTATACAGAAAATTCTCGTAACTTCGATCATATTCGAACCAATGCCGCAAATGCAATTGATAACTCTCAGAATTACAATTTAAAATATTTTTTAAGACATAGTGCCGATGCAAAACCTTATGAAGTTGGCGATTTTGTCGTTATTCAAAACGTTGACAATGTGATTGGTACGAACAAAAAATTTATTCCGAAATATCGAGGACCTTACGTTGTACATAAAAAATTGGGAAATGATCGCTATGTGATACGCGATATTGAGAATTGCCAGTTAACTCAACTTCCGTATGATGGGGTTATAGAAGCTAACTGAATGCGAAAATGGTTAGTTAAAACAAATGATGGGACCACTACTGAGAAGCTATGCAATACTGAAAGTTAGATTTAAGCATATGTTAAGAAAAATTTTTTATAACGATTTACATTTATGTACAGTTTTACTTACGTATATAGTAGTTTAGTATTGATCGAGGTCAATCAATCGTCAGATTGGCCGAGCTGTAAACATAAGCTTTAAATATAATGTCTAGGTTAAGCAAGCTCATGTTAACTGCATGTTATGTTTTGGCACCACTTGATTGGTAGCACTTGTTGGCAGCATGATCTATAATGTACGTTGCCAACTTCGGTCTCTTCCCTTTTCCTATATGGTGCGGAACAATCAAGTCGCGCATAAAAACATATTCAACAAAAATAAACCAAAGGAAACAAAATAAAAAGGCGCGTTTAAAATTTTAATTTTAATTTTAATTTTAATTTTAATTTTAATTTTAATTTTAACTTTAACTTTAATTTTAATTTTAATTTTAATTTTAATTTTAATTTTAATTTTAATTTTAATTTTAATTTTAATTTTAATTTTAATTTTAACTTTAACTTTAACTTTAATTTTAATTTTAATTTTAATTTTAATTTTAATTTTAATTTTAATTTTAATTTTAATTTTAATTTTAATTTTAATTTTAATTTTAATTTTAATTTTAATTTTAATTTTAATTTTAATTTTAATTTTAATTTTAATTTTAATTTTAATTTTAATTTTAATTTTAATTTTAATTTTAATTTTAATTTTAATTTTAATTTTAATTTTAATTTTAATTTTAATTTTAATTTTAATTTTAATTTTAATTTTAATTTTAATTTTAATTTTAATTTTAATTTTAATTTTAATTTTAATTTTAATTTTAATTTTAATTTTAATTTTAATTTTAATTTTAATTTTAATTTTAATTTTAATTTTAATTTTAATTTTAATTTTAATTTTAATTTTAATTTTAATTTTAATTTTAATTTTAATTTTAATTTTAATTTTAATTTTAATTTTAATTTTAATTTTAATTTTAATTTTAATTTTAATTTTAATTTTAATTTTAATTTTAATTTTAATTTTAATTTTAATTTTAATTTTAATTTTAATTTTAAATTTAATTTTAATTTTAATTTTAATTTTAATTTTAATTTTAATTTTAATTTTAATTTTAATTTTAATTTTAATTTTAATTTTAATCTTAATTTTAATTTTAATTTTAATTTTAATTTTAATTGTAATTTTAATTTTAATTTTAATTTTAATTTTAATTTTGATTTTAATTTTAATTTTAATTTTAATTTTAATTTTAATTTTAATTTTAATTTTAATTTTAATTATAATTATAATTTTAATTTTAATTTTAATTTTAATTTTAATTTTAATTTTAATTTTAATTTTAATTTTAATTTTAATTTTAATTTTAATTTTAATTTTAATTTTAATTTTAATTTTAATTTTAATTTTAATTTTAATTTTAATTTTAATTTTAATTTTAATTTTAATTTTAATTTTAATTTTAATTTTAATTTTAATTTTAATTTTAATTTTAATTTTAATTTTAATTTTAATTTTAATTTTAATTTTAATTTTAATTTTAATTTTAATTTTAATTTTAATTTTAATTTTAATTTTAATTTTAATTTTAATTTTAATTTTAATTTTAATTTTAATTTTAATTTTAATTTTAATTTTAATTTTAATTTTAATTTTAATTTTAATTTTAATTTTAATTTTAATTTTAATTTTAATTTTAATTTTAATTTTAATTTTAATTTTAATTTTAATTTTAATTTTAATTTTAATTTTAATTTTAATTTTAATTTTAATTTTAATTTTAATTTTAATTTTAATTTTAATTTTAATTTTAATTTTAATTTTACTTTTAATTTTAATTTTAATGTTAATTTTAAGAAGTATTTTGACCACAGCACTGCGTTGAAAGATTCGTTGCAGTTTTGAATTTCGGAGCCAAGGCATCTGTTCAACAAATCATCGGCTGACAGTGCTTCGTAAATAGGTTTGATTGCTTCCTAGACTCTCTGATTTAGTGGTGCATACGTATGCTTGAAGCTGTCGATTGTCCCTTCTGCTACCAATTTTTGCCAGGCGCACCAGCTCGACGCACCGGTCGGACAGTTTTGGTGCTGTGGAGCTTCATCAGTCGAGATTTTGTGCAAAAACGTTGCCCAAACAGCCATCTTCATGTCAGCAACCGACTCTGGATGACGACGAATAGCGAAGCCATAATATGTTGTAAGAGATGACTTTATCGGTGAGTTTGCCTGCACCCTTGCCCATTCTTTTTTGCACGTGCGATATACATTCTTTTTTTCGACGATTGGGTCGCCATCGTACGAATCGTCGTCTATAATAGCTTTGAATGTTTTTGAGTCTCCATCGCCGATATATTTGCAGTCCTGCAGTCATGCATTTTACGCCATGCTTTTGGACTGATATGGCGAACATTTCCTTTATCGCATCCACCTCCATCTTCCCAGAGCTTCCTTGATGGTTGGCACGGCATTCCTCTTCGTGGTCTTCAATCCAAATTTCATATGCCAGTGGGTCTTCTCCTTTCTTAGCTTAGAAGAAAAGCCACGTTTTTTCCAAGTGCCATCATCTGATACGGTAAACATTGTTGGGTCGCACTGTGGATCGGCTGTGACCATGGCATCTTTTTCTTCTTTCGCGGCTTTTGAACGAGTGTATCCATAGATCGCGCTTGCAGCTGTATCAAAGTTCTCCAGGGCAGTGTAGTATAACGAGTTACCCACACCTCTGCCGATATCCATGAGGCCACAACACGTGTTAATGCCTTTTGGCCCAATGCCTAAAAGCCTCATGGCAAAAATCAAACGCCGGTTCATCAAATATGATTTGCCAACCAAAGACGACGAAAAAAAGTATGTAGTGGTCGGGCAAGCGCACTGAACATCAATTTTAAAGTCAATTCCATATGGCGATGCTTTTTTAAACTCGATTTTTCCTTCATATTTGGCACATATCACCAGATTAGCAATCGCTGAGAAAACTGTATAAAACTCCAAAATGCAATTCTCCGTTTTGTTGTCAATGCTTATGTCTTCGTTTTCATTATTTTTTAATTTTTTTGCCGATGTACTTGCGAATTCGGTATCCTCATCTCTTTCGTGTTGGTTACCACGAAACTGGCGTTTCAAGGGTCTAGTTTTTCGATTGCTACCAGTGTTTCTTTTATTTTTATTTCTATTACTTTTTCTATCCATTGTCTTTAGCATAAAGAAACATTTTTATAAAAACTGTACTTTTCAAAACTGTATGCGCGCAGGCGTTCGGTTTATAACTCAATTCAAAGTGAACTAAACGCTGCCAACATTCGAATACTTAAGCTCTAAAATGTGTATTCATTTATTTTTAAAATGCGTACACAAACAAGTTATTACCTACTAAAGAACGCGTTGAACGAAATTAGGTGGTTGCTTCAAGCCGTTGCATTCAAAAAGTAGCCAAATTAAGCAAATCGCATTTTGGCGAGAATATTGCTGAAAAAAAGGCCATATCTCCTAAAGTATTTCGAATTTCAAAAACCCTTTTAGAACGATATTCTACAATATCCAAGCCATAAAAATATGCAAGCAATAAAAAATCGAAAAAAAGGTTTGCCAACCAGGAATACTCCCTTACTGGTTTTGTAGTATTATTTTCTTCATGTTGCACCAACCATGATACAAAGTAGCCTTGACAATTGCCTATTTTCTCAAGAGCTGCGTCCATCAAATGCTTGTATATTTTATTTTCTTTTTTACTTTTTTTTCGTTCTCTAATTAATACTATTTTTGACAGTTGGTACAATATTATTGCACCAAATGTCAAACTAGTATAAACTAGAGAACGAAAAATTAGGAAAGAAAATAAAAGCAAAATATGCAGGCAAATTTTCTTATCTTAAAACAGTAGCAGAGTGGGCCAGAACCAATATTCTGAAATTAAACCCCCTTAATTCATATGTACTGCCAATCTCATATATACTGCCAATGAAGTAGGAACATTTTGGTACCAAGATACACGTACATCAATTCCAGTAGATTGTTTTTCGTTAGTACGATCACATTGTGGAATTCACTTCCACCCAGCATCAAAATTATTTCAAACAATAGGACCTTTAAGCATTTAATTTTCAAATTATTCTCTAAACTACTGATTTCACCTCTCTGTATCCTACTATTCTCTGAACCTATCTCTAAAAAACGCTTTCGTTTATTTTAAATTTCCTTGTCTTATTAATGGTTGTCATATAATTTTATAATTTATAATGTATTCTATTTTATTTCATCAATTAAAATTTTTTAATGTTAATTACTTTCAATTTTATATAAATTCTGTTAAAATTTAATTTTTATCTTATTAATGGTTGTTATCTATTCGTATAATATACTCTATTTTATTTTTACATATAAAATTCTTAAATGTTAATCGCTTTTATTTTTATATAAATCCTTTTTAAATTGTATTTGTATCATAGTAATGCTTGTTATGACTTAACTCTTATTTGTCAAAATTATATGTTAAATAAATTGAAAATTGAAATGGAAATAACAATCGGTGCAAGACATTCCTGAGAAAATGTCGAGTTGTCACTCCACCCTACATACAGGCTATATAACCCTCGCAACAAAAACCAAACTAAAACTATAAGAAACCGAAAAGAATAAACTGCCGGAACAGAGTGCGATGTTTTTGGTGTTTGTCGGCTATTTCAACTGTTTGGCATACGTCAGAAGCTTCACTGTGTGGTATACATAAAATTTTAATACGGAAAAAAAACGAGTTGTAAGGGAAATATTTGATTTATCCACGTAAATATTTTAATAAAATTAATACACAGGTGTGGATAATGTTAATATGCGTTATTTCCCTCAGTGTAGTTAGTAGATATTACAAAAACTATGTAAGAAAGCAAATGTTGCGAAATATCAGCAGCATAGTATAAATACATGTTTCATGTGTGTTAAAAAATATTTTTCGAAATAAAATATATATAAAATTAAAATTAAATTTTCTTACAAAAAAAAAGTAAAAACATTATAAAATCAGGCACAAACAGTTGTTACCAAGGATGTTTTGGTATACTTTCAATAAATATTGTGAAGGTTGTAGTCCAAAAATCATTGTCAGAGGAAAAATAAGATATATGTATGTCATATTACAGCAAATAATGGCATCGTGAATGCTTCAAGTGCAAATATTGTAATAAAAATTTAATCAAATCAAGATTTTTTTTAGCTTTAAACCAAGAATTTCAGGTGGAATACCTATTCTGTCAAGTCTGCCTTGGTTCGAAAATGGGGTGATAGATTAGTGGGAATGAAAGGGCAACCAAGCGAAACACGTGTAGGATGTTCTAAGCGTAGTGCAAAGCCAAAGAAACATGTGAATTTGAATCAGAGGCAAGTGTTATGCCTTTATTTCAGCAAATTCAAGTTATAAGGCAATCTCCATCCACAAACTTCTCTACCATCAACTACAACTTCAAGTCGTAAATATTGATGAATTTTTAATTTCAGTTGATTAGAAAATGAGGATAGAAAATTTAGAAAGGTTTAAAGCGAAGGACCATGGCCTGGCCAGAAATCGAACCCGGGACCTCTGGGCTACACAGAGGAAAAAACCTTTGGACTGAGTACATAAATTTATGTACTCAGGACAGAAATTTCTGCACACAGAAATTTTACATTTTTCCTGTATTGAGTACATGTTAAAATCTGTATTGACTACATAATAGAATTTTTAAGAATTTTGTGTACTCATCACAAAATTGTTGTAAATATCTTTATGTAATGAGTACAGTTCCGATGTAAATAGTACATAGATTGACAGCAGTTTTGTGATGATTACATTAAATTCTTTATTAACTAGAATTTGAGAGAAAAACACAAAATTTCTGTGTGTAGAAATTCCTGTTATGATTATATAAATTTATGTAGTCAGTCCATAGGTTTTTCCGTTGGTGTAGTTTGATGAGGTATTCATACTGGATTAAATCTTAACCAAAGATTTTCTCCGAAGATTTAAGTTAGTTATGAGTCTTATCTATAAGTTATCTGCCGCATATATAATGTAGCAGCATTAAAAATGGGTTGATCCGATCGTTCATCGAGACGTTTGCAAATGAAGAAGCAAATGAAGACATAAAACAGCAAAATCGTATGCCGTTGAGCGAAATCGTATGCAAGCGAGACATGTACTGAGTCCATATTTTATGTAATTAGTACAGTTCTTGTAAAATGTTACAAGAAATATTGATGGAGAACACGTTGCTTGTATTTCTTGAAGTCTGCAATGTATTCAACACATAATGCACTTTATTGAATACATATTTTATTCATTTTATAAAGTGCGTAAACTTATATGTAACCAGTACACGCTCACTTTACCCAGTACATGGAGCTCTCGTTGCGTTCTCATACAAGACGAAGTACATAGATTTTACATAGATTTCTATGTACTGATTACATGAGTTTTTCCCTCAGTGTAGCAGTCGAGCACGCTTCCTTCTCGACCACCAAGGCCGCCAATATTGAAATATTGAAAAGAATAAAAAAGACACCAGGAAGAGAATATACAAAGAAATACATTAATGAAATAAGGAACAAAGTAAATGAATTAAAATGCCTTGACCATATTTAAAACGGGTTAGATCACACCATCAAACCAACACTTTTTGCAGCTCAACCCAAAAATTTAAATACAGGGGCCCCTGTATCAATGCGTTGCGAAAATGAAATGCGATGCGTATTCAAATAGCAAATCGCACGTGGTTATCGCATTTCGGAGTACCGATTACGCTATTTTGCGATTTGAATTTTTCGCATCGCAATACAGAGTAGGGCGCCTGTAGTCAATATCGCACAAGAAGTGGAACGTGATAATCAAAACAACGGCCTACGGATTTTAGACTACAATGCAAACCCAAACAGAAACCAAAATTGTCAGCACCATAACAACTTCAGCAGAAACAACTATCAAAATACATATAGAAATAATAACAATATCAGTAACAACAGACGTATGAACAACATGAACCAAAGAAACAACACCCACAATAATAACAGCAACAGATATTTTCAACGTGGGAAAAACAATAGAAACAACTATGGCAATGATTGAAATAGAGGGAGATACAACTATAACAAAATAAACAGACACTCGAGTCAAGAAGGTGACAGACATTATGTACGACCAGTAAACTATCAGGGAAACATGGAAGGCCCGGAGGACAAAAATCAAGAAATTTCCGGAAGGCCAAATGTAAAAACAAACAAAATAAGCATAACATCAGAGAGTCTCCAATTTCATCACACTTAAATGCGCTCAAACAAAGCATGCCTTGACATTCCTATTAGACACGGGTGCAGATATTTCGATATGCAAAATGAACACAAATTTTGAAATAGATCCTGACAATAAATGTAGTTTATCAGGCATAACTAAAAATAAGGTAGACTCTTTAGGAGTTACGAAAATAACATTGTGCCTCGGAGAGCACCGTACTAAAAATGATTTTCATGTAGTGAATGACGATTTTCCTAATTCTACGGATGGAATTTTAGGTAGATACTTCTTTATAAAATATACATGCAAAATAGTAACACCGATCCCATAGTACCCATAGTAACAAAACTTCCGAAACAGACAAATTATAGAATACCCAATAGATCAGAAATTATTTTTCCAATAAACTTAAACATTGTAGAAGACAGCGTAGTACTTAAGGGGGGAAATATATCCAGAGACCGAAAAAAAGGGTCATGTTTGTGAATTTTTTTAAGGAAACCTAAGGGATAATTTTAAATGAGGGTTTTTATACCTTAATATATACACTAGACCGTATCACCTTGCATGGCAAAAAAGTAAGCCCATTTGACCCCGCCTCAATCATTAGACAAAGTTTTTTTTGTTTTTTAAATGGTCCCTATGGTGCTTTTTTCTTGTTTTCGTTATATTTTCTGTGTTTCTTGTACGATCCCAAAGATTTTTCATACATGTGTTTATTGTTTTTTTCTGATTTTATTTTTTCGCGAATCTTGTTTTTTTAAATTATTACTCACCTTATCTCAGTTGCTACTATGTTAACAAAATGCAATAAGAGCAAATAACTAAAGCTCACAAAAAAATCATTAAGACCATGGAAACAAATGATATCCATAAAATTCATTTTTAAAGCAGTTCCAAACGATTTTATCCCAAAAATAACACTTCCGAAATGTTCGTCACTCATACCCGAACTGAGATAAGGTGAGTGATAATTAAAAAAAAAAAACAAGATTCGCGAAAAAATAAAATCAGAAAAAAAATGCAAAAAAACAATAAACACATATATGAAAAATCTTTGGGATCTGACAAGAAACAGAGAATATATAAGCACCATTTTTTGAATTGGTGATTTTTTCTTTTGAAAATGTCTTTTAAATATCTAACGACTGAGGTGGGGTCAAATATATGTTAGTTTTGGTGATACGGTCTAATATACACATTCAAGAGTGTGTTTAGTTTTTTTTATTAAATAAAAATTAATATTAAGGGAGATACAGCATTTTTTGTAGAGCGCTCTGAAAAAAAGGTGAAATGCGGTGACCAAGATTGCTCCTCCTAAATTCAACTGAAACAAAAAAATGAAATATATTATTACACTAGATACTTAAAACTCGAACTTGTCATAGCCGATTTTGAAAATATTGATTTTTCACAAAATGGCGGACTTCCGAACGTAAATTAACGATTTTCGACAAAAAATTCGTCATTATTTTGCTTATAACTAATGAACGAAGCTACGAAAATAAAAATCCTATGACAAGTACGAGATTATTATGAGTAAAATAAGCCTGTGAAAAAAATCAAAACGATCGGTTCACTGAGTATCGAGAAATCTTGGCCACCGACTTTGAAAACATGGTTTCGAGTAAAACGCATTTGAAAATAAGGGCCAGCACTGCGCGCTCTAGAAGGCTGTTCACTCACTAAGCTATTACTTTGTTATTTTTGAGATATCGACTTGAAATTTTCACCACATATTTTTGAGACTTAAAAGCTTTAAGAAAATGCAAAAAATTTAAAAAAAAAGTTCTGGGTATATTTCCCCCCTTAATCAAGAACTCGAAAAAGGTGTATTTTTGGCAAACTCTCTAGTACCTTCTAAAGGCATTTGTCACATAAGAGTTGTAAAAATCAAACCGAAACTAATGAACTTAAGCGAATATACAGTTATGACAACTTACAACAAACAGAAAACAGAGATGAATGAACAACGATTCAAGAAACTAATGACTGAACTGAAACTAGACCACAACACAGAACTGAATTAAAAGACATATTTAAGAAACATCAATCAATTTTCCACCTCGAGGGAGAAGTTCTTACTACAAATAATTTTTATATGCAGAAACTGACACAACACCAGTCTACATAAAAAATTATAGACTACCTCACACTCCATATGGCGAGATCGACAAACAAGTAAAGAAGCTAATAGAGAACGACATAATTGAACCATCCGTGAGTCCATATAACGCACCATTGTTATTGGTGCCAAAGAAAAGAAACGATGACAATAAGAAATGGCACTTGGTGGTTGATTTTAGAAAACTCAACGAAAAGATGGTTAATGACAAATTTCCATTAACAAGACTGGAAGACATCCTAGACATTTTAGGAAGAGCCAAATACTTTTCAACCTTGGACATGACAAGCTCTTTCCATCAAATCCCATTAGACAAAAATTCACCACCACTAACTGCATTTTCTACATAAGATGGTCACTACCATTTTAAACGTTTACCTTTCGGACTTAAGATTTCATCAAACAGTTTCCAAAGAATGCTTACAATAGCTTTAAGTGGTTTAAATTCAGAAGTTTTCCTCTATGTAGATGACATAATAGTTTTTGGATGCTCTTTGAAAAATCACAACCTAAACTTGATAAAGGTATTTGAGCGGTTACAAAAATACAACTTAAAATTGAATGCGAGCAAATGTCAATTCCTAAGATCAGAAGTAGTTTATCTTGGTCATTTAATAACAGAAAAAGAAATTAAGACAGACCCAGAAAAAAATCAGGCGGTCTTAAACTACCCTGCACCAGCAAATACAGATGATGGAGAAGATTTGTGGCCTTTTGCAATCATTACAGACGGTTCAATCCCGATTTTGCAGCATTGGCAAAGTGTTTAAACTCTTTACTGAAGAAAGGGCCACCTTTCATCTGGTCAGAAGAATGCGAAAAAGCATTCGGTATTTTGAAACAAAAACTACTTGAACAATGCAAACAAATAACATTTATAACTTAGAAAATTACGCTAATGAGTTAAAACTAAGATTAAGAACATCAATAAGTAAGGCTAAGGAAATAATAAACAAAGTTAGGTTAGGTTAGGTTGACGTGGCTGTCTCGTATGAGACACACTTAGGCCAGTTTGGCCCGTTGTGATACCAGGGGTTAATTATTTCCACTCTATCTGAACCAGTTGGAGCTATTTATGAAGCTTTGTATTCGGTAGACCGAAGTTTTTGAGAGTTCGTCTAGGTCACTGTAGAACCAGTTACCTAGGAAGAGATGGCGCTTTCTGGCCAGCGCTGGGCATGTGCAGAGAAGGTGTGTTGTGGATTCAACCTCCTCCTTATCTCTGCAGCTTCTGCAGAAGTCGTTATGGGGAATATTCAGTCTTCGGGCATGGTTTCCAATCAGGCAGTGTCCTGTTAGAACGCCTATTACGATATTTTGAGCGTCTTAAGTTCAGTGTTGGCCAAACTTGACGCGTTATACTGCATGTACTACCCGTTGACCACTTGATGTTGGTGTTTTCAAGGGATAGCTCATTTATCAGTAGCTTACATGTTGCGAGAGGTATTCCAATTTGTTCCTTATCTGTCGATAGGGGTTTGATGGTACCGTTTCTAGCGAGTTCGTCTGCTTTGCAGTTACCTTGGAAGTCTCTATGTCCGGGGATCCAGCATAGGAATATATTGAGCTACTCTGCCATCTCATTTAGAGATCTGCGGCAACTTAGGACTGTTTTTGATGTTATTTCAACAGATTCCAGGGCTTTCGAAGCGGCTTGGCTATCAGATAGAATGCAAATATCTTTTGCTAATATTTCGTTCATCTGAAGCCAAGTAACGGCTTCATGTATGGCAGTGACTTCCACTTGGAAGACACTGCAGTGGTCGGGGAGCCTAAAGGCATGGTTAATGTTTAGGTATTCAGAGTAGACTCCTCCCCCTACTTTGCCATCTAATTTTGATCCATCAGTGTAGATTCTAGTGGCATTGTTTGGTGGAGGGCTTCCAATCTCCCATTCGTTAAAAAAACTTTTTTTTAAAAAAAAAAAATTTCAAAACTAAAAACGCAGTACTCAATTTTACATAAAATATATATTTGCGGTAAAAATCGGGGCCTTGTGCATTTAAGGGTTAAGCTGCATTAAGTCCATATATTTCGACTTAGTAATTTTATTTCCAAGTGGATACAAGTAGTCCAAATTCGTTAGTTTAAACTCGTCTGCACTAACAATCTTTTTTTCTAAATTTACCACCTGTGTCGTTCCTTGATTAGAGAAAATTAGCTTAAAAGTTTTCTTTGTTTCATGATAAATTTTTCGAATGCTAAACCAGTTAACTTTTTCTCCTGTGATGTCCTTTTGATGGTTTACTATAAGCTGTTCTAATTTCTTTGAGTTAAAAAGTTTTCTGCTTCCATTTTTCTTACCAAAAATGTTGGTTCTTTTTTTTAGATGTTCTGATAATTTCTATTCAATCATCAGACGTTGAAACGACCTCGTGTAGTTTTTTTTCTTTTTCAATTAAGCTGAAGCATCTGTCGCAACTATTATAACTGCGGCCAGATACGAACAATTTTGGTTCGATTGAATTAATTTTTGATGAAAGTAGAAAATGATGTAGAAGTAAAGTGACTTTTATATTACGATTTTGACCGCCACAAGAGTCGGAATACAAAATTATGTTTTCATTTGAGGAGGGAACAAAGTTTTTGAGATGGAATAATAGGCAAGATCCAATTTCTTGTCCTCCTCGCGAAGCCACGCTTTCATTCCATACATACATGAACCCTATAAAGAAAATTATAAGACTTTCAAAAATGACCAAATTAATATATATCCAAAATTGTTATAATTATCAACATAACAAATGAGAAATATTTTAAAGAGGTCAATATTTAAAAAAACTTGATGCTCTAATTAATTATAAAAGACGTACTTAATAATTCAGCTACGCTGCACATTATAGAGGCAAATTTAAACATAAAAGTCAACCTATAAGTAAAAATTATAGTTTCCGTCACACTTCTTATGCCTCGTTCTCACTATGTCAGCTTCAATGACAAACATTTTTCATCTCCTAAAATATGGAAAAAATTACCGATTTTATACAATAAACTGCATTGAACTGGCAACATGAATTGACATAGTGCGAACCAGGCATTAGGTGGTTATATGGCGATTCGATATTGGGAAATAAAAAAAGTCACGAAAAAGTGTTACGGAAACGCGTCAAAAATAATTATTCATATAAATTATTAACTTGTAAAACTTAATTAAACTTGTTAAAAATACAAAAATACAAACACAATTTCGCTAGGACAAAAAAGAATAAAATTTGATAGTAAAAACTATAATCCTTACTGAGAGGTTAAATTGTGTATTTTAAAATACCCCAAAAAGTGTTCAGAGAAAATATTGAAAAAGGGTTAAAACCGAGAATAAACTGGATTATTATTAACGATTTCTAATTCAAATCAACCGATGTAAATAGTACATAGATTGACAGCAGTTTTGTGATGATTACATTAAATTCTTTATTAACTAGAATTTGAGAGAAAAACACAAAATTTCTGTGTGTAGAAATTCCTGTTATGATTATATAAATTTATGTAGTCAGTCCATAGGTTTTTCCGTTGGTGTAGTTTGATGAGGTATTCATACTGGATTAAATCTTAACCAAAGATTTTCTCCGAAGATTTAAGTTAGTTATGAGTCTTATCTATAAGTTATCTGCCGCATATATAATGTAGCAGCATTAAAAATGGGTTGATCCGATCGTTCATCGAGACGTTTGCAAATGAAGAAGCAAATGAAGACATAAAACAGCAAAATCGTATGCCGTTGAGCGAAATCGTATGCAAGCGAGACATGTACTGAGTCCATATTTTATGTAATTAGTACAGTTCTTGTAAAATGTTACAAGAAATATTGATGGAGAACACGTTGCTTGTATTTCTTGAAGTCTGCAATGTATTCAACACATAATGCACTTTATTGAATACATATTTTATTCATTTTATAAAGTGCGTAAACTTATATGTAACCAGTACACGCTCACTTTACCCAGTACATGGAGCTCTCGTTGCGTTCTCATACAAGACGAAGTACATAGATTTTACATAGATTTCTATGTACTGATTACATGAGTTTTTCCCTCAGTGTAGCAGTCGAGCACGCTTCCTTCTCGACCACCAAGGCCGCCAATATTGAAATATTGAAAAGAATAAAAAAGACACCAGGAAGAGAATATACAAAGAAATACATTAATGAAATAAGGAACAAAGTAAATGAATTAAAATGCCTTGACCATATTTAAAACGGGTTAGATCACACCATCAAACCAACACTTTTTGCAGCTCAACCCAAAAATTTAAATACAGGGGCCCCTGTATCAATGCGTTGCGAAAATGAAATGCGATGCGTATTCAAATAGCAAATCGCACGTGGTTATCGCATTTCGGAGTACCGATTACGCTATTTTGCGATTTGAATTTTTCGCATCGCAATACAGAGTAGGGCCCCTGTAGTCAATATCGCACAAGAAGTGGAACGTGATAATCAAAACAACGGCCTACGGATTTTAGACTACAATGCAAACCCAAACAGAAACCAAAATTGTCAGCACCATAACAACTTCAGCAGAAACAACTATCAAAATACATATAGAAATAATAACAATATCAGTAACAACAGACGTATGAACAACATGAACCAAAGAAACAACACCCACAATAATAACAGCAACAGAAATTTTCAACGTGGGAAAAACAATAGAAACAACTATGGCAATGATTGAAATAGAGGGAGATACAACTATAACAATATAAACATACACTCGAGTCAAGAAGGTGACAGACATTATGTACGACCAGTAAACTATCAGGGAAACATGGAAGGCCCGGAGGACAAAAATCAAGAAATTTCCGGAAGGCCAAATGTAAAAACAAACAAAATAAGCATAACATCAGAGAGTCTCCAATTTCATCACACTTAAATGCGCTCAAACAAAGCATGCCTTGACATTCCTATTAGACACGGGTGCAGATATTTCGATATGCAAAATGAACACAAATTTTGAAATAGATCCTGACAATAAATGTAGTTTATCAGGCATAACTAAAAATAAGGTAGACTCTTTAGGAGTTACGAAAATAACATTGTGCCTCGGAGAGCACCGTACTAAAAATGATTTTCATGTAGTGAATGACGATTTTCCTAATTCTACGGATGGAATTTTAGGTAGATACTTCTTTATAAAATATACATGCAAAATAGTAACACCGATCATATAGTACCCATAGTAACAAAACTTCCGAAACAGACAAATTATAGAATACCCAATAGATCAGAAATTATTTTTCCAATAAACTTAAACATTGTAGAAGACAGCGTAGTACTTAAGGGGGGAAATATATCCAGAGACCGAAAAAAAGGGTCATGTTTGTGAATTTTTTTAAGGAAACCTAAGGGATAATTTTAAATGAGGGTTTTTATACCTTAATATATACACTAGACCGTATCACCTTGCATGGCAAAAAAGTAAGCCCATTTGACCCCGCCTCAATCATTAGACAAAGTTTTTTTTGTTTTTTAAATGGTCCCTATGGTGCTTTTTTCTTGTTTTCGTTATATTTTCTGTGTTTCTTGTACGATCCCAAAGATTTTTCATACATGTGTTTATTGTTTTTTTCTGATTTTATTTTTTCGCGAATCTTGTTTTTTTAAATTATTACTCACCTTATCTCAGTTGCTACTATGTTAACAAAATGCAATAAGAGCAAATAACTAAAGCTCACAAAAAAATCATTAAGACCATGGAAACAAATGATATCCATAAAATTCATTTTTAAAGCAGTTCCAAACGATTTTATCCCAAAAATAACACTTCCGAAATGTTCGTCACTCATACCCGAACTGAGATAAGGTGAGTGATAATTAAAAAAAAAAAACAAGATTCGCGAAAAAATAAAATCAGAAAAAAAATGCAAAAAAACAATAAACACATATATGAAAAATCTTTGGGATCTGACAAGAAACAGAGAATATATAAGCACCATTTTTTGAATTGGTGATTTTTTCTTTTGAAAATGTCTTTTAAATATCTAACGACTGAGGTGGGGTCAAATATATGTTAGTTTTGGTGATACGGTCTAATATACACATTCAAGAGTGTGTTTAGTTTTTTTTATTAAATAAAAATTAATATTAAGGGAGATACAGCATTTTTTGTAGAGCGCTCTGAAAAAAAGGTGAAATGCGGTGACCAAGATTGCTCCTCCTAAATTCAACTGAAACAAAAAAATGAAATATATTATTACACTAGATACTTAAAACTCGAACTTGTCATAGCCGATTTTGAAAATATTGATTTTTCACAAAATGGCGGACTTCCGAACGTAAATTAACGATTTTCGACAAAAAATTCGTCATTATTTTGCTTATAACTAATGAACGAAGCTACGAAAATAAAAATCCTATGACAAGTACGAGATTATTATGAGTAAAATAAGCCTGTGAAAAAAATCAAAACGATCGGTTCACTGAGTATCGAGAAATCTTGGCCACCGACTTTGAAAACATGGTTTCGAGTAAAACGCATTTGAAAATAAGGGCCAGCACTGCGCGCTCTAGAAGGCTGTTCACTCACTAAGCTATTACTTTGTTATTTTTGAGATATCGACTTGAAATTTTCACCACATATTTTTGAGACTTAAAAGCTTTAAGAAAATGCAAAAAATAAAAAAAAAAAAAGTTCTGGGTATATTTCCCCCCTTAATCAAGAACTCGAAAAAGGTGTATTTTTGGCAAACTCTCTAGTACCTTCTAAAGGCATTTGTCACATAAGAGTTGTAAAAATCAAACCGAAACTAATGAACTTAAGCGAATATACAGTTATGACAACTTACAACAAACAGAAAACAGAGATGAATGAACAACGATTCAAGAAACTAATGACTGAACTGAAACTAGACCACAACACAGAACTGAATTAAAAGACATATTTAAGAAACATCAATCAATTTTCCACCTCGAGGGAGAAGTTCTTACTACAAATAATTTTTATATGCAGAAACTGACACAACACCAGTCTACATAAAAAATTATAGACTACCTCACACTCCATATGGCGAGATCGACAAACAAGTAAAGAAGCTAATAGAGAACGACATAATTGAACCATCCGTGAGTCCATATAACGCACCATTGTTATTGGTGCCAAAGAAAAGAAACGATGACAATAAGAAATGGCACTTGGTGGTTGATTTTAGAAAACTCAACGAAAAGATGGTTAATGACAAATTTCCATTAACAAGACTGGAAGACATCCTAGACATTTTAGGAAGAGCCAAATACTTTTCAACCTTGGACATGACAAGCTCTTTCCATCAAATCCCATTAGACAAAAATTCACCACCACTAACTGCATTTTCTACATAAGATGGTCACTACCATTTTAAACGTTTACCTTTCGGACTTAAGATTTCATCAAACAGTTTCCAAAGAATGCTTACAATAGCTTTAAGTGGTTTAAATTCAGAAGTTTTCCTCTATGTAGATGGCATAATAGTTTTTGGATGCTCTTTGAAAAATCACAACCTAAACTTGATAAAGGTATTTGAGCGGTTACAAAAATACAACTTAAAATTGAATGCGAGCAAATGTCAATTCCTTAGATCAGAAGTAGTTTATCTTGGTCATTTAATAACAGAAAAAGAAATTAAGACAGACCCAGAAAAAAATCAGGCGGTCTTAAACTACCCTGCACCAGCAAATACAGATGATGGAGAAGATTTGTGGCCTTTTGCAATCATTACAGACGGTTCAATCCCGATTTTGCAGCATTGGCAAAGTGTTTAAACTCTTTACTGAAGAAAGGGCCACCTTTCATCTGGTCAGAAGAATGCGAAAAAGCATTCGGTATTTTGAAACAAAAACTACTTGAACAATGCAAACAAATAACATTTATAACTTAGAAAATTACGCTAATGAGTTAAAACTAAGATTAAGAACATCAATAAGTAAGGCTAAGGAAATAATAAACAAAGTTAGGTTAGGTTAGGTTGACGTGGCTGTCTCGTATGAGACACACTTAGGCCAGTTTGGCCCGTTGTGATACCAGGGGTTAATTATTTCCACTCTATCTGAACCAGTTGGAGCTATTTATGAAGCTTTGTATTCGGTAGACCGAAGTTTTTGAGAGTTCGTCTAGGTCACTGTAGAACCAGTTACCTAGGAAGAGATGGCGCTTTCTGGCCAGCGCTGGGCATGTGCAGAGAAGGTGTGTTGTGGATTCAACCTCCTCCTTATCTCTGCAGCTTCTGCAGAAGTCGTTATGGGGAATATTCAGTCTTCGGGCATGGTTTCCAATCAGGCAGTGTCCTGTTAGAACGCCTATTACGATATTTTGAGCGTCTTAAGTTCAGTGTTGGCCAAACTTGACGCGTTATACTGCATGTACTACCCGTTGACCACTTGATGTTGGTGTTTTCAAGGGATAGCTCATTTATCAGTAGCTTACATGTTGCGAGAGGTATTCCAATTTGTTCCTTATCTGTCGATAGGGGTTTGATGGTACCGTTTCTAGCGAGTTCGTCTGCTTTGCAGTTACCTTGGAAGTCTCTATGTCCGGGGATCCAGCATAGGAATATATTGAGCTACTCTGCCATCTCATTTAGAGATCTGCGGCAACTTAGGACTGTTTTTGATGTTATTTCAACAGATTCCAGGGCTTTCGAAGCGGCTTGGCTATCAGATAGAATGCAAATATCTTTTGCTAATATTTCGTTCATCTGAAGCCAAGTAACGGCTTCATGTATGGCAGTGACTTCCACTTGGAAGACACTGCAGTGGTCGGGGAGCCTAAAGGCATGGTTAATGTTTAGGTATTCAGAGTAGACTCCTCCCCCTACTTTGCCATCTAATTTTGATCCATCAGTGTAGATTCTAGTGGCATTGTTTGGTGGAGGGCTTCCAATCTCCCATTCGTTAAAAAAACTTTTTTTTAAAAAAAAAAAATTTCAAAACTAAAAACGCAGTACTCAATTTTACATAAAATATATATTTGCGGTAAAAATCGGGGCCTTGTGCATTTAAGGGTTAAGCTGCATTAAGTCCATATATTTCGACTTAGTAATTTTATTTCCAAGTGGATACAAGTAGTCCAAATTCGTTAGTTTAAACTCGTCTGCACTAACAATCTTTTTTTCTAAATTTACCACCTGTGTCGTTCCTTGATTAGAGAAAATTAGCTTAAAAGTTTTCTTTGTTTCATGATAAATTTTTCGAATGCTAAACCAGTTAACTTTTTCTCCTGTGATGTCCTTTTGACGGTTTACTATAAGCTGTTCTAATTTCTTTGAGTTAAAAAGTTTTCTGCTTCCATTTTTCTTACCAAAAATTTTGGTTCTTTTTTTTAGATGTTCTGATAATTTCTATTCAATCATCAGACGTTGAAACGACCTCGTGTAGTTTTTTTTCTTTTTCAATTAAGCTGAAGCATCTGTCGCAACTATTATAACTGCGGCCAGATACGAACAATTTTGGTTCGATTGAATTAATTTTTGATGAAAGTAGAAAATGATGTAGAAGTAAAGTGACTTTTATATTACGATTTTGACCGCCACAAGAGTCGGAATACAAAATTATGTTTTCATTTGAGGAGGGAACAAAGTTTTTGAGATGGAATAATAGGCAAGATCCAATTTCTTGTCCTCCTCGCGAAGCCACGCTTTCATTCCATACATACATGAACCCTATAAAGAAAATTATAAGACTTTCAAAAATGACCAAATTAATATATATCCAAAATTGTTATAATTATCAACATAACAAATGAGAAATATTTTAAAGAGGTCAATATTTAAAAAAACTTGATGCTCTAATTAATTATAAAAGACGTACTTAATAATTCAGCTACGCTGCACATTATAGAGGCAAATTTAAACATAAAAGTCAACCTATAAGTAAAAATTATAGTTTCCGTCACACTTCTTATGCCTCGTTCTCACTATGTCAGCTTCAATGACAAACATTTTTCATCTCCTAAAATATGGAAAAAATTACCGATTTTATACAATAAACTGCATTGAACTGGCAACATGAATTGACATAGTGCGAACCAGGCATTAGGTGGTTATATGGCGATTCGATATTGGGAAATAAAAAAAGTCACGAAAAAGTGTTACGGAAACGCGTCAAAAATAATTATTCATATAAATTATTAACTTGTAAAACTTAATTAAACTTGTTAAAAATACAAAAATACAAACACAATTTCGCTAGGACAAAAAAGAAAAAAAATTTGATAGTAAAAACTATAATCCTTACTGAGAGGTTAAATTGTGTATTTTAAAATACCCCAAAAAGTGTTCAGAGAAAATATTGAAAAAGGGTTAAAACCGAGAATAAACTGGATTATTATTAACGATTTCTAATTCAAATCAATTTAAGATTATTTGTTGTTTGAATAATAGACTTATGTAAATGATTTTAATTTTGTTGTGATTTTATTGTATGTATTTTAATACTTAAAAAGGCAATGTATAATTTCGACAACTTCCCTTTCTTTTCTACTTCATCATAACTACATAAATTATAGGTCCATAGTTGTCTCTTATAATATGCAACAGATGTTGTCAATGATGGTGTTTCTAAAGTTTTTTGAAAATCAAATGTTAATACTAAAGTTTTGCATCCTTCAGTGGCACGTTCAATGTCTTGTCTGAATTCTTTATTTTTTTTTTCAACAATAGCCATATGTTACTCTTTTTCCTCTTCAATTTCCTTTTTGTCCTCACCTGTTGATTCACTTTTTAAAATGCGTTCAAAGTGATCGCAGGTTTTACATGTATCCGAATGTCGATGTTTAAAGTTTAAGCTGAAACTATTTTTAAATATCGATCTGAAGATATTTAACGAAACAATATTGTGGTGCTTCAGTTCACATGAATTTTTATACTCTTTATAAAGCTTAGTCATATTTTAATTTGGGTGTAAATATTTCTTTTGTGAAGTGGCGCGACTGTAGTCAGATTCATACTCAGGAAAGAGATTAATGAAACTAATGACGTTATTTCTGTCTTCTTCAGAAGTTTTATTTACAGACGGTACTGCTCCTCGTTCCTCAAAAGCATTCGGATTTCTAAGCAATGATTTAACAGCAGTATATATCCGGGAAGAAGTAACTTTGAAACAATTCATAAAAAAGAATCGACACACATTTTGAGATGTACCTGCATCATCTATTAGCGTATATTCAAAGTGAAAATTCTTTTCCATTAAAAGAATTCTTGGATTGTGTTTTGAGATTTTTGAAGACGCTTTATTTTTTTTTTATCCATGAACAAAAGAAGAGTTTTCTGAGTCCAACTTCCTGAATAATGAGAGTCGACAATATCTTTCTGCCGGCAGACATCAATTTTATTGCAACAATTGAAGCATAATCAAGAATAACGTTGTAAACGACAAAATTGTAATTTTTAACTAGAGATAAAAAACGTTTTAAACATTGTAGGCGTTTATTTTTGGTTTTTTTTGTTAAACACTCTGATTTAATGAAACTTTGCCATACATAAAATATATATAAAAAAATTAAATAAAAGATTTAATTACATCTAAATTTACCATTTAAAAGTTTTTACAGTGGAATAACGTTTTATATCCAAAAATTGAATGGATGATGAAACGTTTTTCCACTACTAAAAACAACTGCACTTACAGATAACTGCACTTACAACGTTCTTCCAAATTACATTTACAGGAGCATTTTTATTTTCTATGGTCTCTCCATTTCTCGAAATATGAGACTGACCACTATCTCTTAGTCTTTTGTAGTTAAAATTTTTCGAATTTTCGAAATTTATTTAACGTTTTGAGCATCGATAGCACTTGCGCAAGTTCGATTGTTCGCTTTTATTCATTTTACAAGCACGCGCAACGTTATTCCACTGAGTGGCATTTAAAAATGCGTTAAAAATGCCCCCACCCTGCATATTTTTTACTCACTTCTGTTTTTATATAGTATAAGAGAGTAATTCTAGCTGGTATCCGCGAAAAAACACTTTTAAAAAAAATGTCGTTTACAACGTTATTCGCGATTAAGCTTCAATTGTTGCCACTCTTGCATATAACTTGGGCCTCAAACATTTGAACAATATTTCGGGAAGCAGTTTTATGTTCTTTACCCCGTTCGATGTTTTCCTTTGCTATGACTTTTTTATGTAAATGTGGTCGCTTTTGCCGTTTTAATAAATAAAATATCAACTAAAAATATTAATTGTTTTGAAAATTATTCTAATTGACCTTTTATATTTCTATAGATTTTGTGGTTAAAATACAAATTCCAATTATTTTCAATGACAATCCCTTAAATTTGTGTCCTGATCATCATAACAAAGAATTTATTAATTTAATAATTTATTAAATAAAATAAATTTTGATTCAATAATTTTTGTTTTTATTACAATTTTATCGAATATTTCAACTTTCAAGCTGATATCTCGAAATCTACGGGATTTATTTAAGTCTTACCATGATGATGATTTAGCTTTATAAAGGAGGTAGGCGCGGTTCTTTCGTTCGATTCATTTTCGTTCATGGCCTCTATTTTAAAAAGAGAAACGTATATGCTAAGATCCAAGACGATTTCTCGAAAACTAGGGAACTTATGAAGATTTTATTACGTTCATGACATTACTTTATATTGGAGGTATTCGGACGCACTGTGTAACGAGGGATGAAAACAAAATAGAAGCAATTGTCGAACCGAGCCGAATTGAAGCATAAAAACACGTTGGAGCAAATGAGATCCGTTTGCTACGCTCAAAAGGCGTGGCCGGCATAGTAAATAGAAATCAATAAAAATATCAAATTATAATCAAAAATATGCTAACGTTTGTTACAAACTTACACCTAAACCGGTTGGTCTGTCTACAGGTGGGGTGCCTTTTTTTCTCTGGAAGCCAAACTACTTATCGATTATAAGAAGTAAATTAATTTTCGACTTAGATTAATACCGTCTATAAATTATTTTTTCTCTTCTTCTCCTTTAACCCCTCGTGGGCCATAGGGCGACAATATACATACATAAAATTAGCCGGCTAGAGGGTTTAATACAAATTCTAGATGTTTGATAGATTTTCTGATGAAGCCCTTTAGCAAGGCTAAGATCGTAATAAAAATTTAGCTAGTGATGATTCTTATAAGTTCTCATTGTTGCCTCTTTGAAACTTTGGATGTTGGAATACATAATAATTAATTTTAGCCATATTTTGTAAAACGAACGAACTTGCGTTAAGATTTTCAGTCAGGCAATGCCTTTTACGTATGTAGTAAAACAACGTCTTATTCTCACTCAGATATTTTCTACTAAAATATATTGCCAGATAGAAAACCCGAAGGGGTGATTGCGTGCGTTTCACAAAATATAGCTAATATTGCTAATTTTCCGATCAAAAAATCTATAGGAGTGATCAAAATTCACATTAACACTTAAAACTACTTCCGAGCTTACAATGTAACCAATGATTTTGGAAAATAGAATTATTTCTCAAAAAATTTAGAAATTCTAGAAAAGCTTGAAATTCTGAAAAGTAAGATTTTGCTCCGCACATAATAAAGCATAAACACGATCAACAACCAACACCAAGCCTTTATGCTCTTCAGCGTGTTCCCCGCAGCCTCTTTACCAATCAAAATGCAAACTTTCAATGTTCGCTTGCAACCATCATCCACATGCAACTTCTGTTTGATGCGCCGTGCAACCAAGTTGTGCTCACTTTTGCGCTGAAACTTTTTCTTTTCGATTTTTGCTTTCATAAAAAATATTGCTTTCTTTTGCTTTGAACGCGTCATATGTAAATTTAGAAATATATAGATAGTTAACGTATGTCTATCTATATTTTTAAGCTATTTCGAAATCCTCCACATTTAAAAAATCATTTCAAGAAATAATTTTCCGCCTAAGGATAAGGGTGTAGTGGTACCACATGGCCACAACATACCAACTCAATTTTCATAGAATTAAATGTTTTTGTTTTTCTTTCATTCATTCTTTCGATCGTGTGCCAATGCTTATCGAATGACATTAGGTTATTGTATTATTGCGTCACAGCCAAATATAAACAAATGCGCTGCACAAGTGCAAGCGCAGCAAAAATTCCAAAACTGAGGAATCAATGAGCAAATGAAAGAAGAACAATTACTAAAGAACATAATTAAACTATGGAACAATATGTGAATAGAATAATGGGGAGGAGTTTAAGAAATTCTAAATAGAATTAATACTGGTATTTTCATTATAAATATTGAAAATTTTAGAAATAAAGATTCAGAATGAAACTTGAAATAAAACCTTGAGTTTTTATTTTACAAAAGTACGACAAACTTGGCCATTCAATTCTCAGCCTTATCTTTGGCATTTTTGAGGAAGTAAGAATAAATATATTACACTTGTCAGAATTGGAAAGTAGCATTGTCCAGGGCAAAACACAAGGTGCTCTGACCGTAACACAAAAGCTTGCTGTTTGCTTAAGATTTTAAGCAGAAGGCAGCTATCAGCACGGAATTTAAGAAGATTTTAACTTAATATGGCACAGTTAACTTGTTCCTTAGTTCTTTCTGATAGGCTGAATGAATCACTTCATATGAATAGAAATGAAGAACGAGAAGCAAAGACAGCGTTTTTTCAAAAATATGGTATACCTGAAATCACCATGGCTGTTAATGACACCCATATGAAAATATAGTCACAAAAAAACGACAAAAACCTTCTTTTTAACAGAGAAGGATATTACAATATAAATATTATGATTGCGAATAATTTTTTACCTTAATTAAGAAATTTTTATTTTTGCAATAAATTAATGTTTTTTAGATATGCGACCATAATTTAAAAATAAGATACATATCGGCACAATACCCCGGAAGCTGCCATGGTTCCCACATATGGGAAATGAAAGATGCAAAAAGTTTGTTTGCCTCGAAATATCGAAATGGAATGCATTCAGTAATTTTAGGTATAATACAAAATTTGAATTAATTTTTCTGTTCGGCCGTCACCTCTCTGCAGACAATAGTAAATCTCAGAGAATAAATATTGCCATGTAAAGCTTCTTGAGAACATGAATATTAACCATTCGGAGTCTGCATAAAACGATTAGATCCACTTCTCGATCAATTGTGTTCAAACATTTAACAACACGCACAACACAATTTATATTTATATTTATTTATTGATTTATTATTTATTGAAATGCTAAGCCCTAAGGCTTTATAGCATTTTAAAAAATTCAACAATTTGTTTGATTAACTTACATACTTTACAATTCATTATACATTTGATAATTAATTTAAAGGATTACAGATTTAATATATAATAGTAAAAATGCCAGGCGAGACGGACGTGGTCTCGCTCTGGATAATCATGTTTGAATTTAATCAGCTTGATATTATTGCCAAACATAGCCAGGTAAATATAAAGTATTCTTGTGAGAGCATAATCCAAATCAGCCTCGGTACTGGAGATAATCTAGACTTTTAAGTTTAATTGAGTATATGGATTCATTTAAAGAAATTACATCTGAAACAAAATTAAAGTCACCACAAGTCCACCACTGTCAACAAATCCATGCAGAAGTTTAACAATCCAGCTAACATTGCGCATAGTTCTCTGATTTTTTAAAGTAGGAAGATTTAATAGCTGTAATCGATATTCATAAGGTGGAAATGAAAGTCAGTTCTACAGTACAAATTGCTTAAGCAGAACAGAAGACATTTTTTCTGAACTGGTTCAATGTCGTCAATGTAACAACCATATCGTGGACACCATACAATTGAGGCATATTCTAAGATAGGCCGCACTAGCGAAGTGAACAAAGATTTCGTAATAAGGGGATCATTAAACTCTTTTGCCCATCGTTTGATAAATCCTAGGGTACTATTTGCTCTTTTTATTATTTTAGTTATATGAATATGAAAGCGACGTTTAGGATCCATGGTAACTCCAAGATCATGAAAACTATCTAAAGATTCTAATGTGTAATCGCAGATTTTGTACGTGCGTCTAAGCCATGGCTTACGCGAGAAGGTCATGTGCTTACATTTTTTCATATTGAGATTCATATGATTTATTTTGCACCAGTTATAAGGATTATTGATGTCAATTTGTAAGAATTCGATGTCATATTCATTTTTGTAAGAAAGAAATAGTTTGACGTCGTCAGCGTACATCAAGACGTTAGAATGCATTATTATAGTTGGCAAATCATTTATGAAACGTAGAAAGAGAAGAGGCCCGATGTGACTCCCTTGGGGCACTCCTGAGGTAACCGGGAACTCGTAAGATTTCACGAGTTTAAATAAAACAGATTGAGTTCCATTACTGAGATACGATTCAATCCACCTCACCAGCTGAATGGGAAATCCGATTAGAGATAATTTTAAAATTAAGAGTTTTTGATTTACAACATCAAAAGCTTTACTAAAATCCGTATAGATGACATCTGTCTGAAGAGCTTTTCCAAAATTCTCTATGGTCTTAGATGTAAATTCAAGTAGGTTAGTGACAGTCGATTTTCCAGAAAGAAATTCATGTTGACATGGAGACATCAAAGACTTTACACTATGTGATAATTGTGATGTAAGAATTGCCTCAAAAAGTTTGGGCAAAGTACTTAATTTAGCAATTCTACGATAATTAGCAATTAAAGACCTGTTACCAGATTTATGCAACGGAATAATAAATGAAGATTTCCATGCAGCTGGAAAATAACAAGATTTTAAAGAAGAAGTAAAAAGTAAAGTGATAGGGGTTACTAATTCTTCGCAACAGTATTTCAATATGCATGAGGGTATGTTGTCGGGACCGCTTTTATAAGAAGATTTAAGATCTCTTAAGAAGGCTAGAGCTGTACTGGTATCAACTATTGGGAGACAAATATCACCAGATTGAACATAATGGGGATAGATGCCATTATTGAAAGAAGATGATGAATAAGTCGACTTAAAAAATCAGCAAAAAGGTTGCAGATACTATTATCATTATCGGATTCCACATTATTGTATTTCAGAAAAGAAGGATAGGAATCAGTTTTGCGTTTTGTGTTAACAAAGCTCCAGAATGATTTTGCATCAGACTTAATGTTTAATTTTACTTTTGTGAGGTAGATGTTATAGGATTGCTGGCACAACTGTTGGTACCTATATTTAGTCGAAGTATAACGTGCAATATCACATATGTTATGTGTTTTTTGATATTTTTTTGTAATATTTTGTTTTCAAGTTTCTCAATTTTCGTAATTCATTAGAATACCACACAGGGCTAGAAATTATAGAGGCTTTTCGTTGAGGAATAGATCTAAGAAAGCAATCCATGAGCGTTGAGTTAAACGCATAGACCGCGGCATCGAGATTCTGTGATGATAAGCATTTTGTGTTTAGACTCATTAAAGGTGACCAATTTATATTGGACAAACTATTTTTCAAAGTAACATAATTAGTTTTCTTAAAGTTGAATTCGGTGAGCGGTTGAATAGTATGGTTCTGCACAGATGGTTTAGAAAAATTTATACAGATTTCTATAGTGGGATGGTGAGAATCTTCGGGAGGGACCAAGGGATGAGACCTTGACACAGAAGCAGTATTGCTATCATCAAAAAATACCAGATCAAGCAAACGTTTATTCTTGTTCAAGTGGCAGTTTAGTTGGAAAAGACCTTGGCTTGAGAAGTCGTTTAAAAAGCAATTGTCAGGTGAGCTTTCAGAGCAAGGTAAAAATATTGTAGGGTTTTCAGAACAACAGTTCCAAGAAACGTTGGGCAGGTTAAAGTCAGCAGTTATTAATATATGATCATTTGGATGAAGCTGTAGGCAAACTTTACTAATAGAGAGCAAATGTTTGCTATAAACTTCTAAGTTAGAAAGTGGTGGGATATATGAGCATGTAATGTAAATACTCAAAGGACCGAACTTTACGTGAACACAACAAAATTCTATGTCTGCAGCTTCTCGGATGTCTATTTCTTGAGAGTAATGTGTTGATTTGACCGCAATCAACACACCTCCGCCGTTAGAGGGAGTGCCAGGAATGGAGTTTCTATCTTTACGATAAATGTTAAATTTGTTGCAAAGAATTTCAGAATTTAAAGTGTTGGGTTTTAGCCAAGTCTTACTGAAAGTAATTATATCATAATGAATGTTGTGACTCATAATGAATAAATTAATCAATTTAGTATTAATGCCACGAACGTTTTGATATAGGATTAGGAACTGAAGGCAGCAATCTAGTTTTTTTGGTTCATGTTGCGAACAGGTAAAGAAGCTAGTACAGTTCTAGGTTGTGATCTAGGGACGTATTCATGAACTAAAGTATATTCAGGCCAAAGACTTTGACTGATTACTTTATTGTAGAGATAATCAGGTAGAGTTATTTTAAATGAAGACGTGACGCGATCATGAGGTAAATTGAATTTATAAATCGAAATTCTTTTATTTAAAAGATTTAAATTCGATTGTAAATAGAAAAGAATGTCATCAGCTGCAAAGGGCTGCTGAGGGCATTAGCTGCAAAACGGGATACAAATATTGATCTTGCAGGCGGAATTATCACAAGATTTTTGTGAACCGGCTGATTTAAACTGCTGGTCGATATTTGTTTTGGTATTGCGCCTGTATTATTAGTTTTGAGTAATGCAGGAGAAGTGGCAGCACTTGATAAAGCACAAGCCTTAGCATAAGTTATCTTAGCGTCAGAAGTAGAAGGAGAGTCAGTGATTAAATTTATTGTGTGAATAGCAGAGGCTTTTGTCAACAGTAAATTCTCACTGACTGATGCGGGAGCTCTAGAAAGAGCCACGACGTCAGTATTTCGAGCTGTAGTTACATTCTAAGTTGAAAGTGCTTCACATGATATGCTTAAGTTTAAGTTGGGTGAACGCTCAGCATTAGTTTCAGGGTTAGCTTGAGGAGTAACATTTGAAGACAGAGTGGCTATTTTTGTAGTGGATTTGGCAGAGCTTTTGCTGGTTTTTGCTGTTGCGCTTGCGCTTAGGAGAGACAAAAGCCTCATCCATGCACTTAAACGATTTGAAACACTTTTCCCTCTAGGTCTTTAGAAACCTCCAAGAAGCCCTTTCTCGATTGCCTTATGAGTTTAAGTATTTCTAAATCGGTTGCTCTGCAATCTTCGCATGCCCAGCGGAGACCCTTATTTTCACCTAGTGCGTCGGATATACGTGCATTCAGTGCTACACACTTAGTGTGAAAAAAGGATTCACATAACCAGCAATTGACAATTCGGTCGGATTCGCCCTTAATGGTACAGTTGCGGAAATTGCAAACCATTTTTAAATATATTATATTAATTTATAAATTTATAAGTTAAAAGTAGAAGTTAAAGTTTAGCTTTGGCAACCCTGTTTGAGAAAGTTTAAAAGACACAGTTTAGTAGGCAACAGTTTGAAGACGTTCGAAATTTGTTACCAATGACAACAGTTTGAGAAGCTTTAGATTCAAGCTGGCAAACGTCAGAAAACAATGGAAGGAAAAACAAGAACAAATCCACTCTCACAAAAAACAAACCAACGTTTGTTGTTGGTATAGCAGAAAAACAATAGAAAAAAAAAATAATGAAAACATATAAATGTATGATATTTAAAAAAGTATTATTTCAGCGCTTTCTTGGCTTATAAATGTATAAATCCAACGAAGGTCACAAGTAAAGCACGGCAAGTCCAAAAGAAATTAATTTTAATTGAATTATGCGCGAAATTCGGTATAAAATAAAACTTTACGCAACAAGAAAAAAAGCACGTCTTTCGGCAAGAGCAGTTTAACAGTTTTGATCATAAAATCTGTCAAAGTCCTTTCAAGGGCTGAAATGTCCAGTTTATAATTATTATTAATATTAATATAATCAGGCTAATCGCTTTTTTAGGTGACAAGGGATATCCTCTACAACTTTGGCTCCTAACACCTTTTAGAGATCCAATTTCTTGTGATCGCAAACGTAAATTTAATACCACATATGCGAAAGGAAGAATAGTCGTTGAGCGCACCATTGGCGTCCTTAAAAACGTATTTCGATGTCTTTCATCGGAGCGAGAACTACACTATGATCCAGCTAAATGATCCAGCGGCAAGGATAAAAAATTTATGTTGTGCTCTTCAAAACATACGGCTTCACTATAATGTGACCGATGAAGACATTTCACTACCATCAAACGAAGAAGAAGTTGCTGATGAGGCAAATGATATGAGAAGTAGAGTTTTGGATTATTTTTAAGTTTTATTAACTACTTAAGTTTAGTATTAAAAAAAAACATTAAAAGAAATTATAAAAAAAAATATTATTTAGAAATACATATAAAAAGAAATAGATAAAAAATTAATGCTTTTAAAATCAAAAAGGAAAAAATTTATTAAAGAACATAAGAGGAACATAAAATTATTTAAAAATTGTTCATCATTTCCAATTGTAACTCCAGAAGTTTTTTTTTTCTTTAAAGTTTATCAGTCATTGTTTCTTTTATATTAAAATTGTACTTTTTGTTTGTTCATTCAGCTGTTCTTCAATAAGTTTAGTTTGCTTTTTTTTACTTTCACTAATTTTTGATAAACTTCTTCTAATATCCCTCAGTACTCTGTATCTGTCTTCATTTTGCTTCTAAATTTCTTCCAAATTTTTAGAAACCTTTGATGCAAGTTCTTTTTGCACGGAGATCTGTTAGGCATAAGTTGTCGTATCGTAAGGTTGATCTTAGCTCTTAATTGTCGCTATGTTTAACTGCAGCAAATGTTCTTTACAAGTGCTTGTCGAGAACTCCGTAGTTTGTGGAATTTTTAATGCTAAATTACTCGCAAAGTGTGTTGTGCTTAGTGACGATTTTTTAAAAACGTTGAAAACAAATAAATTGTTGAGTTTACCGTCTCGTGTCTCCGTGCTTTCCGTAAGAAGAAGAGAGACTTAGAGACGGAGAATAAAAGTCCTGAGTTTTTTAGTTTTGTTTTTAAATATTTTATTTTATTACAAGGGCGAAGTATGCGACCTTTAGTAGTTTATTTTATTATTTTTATTTTATTACAACGGCCCGCTGTCTAGGCGAGGCTGCGACCTTTAGTTATATTTTAGTTGCTTAGTCAATTAGCTCTGCTATTTTCTGGGCTGATCGGAGATATTTAAAGGGATTTTTCTTTCAGTTTCCCTATTGAAAATATTGGAAAAGTCACACACACAATTACAGAGAGAAATGGAATTTCAGATCCGTGTTCCTCACCTCTCCCCTTCATTGGCACACGCTAGTGTAGGTCTACGAATTACGCAATCTGCCTGCGCTGCACTTCTCAATGCGGCGCAACAACTAAGGTAGGTTAACGAACGACCGTATGCTGATTGTGCAAGCCAATGGCAATGCACCCAAACACTTCCCCGTTTTGATTTGCGCCCGCCGGCGTTGTAGCACTATGCACTTTACGACTAAAAACAAAACAAAGCGTTGGTTTGGTAACTTAAGCGTATGCACTTAAATAAGGTCGGCTTCTTTCTTCTTTCATGAGCACCTGCAATTCAAGTCATCGCACTTGAATTGGATCTTGGTCGTTCATGGAAACAATTAATAATTTTTGTTTATGTTGTGTGTTTTATGACACACTTATAAAACATAACAAAAAGGTTGACTTGTTATTTATGCGCTTTTACTGAGAAATCCGTTATACAGTGACGTATAGATAGAATGGATTCTTGTGCCGCATTTAGAGTTAAGACCTTTGTGTGTGGTCGGGATGTATAAAGTGTACAGAGTCTAGACGTGTTTCTCGCGCGCTCCGGAGATTGGTTGTAAAGGTTCATATTTTTAACTATATGTTACCAAAGCTCGAGACACTGTCGAGTGTGAAACTGAAAAGCAATTAAATTTGCACAAATAATAATACATCAAAATAAAATTAATATAAACTATAATAAATTATTGTTTGTCTACTCAAACATTGCTTTGAACTAAAAACTCAAACATTGCATAAACCAAAAAACGTGAAAACGTGAAGCTACCCGTGCTCTCTGTCTACAAAGCTACCAACGCTCTTTGTTCGGATCTAGTTTTCTGTTTGACCTTTGCCGCCCACACCTGCACCGGCTGATGTTTTTCTACTCTCTTCTGCTGCTGTTCTTTGCGAAAATCTATTTTCGTGCTTCTGTTGCTGCTTTCTGTCTCTCTCTACCTGAGCAGCCGTGCAAGTCCATGGCACCACCCATGCTCAGAGCGACTAAACGTAAAGATGTGTTGCAGCCTAGGTTAAGTGTTGGTCTTTCTCCTTCAACTAAAACACTCAAGCTGGATGAGGAGGGAGCCACCATCACATCAGTAGTGTTGCCAAGTCAGTGCTTTTAGCACTAGATCTAGTGCTTTTTGATGTTCCAATACGCGTTTTTTTTAAAGCATTAAATGAGAAAGCACCAACATGAGTGCATTTTCATTTTGAGTTTAGTGCTTTTAGTGCATTTTGATTGTTAACCTAGGAATATTTTCTTGCAGCCCTAAATTAAGAAATGAATATGAATTTCGGAACGCATATTTCCGAAATATGGTTTATTACTAAAAACTAGATGTGTTGTGATTCTTTTAATATACCTGATGAAATTCTTTGTAAAATTAATTCTACTAAAACTAAAAAGTCAGATTATTATATACCAAAGAATCTAAACTTTGGTCAGAAGATAATTCAGCTGGTTATAATGAAGCAGAAATGCTGTATTCTTTGATTACTTAAAAAAAATAAATAAGATTTGTGTTCAGTCCTCTTTTGTCTGTTTGGTTTTTTTTTTTTTGTTTTTTTTTTTTTTTTAGAAACTAAGGCTGACTTCCAAAACATACTAATACAAAGTATGTATACAGTTCAACTGCAGTATTTAAACCGCATGTATATGCAGCACTGATTAACATTGCAAAAATATGTTTTGTAGTATTTTGCGTTATAGAACACAGTTGATGCACAAATATTATTTGACAATGGACGGTCTGCTAGCAAAGCGGTTTATTTTTCAGAATTTTTAGATTTGGTGGAAAAACCAAATGAAAGCTCTTTAAAAACGTGGAAAACGATTTAAAAAAAAAAGGAGTCATGTTTTGGCAATACCGAAGCGTCAAAGACAATTGCTAGCAGCAGTGCCAAAAACATCTGAATACTAGCAAACCATATCAAAAATGTCGGATTATGTGGTTTTTAGTCATTTTCGGATGAAAATGGATCCTTTTAATGCGAGTGCTTAATATTTTTGCTCAATTATATTCACGACTTTTTTGTTGAGGTTCTGGCGGTACAGCTGCAGTGCTGGCGATGTCTGTACTGTCATTTAAGCCAGATAAAATACCAGAAAGCGAAGAATCCAACGTTTCCACTAAGACGGATATATCGCTGCGAGAACCACACATTTCATCCATTTTATCAAAAAACTTCCAGGTGGTTGCGGCTTCTCCCGAAGTATTATTTTTTGATTCTTTTATATGTTACCATAAAATTCAAAAATTTTCGTGTTATGTCATCTCTTGAAAATGGAAAACTCTCGTCCACCTCCTTTATTTCAAGCAAGACTTTTTGCCACAACAGTGCGTTTTTGCGCTTTGCTGAAAAGTCGCCCTCACTCCTCAGTCTCGTTGTTAACAAAAGCTTTTTCCATTCATGGGTCCATTTCTTTTCACTACAAAATACAAAATTTATAATTTTTTACAATATTTAAATGTTTTTAAAATAAAGCCATGCAGAAAATTAAACTTACTTTTCTGAATCATCCATTTTGGTGCACAACAACAGAAAAATAAAATTAAGCATCAACTCTATTAGTGATGTACGATTTGCTTTTAAGCTGCGTTTAGACTACTTGTATGAGGCGTTTTGAAATGCCATGCATTGTGAATATTTTGTAGTGTGGCGATATGAAATGGTGGACTTTGTACTTTTGCGTTGCAATTGAAGTTTTGGAAGTCAGCCTAAATGCTTAAAAATTTTTCGAAAAATTATATGAAAACTTTTAAGTATTTTTTTTCAGTTTTGTTTGTTTTGTTTTAAAAATGTCTATTAAAAACCATGAGTTTCAAATAAAAATTTGAAAAAATTTTACATTAAATGTTTTATTTAATATTTTGTTAAAAAAGTCAGTTTAGGAACGCATAGTTTTGTAGCGTGTCAAAATACCTTTTGCATATTCATAAAGCACTGAATACACTAAACGAAAAACATTTAAAAGTTTATTAGTCAGCTTAGTTAGAAAATTTTGTATGAAGTCTACAAAACTTGAATAATACAAAAAGAAAATTTACTATATGTACTCGCTTATGCTGACCTTAAACAAAATCTTATTAAACAAATATCGAGGTAAAACAAGATAACTTAAGGAAAGTGCATTTTGTATGAAAATTCGAAATAAAAATTTTAAATTCACCTAAAAAAAAACAACAAAGTTTTTAAAAGTTTTTTAGTTGAATCAACATCTTTTTTAGTGCTTTTTACTCAAAATAACGCGTTTTCTTTTCGAGGCGTGGTGCACATAAGGCCCAGGAGAAATTCAGAAACTTGGACAAAATTGTTGATGATCTGGACAAAAGTATTGCAGACTCCATATAATGTCTCTGTTATTTTTCATTCATTACTTGTTGCAAATAATCAGTTTTGCAACAAAAATGTTGATTCTTTCTCATTTTTTCTCCTATTTTCAATACTATCAATACTTCATTATCTCTTCTATCTTTTATCTATTTTATCTTTTTTTGTCATGCTGTTAGCTGTGCTTTTTTATCGTGTTTAAATATGATTATGCTTAATTGTTATGGTGCTAAGACCCCTTTTACATTGGTCAAGGCTTGAGTTTGTTGATCAAGCTGTGAGTTTGTTGATGAAAAAGAGAAATAGCAAAGAATTGAATTCAAGTCTTGACCAATGTAAAAGGGGTATAACAAAAATAAAATTATCGTTGATATTTTGTGTAAGCAGCATGAAGGCCTAAAAATAGCTCATTTCAATGATAGAAGCTTGAGCGGCTCTAAGCTAGCTTATGTGAAACACATTTTTGAGAATTCACTGGTTGATATTTTATGTGTTGCTGAAACATGGTTTGGTCATGATATTAGTGATGCTTATTATAAGATATATAATTTTGATATTATAAAAAATGACAGGATTGAAACAAAGGTGGGAGAGTTGCAATATATTTTAAGTCTTTCTTGAACTGCAAGGTAATAAACAAATCTATAGAAGCAGGTGTGGAGTTTCTGAATGTTAAAGTTTATAATAATAATACAAAAGTTTTCTTGTCTTGTGTATATAACCCCAACCGTAGATGTAGCCTGCAACCTTACTTTGATTCGTAAACTAGTTGTTTAATTGATTATGATCACTTGAAAACGATCGTTTAACTGAGAAGCTTTATGATGATTTCAACAACGTAGGCCTGAGCGTCGTGAATAACTGTATTCCTACTAGGTTTGCAAATAACGCAAGTCCTAGTCTACTTGACTTGTTTATTACTTCCAATGCTTCATTAGTCTTAATTTTTAATCAAATTAGTTTTATGTCTGATCATGATCTTATTTTTTGTACGTTTAATATACATCTTTGTCGTAACGTGTCAAGTAACACAGTTTTGTATAGTGATTTTAAGTCCCTTGATAGTGACTTGCTTTTCTCCGATTTAATGTCGATTCCTTGGAATGACTGCTGGTATATGCATACCGTTGATGAAAAACTAAATTTTCTTGTGTGTACTATCAATCATTTGTTTGACCATCATGTACCTGTTCGAACTGTTCGTGCTATTAATGCTTCATGTTCATGGTTCTTGTATCCTGTCAAATAGCCATAAAGAAACGAAATAGCCTATACTAAATGGAAAAGAGTACCTTCAACCATATGTTGTGTGGTTGGGTGGCTCGCAACGAGGCCAACTTCCAAGTAAGACTAGCAAATAAAAACTTTTATAAATCCAGGTAGATGTAACTCTATCTTCAAAACAGCTTTGGTGTAATTTAAAAAAAATAAACGGAGTGTGCAGTTAATTTGTATCAGAGTGTCAGATTGACCCAGATGCTTTGAATAAAATTTTTGATTCAGAGTTAGTTCTCGACGAAAGTTGCACTCATGATGCTGTCGTTGATTTTAATACAAATACACATTTTGAGTTCTCCAGTAAAACTGAATATGAAGTAGCAGGGGCAGTTATGAAAATAAAATCCAATCCAATGTGAGGATGGTATAAATATGAAATTTATTAAAATCAAGGCAAAATGACCGTAGACCATTCGTTACTAAGACCATTCGTTACTAAGCTTAAATTAAAGACCTACTTTGGTGTCACTTCACCTGCAGTGGATTTTATCAAAAATTATCTTGATGGTAGAATAAAAAGGGTCAAAATTGATGGCAACTATTCAAATTTCAAAAACATCAAAAGTGGAGTGCCAAAAGGTTCCACTCTTGGACCGCTCCTATTTTCAATTTTTATTAATGACGTATTCTTCATTCCGAATTGTGTAACTATGCATGCGTATGCAGATGATCTTCAGCTGTATATGTCCCGTCCAATTGGTCTATGTGAAGAATTTTGCAATAAACTAAATGAGGACTAAGACTCCATTGTACCCGATTAAATCTTTTGTGATGCCAATATCTAAGTATAAGTACTCAGTTGAAGACATTCCTCCCATATTTATCGGTGAGACTTCACTAAAATTTGTTAACAAGATAACCAACTTCGGGTTTCGGATTCATCCTCTACAGGCACTTACGTTTGTATTTAAATCTAGAACTGAAACTTTTTCCAAATTCAGAAGTCAAATCATAGAATATATATCGGTAACACTTCGGATAACATTTTTTGTAACGGAAATTTTTTTCTAGCTTAGCGCATTTTGTAATTATTGTCAGTTGTAATTGTAAAAGCTAGTGTATCGCAAGCAATAATCATGCATTAGAGGGTTAATTCCTCGCTTTATTGTGTGGACCATATTAATTACATTATAAGTAAAATATATTTCACCTTAAGAAATCTTAGACTGACTGCCGAGTTTACATCAATGGAAACTAAGCGAAGGTTAGTAATTCAATTAATTTTATCATTCATAAATTATTTTGAAGTTGTGTTTAGTAAACTGGACTCACACTCATTGTATAAACTACAAGTAGCCTTTAACTATGCGGCCAATGTCATTGGTCTGAGCAACCGTATTCTTGGATGTAATATTTCTAATTATCTAAAGGCTAGAAACTGTGCTAGAAAATTTCTGCGTAGACTGATACATTCAAAGTCACCAAACTATTTATACGTAAAGCTCCAGTTCAGTGTGTCATGTGAGTACGTACGCATATATGTGTACATTTATGCACGCACACTCACAGGCTCTCCTGTACACTATTTACATAATGTTTTACACTCATACTTTATATTCACACCTTACTTATATTTAATATTACAATAAACTTCAGTCTTCAATCAGCAATCGTAATGTGTAGTTCTTGACATGGTGTCAGAATCGGTAAATTTCTAAAATGATTGGAGGAAATACGAACAATCCAAGCGTTGTTGAGACGTCTACGGGCGCTGGAAATTTTGTTAAACCTCCCAAGCCACAAATTGTCGGAAACAACGTATCAACTACTTGGAAAAATTGGATCCAGCAATATAACTGGTTTTCAACTGCTGCGCAACTGGACAAAAAATCTCCAGAAATTCAAGTAGCTACATTTATGTCCAGTATCGGAGCCGATGCGGTTAACATTTATTATTTATTTTCATTAACGGAGGCTCAACAGTTGAGTGTTTCATTTATTAAAAATAAATTTGAGGAGTTTTTCGCTCCAAAAATAAGTGCTACCTTTGAAAGGTACACATTTAACACATTAAATCAAATTGAAGGTGAACTGTTCGAAGAATTTTTCACCAAAATTAAAAATCAGGCGAAAAAATGTGCATTTGGTTCGTTGGAAGACTCACTTATTCGCGACAAAATTGTGCGAAACACTAAGATACTAAAACAAACACTAAGAGCGTCGCTAGCGACTCCGAAGCAGAAAGTGATTTATTTGTGCTAACAGTGAACATTTCAGAAACGAATAGAGACAATAAAAGCAACTGATTTGAAGAGATGCTGGTTGATGGAAAGAAAATAAAATTTAAATTAGACACAGCAGCTCAATGTAATGTTCTCCCGCCAAGTCTGTTATCTAGCCATCAAAATAAAAAATGCGCCCCGTTAATAACAAACTAATCGCTTTTGAAGGTGCAAAAATTGACGTGTGTGGTGAAATCAGCCTGCCGTGTGTTGTGAGAAAAAAAAATACCTAGCTAAATTCCTCGTAGTAAACGACTTCAAAATTTTGAGCCATTGCTCGGAAAAAACGATTGCGAAAGATTTACTTTAATAGTACGCGTAAACGAAATAAACCTAGACACGAACATTTTTGAAAGACTCGGCAAAATTAAAAACTTCGTTTATGATATTGATCTTGTTGAAAATCCTAAATTTCAGCATTATGCAGCGCGAAGAATCCCTCTCAATCCGAAAAGATGTTAAAAATTAAATTGACGGAATGGTGAAGCTTGAAGTACTAAAGAAAACCGAGGAAATAACACCGGCCGTGTCACCGATGGTCGTTATTAAGAAAAAAGGTAAGAATCGCGTATGCATCCATCCGACAGACGTCAATAAAAATATTTACAGAAAATACTACCCATTAAAAACCGTCGAGGAAATCACTGCACATATAAAAAATTCTAAATGGTTTACTTTACTAGATTGTAAGAAGGGATTTTGGCAAATTGAGGTTTCGGAGCGCACTCAAAAATACCTCACAATGGCAACTCCATTGGGCAGATATTCTTACTTACGTTTACCGTTCGGATTATCATCAGCACCAGGAGTGTATCAAAATTTGATGTCCAAATTATTAGAAGGTTACGAAAATACGCAAGTTTCGATGGATAACATACTAATACACGCTCAGACAAAGGAAAAACTAAAGTTCCAAACCAAACGTGTCATAAAAACTTCAGCAAATGCAGGTTTGAAACTAAACAAGGAAAATGTATTTTTAATTTCAATAAAGTTAAATTCCTAGGGCATGTGCTGTCAGCAGATGGAATATCTGCTGATACAGACAAGATCGAAGCAATTAAGCAACTACGTAGACCACAAAATCGAGTTCAGCTCCAAAGAACCCTAGGAATGGCAACGTACCTGTAAAAGTTTATACCAAATCTATCGGAAATAACTGCTCCCCTTCGTCAACTCCTAAAAAAGAATATAGAGATGGACCGTAGAACAAGAGCAAGCATTTAAAACGTTGCAAAGCACGCTGTCCTCAACACCTCTTCTATGCTACTACGATCCAAACCTAAACGTGAAGCTCCAGGTGGACGCAAGCAAATCGTGCGTTGGGGCAGCTTTACTTCAAAATGAACAACCGGTCGCATACGCTTCAAAGGCATTGAGCAAAAGTCAGCAAAATTATGCACACATTGAAAAGGAAGCCACAGCGATTCGATTTGCGTGCGAAAAATTGCACGAATACATTTACGGTCAAAAACTTATTATTGAAACGGATCATAAGCCACTACAAACGATTTTTAAAAAGCCCTTACATTCAACATCACAACGACTTTACAGAAAAGGTGCCGAAATAAAACTTGCAGACACACTCAGTAGAGATTGCGTCAAAGCAAGTAATTATGAACCCGAAGATGACATCGACGTACACACACTCACAGAAATATCTATGTACTACAACAAAAAATAAAATCACTGCAGAAACGTTAAACGACCCGGACTTACAATTGCTAAAAATCATATTCTAACTGGCTGGCCACCCTCAAAACCAAAAGTACCTACACATATACAATATTGGAATTTTCGAGATGAGCTCACGTATAAAAATGGAACAATTTTTAAATCAACTAAAATCATTATCCCAAAATCAATGCAACTGGAGGTTTTGGTAAGATTATACTTAGGTCATTTAGGCATTAGTCGCTGCATAAGTAGAGCCAAGTTCACAGTATTTGTGCTCGGAATGCATAAAGATGTAAAAAATTTCGTTGAACACTGTAGTATTTGCCAAGCGTACCAGCCATCAAAGCCAAGAGAGCCGCTAATTATCAAAACAATCCCGAAACTTCCATGGGAAATAGTAGCGGTAGACTTATTTTATTTTCATGGCAATACTTATTTATTGATCGTAGACAGCTACTCTGGATTTTTTTGACTTTACAGAACTCAAACAAACAACATCATTTCATGCCATTAAAGCCCTAAAAACTTGGTTCGCAACTCATGGAATACCGTCAGTACTTGAATCTGATAATGGACAACAATTTTCGTCAAAAGAGTTCGCAGAATTCACAAAAAAACTGCGACATTTAACATCAAACTTCCAGCCCATAGTATGCTCGATCGAATGGTTTTGCAGAACGATACGTACAAACAGCAAAAGCTATGCTAAAAAAAATACTTTAAGGAAAAATCAGATATTTACTTACCGCTACTGAACTACAGAAATACACCAATAAATGAAGACCTTCAATCACCCAATCAACGTTTAATGAGCAGAATAACAAGAACAACACTGTCAACGAAAGTTCTCTTACCAAAAGTAATAGTTAACGTACAATCAAAAATCAACGAAACAAGACAACAATCAAAAATTTATTACGATAATAAAACAAAATTAGAGAAAGCATATCATCCAGGCGATCGTGTACGAATTCAAAGAAGCCATCGTGATTGGATAACCGGTACGGTTGAAAGCATTTCAAATGGTATCTCAACTTTTAAGGCGCAACACGATTCACATCCATCCAACAAAGTCACACATAATACACATAGACCGATAGCAATCGACCGAACTCATCATGAACACCCAATCGAAATTCCAACAAAAGACACTTCACACACATCTTTGATGAATCATACAGACATAATAACCACTGCTCCGACTACTGCAAATACAAGCATCTTACATACACCTCCAACAAATCAGACGGCCATTGCAACAACCTCGTCTGGAACAAAGCATTAAGCCGCACAACTCCAATCGTAAAACATTAAACAAAATATCTTAACTAAAATGAATTTTTTTTTTCTTATTTAAGGGGAGATGTCATGTGAGTATGTACGCATATATGTGTACATTTATGCACGCACACTCACAGGTTCGTCTGTACACTATTTATATAATGTATTACTCTCATACTTTATATTCACACCTTACTTATATTTAACCCTAGAACTGTATCGTGGGGTGAAAAAGCACCCCAGATTGTCTTAAATCTCGCGCCAGACACAAACGCCTTTCGTTTACGGCCCGGGACCGTAACCATAGTTCTGTTTCAACGTCTGAGAGTAGAGGGAGCATGCTCGCGTCATCCGTACCACGTGCTTGCTCAAGCAGTGAACATAAGAAGTGCGTCTGGGGTGCTTTTTCACCCCACGATACAGTTTGTGTATATTTTTCGTCGTCTTAAAGTTTTTTTATTTTCGTGTTGTTTAAACTTTTTGGACAAGTAATGAGTGTATAGTGGCCCCACTTCACATATATTTACGCTCTCTATATACGCTCCCTTCAACTTGATTAGTCGCACTTGTTTTAATAACAAAAAATGCTTTGCTCTCAATATTGTTTAAAAAAATAACAACAAAAACTACTTGGAATAAATGCTCATTGAGTGTACTTACCAACAACAACCAAAAATGTGCACTCTCTTTAAAAAAAACGGTACCTGCTAACAAGTATTTAAACAGATATAAAAAATATTACAATTCTTACTCGTTCATTAGATTAGACGCAGTACGAAATTAAAGTTTTCAGTGATACAAGTTAACTTTGAATGATGAAATTTTTTTAATCAAGTGTTTTTGGGGCGTAGTACTTTATAAATTTCAAGTAAAGATGTTTTTTTCCAATTTCAACGAAATTCTTATTCATTGTAACGATCTGTGCGGCAAAAATGGTTTTTTTCAAATTCTTGCTATTTGCGCACTTTGATTTCTCAAAATAAAAATCATTTTTGGAAAATTGGCCAAAACCACTATAATAACCCTTAAACATAGTATCTCCCCTTTAGAACCCTGTTGAAATTACTAGATTTAGTCAAAAACTCACAGAGATATCGTAGTTTTAACGAAAAATAAAATTTTTCCTAGTTTTTCACATTGTTTGCCCTTCTTGGTCAATATACCTGGACCCTCCAAACTTTTGGCCAAACAATTTAGTTCACGTGATTCTAGGTCAAAAGACGAAAAAAATTAGCCCCCATGGAACCATCAAAGTCACACTGTGTCCGAGATACGGGCCCTTGAAAGTTGGGGTGTTTTTTCACCCCGCGATACAGGAATAGGTAAAAAAAAAATAGCGATACAGTTCTAGGGTTAATATTACAATAAACTTCAGTCTTCAATCAGCAATCGTAATGTGTAGTTCTTAACACAGTGTACCTACAAAAAGCCTAAACCTTACAATTCATAGCTTTAATTCAATGTCGGGCATTCTGTCGCTTGCGGGCAAAGGGCTTTCTCTGCCGCCACACGTACGCTGCTAGAGCTTCACGCGTACGCTGTTAGAGCTTTTTACACACTTTTTTAATATTGGAAAGCTTTTGAATGCACAAATACACATAAACGCCAAGATTGCGTCCGTGTTAGAATACCCACCAAATTATATGAACTTTTCAAAGCTGTTTTTCGTTGGCTCCATTAGATTGTGTAATTCTTTGCCTATACAATTAGAATGTGTATCGAATGCACGGAACTTTAAGCAACTTATCTTTAAAAACTTCTCTTAATTCTTCTGTTTTAATTATCTTCTCAAATCTATTCTTCAACTTCACATTTCTTTATTTCCTTAATACAAAGGCGCCGGAAGCTCGTTTCAAATGGGTGGGCAGTACAACTGGGAGGGGGCAGAACATTTTTTATTACATTAAAGACGAAAAAAACATATCAATAAAATACTAGGAAAATATTGATGTAAAAATAAGTTCGATAAAAGCATGTAAAAACAAACAAAACATTTAAATTCAATATGAAACATATATGTAATACTTCTATATTGGCAGTACTTTCAAGGTACATTCGCCAACATTAGAGTACAGATATATTGTAATATGAGCGATAAAATATATGAACGAACGTACCCGAAATTAAATTTGAAAATAAAAAAAATTCGGGAGCGGTGCTTCCATTGTAAAAAATATCGGTTGAAAGTTTTGTTGTTCGAATTTTAATGGATAAAATCTTGCTAGCTTCAATATTTCTTGTTGAAATTTAATCATGCTTCACGCGTTGTTGTTATAATTGTTTTCTAATGGTACGTACCTGTGAGTTATGCAGAACAAATATGATTTGTTTTGTTTTAAATTTGGTGCAAACATTTTTCATAACAATCCAGCAGGGAGCCGAGCGCTCCATGAGCGCATCTGAAGCGCTCAAAAAAACAGTTGAGCGCTCCATTCTCCTTGCGTATAGCGCATTTTTTTTACATAGGCATGTCATTAGATGCATGCGCTTGGCTTTCGCTGTAGCAAATATGAAATCGTAGCGCGAGCCGAGCGCTTTGTTCTCCTTTTATTTGATTTAAAAATGTGTCGAGAACCGTACGATTTGTTCTCATTGTTGTTGGATTTTTATGAATTTTATTTATTTAAAGTAAGAAAAACAGAAGTTTTAGTAACATAGTTTACAAAGCTTATATGTAACATGTATGTAACATACTTTTCATTTCAACTTAAAATATTAAATTTTCGAATGCAAAGCCTGACTTAAAGTATTCAATTAATTTACGTGGGACGTTTTGATGATTTTTTCCGTTTTTGAAATAAATTTTTTTGACATTAAACTCTAATACTTTTTTCAAGAGCAACGTTGTCGTTACAGAAAGTTCTACAAACATAGCGCTATACACACAGAACTATTTACAAGGAGAATGAAGCGTTCTTTATGTGGAAACAAGTAATGCGCATTGAAATTTTTTGCTGGGAACCACCTCTGGGACGATTTGACATTTTTTTGTGTGAAGTAATTCTCAAATATTCAAATATACTAATACAAACAAAAAAATCTCATGTAGGCTGTCTCTCTTTGATTTTGTAGTTGAAATTCATAGAAAATGTAGGTTGCTGCCAATATAGAAGTATTACATATATGATATGAAACGAAAAAGTTATTAGTTTGTAGTTTAATTCATAACTTTTTAAACAACCACTATATTTTTTTAGTGGCGTCCGTGGCGTAGTTGGTTAAAGTGCGTGACCTCTATGTCAACGAACCTGGAGACCCGGGTTCGAATCCCAGCAGCGACAGAAAGTTATTTAAATTAAAATAATTTTTCCGTACGGATGCCACCTCTCTGCAGACATTGGCAAACCTCAGAGAGTTATCAAAGTGCCATGTAAAGCTTCTTGAGAATAAGAACATTCCGTTCATCGCCGTTCGGAGTCGGCGTTAAGCGTGTAGGTCCGTTTCTCGGTCAATTGTGTACAAACTTAATAACACGCACAACACAATTGATCATAAGAAGCTAGGTCAAAGTCCTTTCAAGGGCTGATATGGCCAGTTATTTATTTTATTTTATTTTACTTCATTTTTTCAAGAAATAAATTCTCGCATAATGTCTAATAAGCTTAATTCTTCCGTTTTTTCCTTGTGGATATGAAGAAGTGCCGCATGCGTAAGGCTTTCCTACGTCATAGTTGATCGAAGATATGTTTTAAGGCGGCGGAGGGCACTAAAAGAACGTTCAGAACTAGCTGCAGATAATGGTACTTCATTATCAAAGCAATAAATTTAACAACTTCGTTTAACAATTCTTATATCGAATGAGATTTTCTTAAAATTGTGATTTTAGAGCTTAATGCTTCACAGCTGATTACAAAAATTCGATGTGAGGAGAAATTAAAAGTTGTATTGTAGTTAAAATTAAATTAAACTTAGAATTAAAAAATTTAATCTGTTGTATAAAAACATTTGTATTTAAAAAATTATTGTGAGAGTTTTTTACCGAGGGGGCAACTGGCGCCCCTGCCTTAATATTTTAACCCTATTGAAATGTATATTTAAATTATTTTTATAGACTTACTAGCCTTTTCCCGGCGCGCGTTGCTGCACCCTGCAACTATATGGGAACATAATAGGTGTATTTAAAACTTTTCTTAGACTCATAGTTGAACACCACTGTCATTTTCCACTGCCCGTTACAGTTTCCCATGAGCAGGAGATCACCAAATAGTAACTCCATTTTGAATTTGTATGTAAGTACTGCTACTTTTACTTCCAAAGCTATTCGATAATACAAATTTTAATTGTATGGGCGGAGCCATACCCACTTATATAATGCCCATCCCAGTTTTTTAGTAGATGGACATTACCCAGTTTTAGTACAGTTGCCGACAGGGAGCATACAAACTAAATTATCAAAATGAAGCCAAATCGACGAAAACCGTAGGAATTATAGCATTTTTATAGAATTGTAGGCGGTAAAAGGGGGTGTGACAGAAATTTAAACCATCTCGTACTTGAAAAAAATGAACTACCAAAATTTCAGCTCTATCGGCTCAGTAATTTTTAAGTTTCCAGCCATCACACAGACAGCGTTTTGCTTTTTGTATATATATTTTGGATAAAGATTATTGGCTATATCTTTTGAGTGGTAAGAGATACTAAGATAATTTTTTCTAAAAAATTAATTTTTTAGCTTGTTTATTTTTTCAAAAATATAAAAACACAATATTGGAAAAAAAATTTTGTTCGAAAAAATCAAGGGATAGGCCTTGCTTTTTGAATCACAAAAATGGTTTTTAATTTTTGCGTAAAATTGAAATAACTTTTGCTTATAAATGTTAAAGCTTTAAAATAGAGTTGAAAATTTGCGAATTTGAATTTAAATTATTTTTACAACAAAAATAAATGTTGAGCCTTTTTTTGAGGAAAACTCCAAAATTTCAGACCTTTTTTGAAAAAAATATTTAAAATATATAAACTCAACTAACGGTATTTTTGCAATAAAGTTTTTGTAGTACTTTGATGAAGCTTTAAGACAAAAAAAATTCAACAAAGTGTATAAAAAAGCAGCGGAGATATTTGAATCGAAAGTCACAAAATTATATTTCTGATTGTGTTTTTCTCATTTTTGAGCACGATGTTGCATTAAATATATCGTTGTAGTAAAATTTTGCATAGTTTTCAAGATATGTTCATGTTTTTGATGTCAAAATAACTGAAATTTTTTAATTTCACTAAATTTAAGAAATATTTTATATTTTGTAAATATTTGCATATGTAACAACTAAAAATATGCGATTTGTACTACAGCACCATCTGGTGTCCAAGGTGGTTCAAAGAAGATACTGCCAAAACACTCATCGTGATATACCAATTTTTATTCTAATCGCATGAGAGGTTTGGGAATTTTAGGTGGTTTTGCAAAAAATTTGTACTACAGCGCCCTCTGGTATTCAAGATAGGTCAAAAAAGATTGCAGAAAAACACTCAACCTACATGAAAACCACTGTATACCACTTTTCATTCTAGTCGCATAAGCGGTTTGTGAGTTTTAGGCAGTTTTTTAAAAAAATTGTACTACAGCGCCCTCTGGTGTTCGAAGTGGATCAAAATTGATAGCCCACAAACACGCACCGTACCAAAAAACTTCTATACACAAACTTTCATGCTAATCGGATGAGTAGTTTAGGAGTCTATTGCATAGTTACATACGACATTTAGTTCCAAAGCAATTCGATATCATAAATTTGGCCTGTGTGACCAAATTCCCCCTTGTCTAATGTTCGCTCAAATATATAATAATGGCATCTTGGGCCCATAGCATCTACATATCAAGTTTCACTATCAAAACATGTATAACTCAGGAATAATGATTTCTAAAAAGTGGGCGTATATATAGTTAGGCCACGCCCAGTTTTAGTATAGTTGCCGATAGTAACCATACGAACTTGTTTACCAAATTTTAGTCTAATACGTCCAAACCCGTCTTAAATATAGCATTTTTATTGATTTGTAGGTGGTAAAGGGGGTATGGAAAAAAGGGGTATGGAAAATTTTTACTACTCCTATATTTTTCGCGCAAATGCAAACCAAAGTGAGACTTGTCAAATTATTCCAATATTCCATTTATTTCCAATTAAAAAATAACTGGCCATTTCAGCCCTTGAAAGGACTTTGACCTAGCTTCTTATGATCAATTGTGTTGTGCGTGTTAATTAGTTTGTACACAATTGACCGAGAGCCGGACCTACATGCTTAACGCCGACTCCGAACGGAGATGAACGGAAAGTTCTCGTTCTCAAGAAGCTTTACATGGCATTTTTGATTACTCTCTGAGGTTTGCCATTGTCTGCAGAGAGGTGGCGGCCGTACAGAACAATTATTTTAATTCAAATAATTTTCTGTCGCTGCTGGGCTTCGAACCTTGGTTTCCAAAGTTCTTTGACATAGCGGCCACGCACTTTAACCAACTACGCCACGGACGCCACATTTATTTCCAATTACCCTTGCAAATATTTCCCCATATACACTACATGTGCGCACCTGTATTTTTTCACAGCTGTATTGTTGATAAGTTCACTAAAATGCCTATAATTCATGAACCAATACACATACAAAGACCATTTATACAAAAAAACCTTCGTATTGACGTCACCTTTCATGGGAAATCACCAGAAACAAAATCGGTTTACGCATTACAGAGAACATCAATTTCATACACAATGCAACTTATTTTTATATATATAGATAATGGATAATATTGATATTATCGATATTGTAGACAATTTTTCTTTATGTAAAAAACTTTTGTAGACTATTACAAACATTTAAAAAAAAAAATCAGCGCAGGCGTTCTGCGATTTTAGATATATATATCAAAACAGTGGGCGCAAAAATGGGCGTGGTCAATTTTTCTTTCAGTAAACACTTAAATCGGATTACTACGAACATTTGAAAAAAAAATTATCCAAATCGGTCCAGCCGTTTTCCGATTTTAGATAAATCGAAAAAAGTGGGCGTGGTCTATTTTTCTTTCCGACAAAACTTAAATTGGATTACTACGAACATTTGAAAAAAAAATTATCCAAATCGGTCCAGCCGTTTTCCGATTTTAGATAAATCAAAAAAGTGGGCGCAAAAGTGGGCGTGGTCAATTTTTCTTTCCTTATAAACCTAACTTGGACTAAAACGAACATTTTAAAAAAAAATTATACAAATCGGTCCAGCCGTTCTGAAGTGATGCGATTTCAACCAAACGCACACTTCTTTTTATATATATAGATATCTTCTTTTATATAAATGATTAGTTTGAGATATTTGTATATCTGTATCCATATTTGTACGTAAACGAACATGATCATATGTACTAATTTTTCAAAAAATAAATTGAATTAAAAAAATTGAAATGTTGTGCGGGTCACAACATCCACCCTCCTTATAAGAGGTAATTTTTCTTTGAAGAGGTTGAAAAACTTTCTGCCGGGATACCACCGATCTGTGAACAGATACGAGCATAGCTTTACATTTGTGCAAAGCTAAATTAGTTTAAATATATGTGTTTTTTACAATAATGATTTTTAATTTGTTTTGTGTGTTTTTTTTTTTTTTTTTCTATTATAAGTGTTAGTTCAACTTAATTAATATATAAATAAAGAGTGATTTTTTAAGTGCCTGATAACTTTTTTTTTAAAAAAAACGCATAAAATTTGCAAAATCTCATCGGTTCTTTATTTGAAACGTTAGATTGGTCCATGACATTTACTTTTTGAAGATAATTTCATTTAAATGTTGACCGCGGCTGCGTCTTAGGTGGTCCATTCGGAAAGTCCAATTTTGGGCAACTTTTTCGAGCATTTCGGCCGGAATAGCCCGAATTTCTTCGGAAATGTTGTCTTCCAAAGCTGGAATAGTTGCTGGCTTATTTCTGTAGACTTTAGACTTGACGTAGCCCCACAAAAAATAGTCTAAAGGCGTCAAATCGCATGATCTTGGTGGCCAACTTACCGGTCCATTTCTTGAGATTAATTGTTCTCCGAAGTTTTCCCTCAAAATGGCCATAGAATCGCGAGATGTGTGGCATGTAGCGCCATCTTGTTGAAACCACATGTCAACCAAGTTCAGTTCTTCCATTTTTGGCAACAAAAAGTTTGTTAGCATCGAACGATAGCGATCACCATTCACCGTAACGTTGCGTCCAACAGCATCTTTGAAAAAATACGGTCCAATGATTCCACCAGCGTACAAACCACACCAAACAGTGCATTTTTCGGGATGCATGGCCAGTTCTTGAACGGCTTCTGGTTGCTCTTCACTCCAAATGCGGCAATTTTGCTTATTTACGTAGCCATTCAACCAGAAATGAGCCTCATCGCTGAACAAAATTTGTCGATAAAAAAGCGGATTTTCTGCCAACTTTTCTAGGGCCCATTCACTGAAAATTCGACGTTGTGGCAGATCGTTCGGCTTCAGTTCTTGCACGAGCTGTATTTTATACGGTTTTACACCAAGATCTTTGCGTAAAACCTTCCATGTGGTCGAATAACACAAACCCAATTGCTGCGAACGGCGACGAATCGACATTTCACGGTCTTCAGCAACACTCTCAGAAACAGACGCAATATTCTCTTCTGTACGCACTGTACGCATTCGTGTGGTTGGTTTAATGTCCAATAAAGTAAACTGAGTGCGAAACTTGGTCACAATCGCATTAATTGTTTGCTCACTTGGTCGATTATGTAGACCATAAATCGGACGTAAAGCGCGAAACACATTTCGAACCGAACACTGATTTTGGTAATAAAATTCAATGATTTGCAAGCGTTGCTCGTTAGTAAGTCTATTCATGATGAAATGTCAAAGCATACTGAGCATCTTTCTCTTTGACACCATGTCTGAAATCCCACGTGATCTGTCAAATACTAATGCATGAAAATCATAACCTCAAAAAAATCACCCTTTACAAGAGATTTTTTTTTATAAGAATGTGTAGTAGATATATGTTTATAAGAAGAATTGCTAAGTAGGAATATATTAAGTATAATGTTTGTTTTGTTTTTTTTTCGAATTGTACGTATATAAAATTATATTTATATGTTAAAGTATATTCAATATACCTCTTTTCGGTTACCTAAGTGCTGAGGTATACCCAGTGGTTGGTCCAAAGGTTCTTACAAAAAAAAGATTCGGGTTTAATTTTGAGTAAATTATTTCATTTATTAATTCAGGATTAAAGCTATTCCCAGAAGGTATTACCTTCACTACCCTCTTTGGGTAGTGATTTATATCTGTTTTCTAACACCTTGAAGTGTACAACGCTTCTCGGGTATGCTCCAGATAAACTATATACGGTATTTCTAACGCCTCGAAGTGTACAACGGTTCTCGGGTATCCTAAAGACAAACTAGATACGGTATTTTCTAACGCCTCGAAGTGGACAACGCTTCTCGGGTATATTAAAGATAAGCTAAATACGGAATTTTATAACGCCTCGGAGTGTACAACACTTCTCGGGTATACTAAAGATAAGCTAGATAAAATATTTGATAACGCCTCGAAGTGTAAAACGCTTCTCGGGTATGCTAAACTACTAGTCAGAAGAGACTTGCGTTCAACACACGACTCCGCAGACTGACTTCATTGCGCATGTGCAGCGACTTTTAAACTGTTTTCTTTGTGTTGCTTGTGTTCTTCTTCTGATGTCTGTTGCCAGACGCATGTTGCAGAGTGCGTGTTACGAGTTTCATGTTGATGTTGCCTTGTGTGGCTGCATAAATGTTGCTAAATGAAATGAATAAGCGAGCATTATGTATGGAATTCATTCAATAATTTATTTTTGTTTCTACAATGTTTACCCACATATTTATTCATATTCATATTCATCTATATATATAAAAAGAAGTGTACGTTTGGTTGAAATCGCATCACTTCAGAACGGCTGGATCGATTTGTATAATTTTTTTTTAAAATGTTCGTTTTAGTCCAAGTTAGGTTTATAAGGAAAGAAAAATTGACCACGCCCACTTTTGCGCCCACTTTTTTGATTTATCTAAAATCGGAAAACGGCTGGACCGATTTGGATAATTTTTTTTTCAAATGTTCGTAGTAATCCGATTTAAGTGTTTACTGAAAGAAAAATTGACCACGCCCATTTTTGCGCCCACTGTTTTGATATATATATCTAAAATCGCAGAACGCCTGCGCTGATTTTTTTTTTAAATGTTTGTAATAGTCTACAAAAGTTTTTTACATAAAGAAAAATTGTCTACAATATCGATAATATCAATATTATCCATTATCTATATATATAAAAATAAGTTGCATTGTGTATGAAATTGATGTTCTCTGTAATGCGTAAACCGATTTTGTTTCTGGTGATTTCCCATGAAAGGTGACGTCAATACGAAGGTTTTTTTGTATAAATGGTCTTTGTATGTGTATTGGTTCATGAATTATAGGCATTTTAGTGAACTTATCAACAATACAGCTGTGAAAAAATACAGGTGCGCACATGTAGTGTATATGGGGAAATATTTGCAAGGGTAATTGGAAATAAATGTGGCGTTCGTGGCGTAGTTGGTTAAAGTGCGTGGCCGCTATGTCAAAGAACTTTGGAAACCAAGGTTCGAAGCCCAGCAGCGACAGAAAATTATTTGAATTAAAATAATTGTTCTGTACGGCCGCCACCTCTCTGCAGACAATGGCAAACCTCAGAGAGTAATCAAAAATGCCATGTAAAGCTTCTTGAGAACGAGAACTTTCCGTTCATCTCCGTTCGGAGTCGGCGTTAAGCATGTAGGTCCGGCTCTCGGTCAATTGTGTACAAACTAATTAACACGCACAACACAATTGATCATAAGAAGCTAGGTCAAAGTCCTTTCAAGGGCTGAAATGGCCAGTTATTTTTTAATTGGAAATAAATGGAATATTGGAATAATTTGACAAGTCTCACTTTGGTTTGCATTTGCGCGAAAAATATAGGAGTAGTAAAAATTTTCCATACCCCTTTTTTCCATACCCCCTTTACCACCTACAAATCAATAAAAATGCTATATTTAAGACGGGTTTGGACGTATTAGACTAAAATTTGGTAAACAAGTTCGTATGGTTACTATCGGCAACTATACTAAAACTGGGCGTGGCCTAACTATATATACGCCCACTTTTTAGAAATCATTATTCCTGAGTTATACATGTTTTGATAGTGAAACTTGATATGTAGATGCTATGGGCCCAAGATGCCATTATTATATATTTGAGCGAACATTAGACAAGGGGGAATTTGGTCACACAGGCCAAATTTATGATATCGAATTGCTTTGGAACTAAATGTCGTATGTAACTATGCAATAGACTCCTAAACTACTCATCCGATTAGCATGAAAGTTTGTGTATAGAAGTTTTTTGGTACGGTGCGTGTTTGTGGGCTATCAATTTTGATCCACTTCGAACACCAGAGGGCGCTGTAGTACAATTTTTTTAAAAAACTGCCTAAAACTCACAAACCGCTTATGCGACTAGAATGAAAAGTGGTATACAGTGGTTTTCATGTAGGTTGAGTGTTTTTCTGCAATCTTTTTTGACCTATCTTGAATACCAGAGGGCGCTGTAGTACAAATTTTTTGCAAAACCACCTAAAACTCCCAAACCTCTCATGCGATTAGAATAAAAATTGGTATATCACGATGAGTGTTTTGGCAGTATCTTCTTTGAACCACCTTGGACACCAGATGGTGCTGTAGTACAAATCGCATATTTTTAGTTGTTACATATGCAAATATTTACAAAATATAAAATATTTCTTAAATTTAGTGAAATTAAAAATTTCAGTTATTTTGACATCAAAAACATGAACATATCTTGAAAACTATGCAAAATTTTACTACAACGATATATTTAATGCAACATCGTGCTCAAAAATGAGAAAAACACAATCAGAAATATAATTTTGTGACTTTCGATTCAAATATCTCCGCTGCTTTTTTATACACTTTGTTGAATTTTTTTTGTCTTAAAGCTTCATCAAAGTACTACAAAAACCTTATTGCAAAAATACCGTTAGTTGAGTTTATATATTTTAAATATTTTTTTCAAAAAAGGTCTGAAATTTTGGAAAATAAAAATAATTTAAATTCAAATTCGCAAATTTTCAACTCTATTTTAAAGCTTTAACATTTATAAGCAAAAGTTATTTCAATTTTACGCAAAAATTAAGAACCATTTTTGTGATTCAAAAAGCAAGGCCTATCCCTTGATTTTTTCGAACAAAATTTTTTTTCCAATATTGTGTTTTTATATTTTTGAAAAAATAAACAAGCTAAAAAATTAATTTTTTAGAAAAAATTATCTTAGTATCTCTTACCACTCAAAAGTTATAGCCAATAATCTTTATCCAAAATATATATACAAAAAGCAAAACGCTGTCTGTGTGATGGCTGGAAACTTAAAAATTACTGAGCCGATAGAGCTGAAATTTTGGTAGTTCATTTTTTTCAAGTACGAGATGGTTTAAATTTCTGTCACACCCCCTTTTACCGCCCACAAATCTATAAAAATGCTATAATTCCTACGGTTTTCGTCGATTTGGCTTCATTTTGATAATTTAGTTTGTATGCTCCCTGTCGGCAACTGTACTAAAACTGGGTAATGTCCATCTACTAAAAAACTGGGATGGGCATTATATAAGTGGGTATGGCTCCGCCCATACAATTAAAATTTGTATTATCGAATAGCTTTGGAAGTAAAAGTAGCAGTACTTACATACAAACTCAAAATGGAGTTACTATTTGGTGATCTCCTGCTCATGGGAAACTGTAACGGGCAGTGGAAAATGACAGTGGTGTTCAACTATGAGTCTAAGAAAAGTTTTAAATACACCTATTATATTCCCATATAGTTGCAGGGTGCAGCAACGCGCGCCGGGAAAAGGCTAGTATACATATATTCATATACATATTTATGTTATAAATTTGTGAGGATTAATATCGCCTGCGATATTGCATCCTCACAGTGTTCTTAATGCTTTAATTAAATTTGTTAAGATTGTTTAAGTTTTTTATACAGATTCTTATTTTGTTGTCTATTTTGTTTTTGTTTTTTTTTATTTTAAATATATAAATATTGCATTTGACTTTGTCTTATTTTATTGATTAAATGTAATGTTAATAGGAATTGTATTTTAAAGAAGAAGTTAATTTTATAAATATATATTAGACCTTTTATATTTAGTGTGCGAAATGTTTTTCTCTACTGAAAAATTAAATTGAAATTTTGAAGAATAAAATAAAAAAAAAAACAAAGAAAAATCGCATTTTTTGTCTAAGATTTAATAAAATCGAAATAGGTCGTGTATGAGTACCTACCCTTATTTTCAACACTGAACATTTTGGACTTTTTAAAATTTGGAATTGCAATATGGCAAGGGCAAGTATTTGTCAATTTTGCCAACAAATTCGGCAATTTTCCCCAAAAAGAAGCGATAAAATGCAAAAATAGTAGCAAAACGCTCACTGGTGGTTTTCATATATAAAAATGAACGTAAAAAATTGATTCCTTGACCCCAAAAACCCCCATATATACACATAAAAAAATAGTTTTTTGTCTTTTTAATGCAATATTTTGAAAAAATACCTATTTTGAAAAACTGGCAGGCTCCAATTTCAAGATAGATCTATACTCTCTTCGCCAAAGTTTCTTAAAATGACCCATAGAACACCGCTAGGGTGGGGCCAACATCGCAAAAAAATTTGACCCGCCCTAATACATATATATACTAGCTAACCTGGCAAACGTTGTTTTCCTCTAACTATTTCCTCTGAATATTCGACGAATTTATTTTTTTCAATAGATAAGGGTTATATGGCTGTATGCATTAGCTGAAAAGTAAAAAAGCTTGAAAATTTCTAAAATTGCATTTTTACCTAAAATGATTGATTATTATAGCGTTGATTATTATATGCAGAGGAATTATATACGACGCCAATCGGGGCTGTCATAGAATCCAATAGCTGTCGGAAATAATTACTGCAATCTATCAAAACTCTTCTTTTCACCTTTTCTGAGCTCCTTTCTTCTATTAATAAAGAGGCTACAACAGCTGGAGCCATTTTATGCTTATTTATTGCTTCTTATATAACATAAAGGGAAAAAACACTTAAATTTAATAAAATTGTGAAATAATGAAATTAATAAAGTTTCCACATACACAGACAAAATGTGAGAAACAGCTGATTCGAACATCGGTTTTGTTTATGTTCGAAAAGATCTAAACCAAAACGATTTTGTGATACCAAATGAAATCAGAATTGGTTTGCAATTCCGACAAAAAGCAAAACCGTCTTGGTTTCTATGACAGCCCCGATTAATTTTTTTTTATTTTCATCATGTGACCGAAAACCTCAGCATTACTGTCGTTCGATAACATTTACCGAAGCGCCAATAGGCACGGAATTCTAATTTCATGAAACTTGTTTCATTGTTGTTGCATTTTTACTGTATCAGCGGTTATCTCTGTGGTGTAGTGGTCCCAAAATTTTTTAATTTTCGCTATGAGGTAAGAAACCATAGATATTCATATACAAGTTTGTGCGTTCGTTCTGATTAGACGTGTTTTTATTATGCTGTGCGCGAAGTGGAAATTTTGCATTACAAGTGATTTAATTATTATCTGTAAGCTTTGCTGCAATGTGTTTCATAATAAGTGCCTCATTATATCTAATGGTGAATTTATCGTGATCTTAAATCACCCAAATATATTTTTTTGTTGTGATAATTGCTTGGGAGTACCCGGAAATTGTGCCTCTTCAATAATGCAATTATCAAGAGAAGTTTGTGATCTTAAATCAATGCTGTTGCAGTCAGTGCGTAATGTTGTCATTGACTCGCGTTCTGTCTTGCAAACCGATACAGTGGACGCCTCTCTGCCTTCGATCAGTTCTCAACAGTTGGCTGAGCATAAGCTTGATCATATACTCCCACATAACGATCATTCATCTATCACCGTGTCTGCTGCCTACGACTCTGCAGTCTCACACTCGTGCTCTCCTTCGATTACTGTGCCTCCTCGTGCTGATGCTGTACATAATAATCTTTCTTCTCGTTCTGCCACTGTTCCCGCCAATAATGAATATGCTCGCACTCAATCTCCGTCAATTGCTGAGCCTCCTCGCTCTGATGCTGTTGTTACAAGGCTGCTCTCTCGGAAATTGGCTAACACCGCTACTGCTGCTCTTATTCCTCCTGCTGCTCTAAACACAATCGACACTCAACCTGTTGCTGTGAATTTCTCTTCACCAGGCCTTGTTGTTGCTGCTTCCCCAGCTACTGGTGTTTCTGGTGCTGGTTTTTTATGTATGCAGATGTGCTTAAATCCAAAGCAAAATCAGCTGATCGTGCCTCTCCTCAAGCAAGAGAGTCTATCTCGGTTAAACCAAAGCTAACTAAAAATGGATTTTTGGGAGTTAATGAGAGTCATGAACTAGATCAGGGATTGCCAAAGAGTGATTTTTAAAGAGTGCAACAACAATTGCAAAATAAAACAAAAACAACAACAAATAGTTGGATACGTAGTACTATTAGTAATTAGTAACATAAAAAAACACAAACAAAAAGCAGTCGGCGACGAAACCATACGCAAAATTACCAACAAGAAACCTTCAGCGTAGCAAGAGTTGTACGCGGTCGCATGCGCTATATATAAATACCAACAACGTATGGTTGCGGTGCAGCTGCGCCTGTGAACGATTCGGCGAATTACAACAATCATAGAAATATTGAAGTTGTTGTAATAGAGTGGAAAGAGTTAGACGATGGCAATCGCTGAACTAGATATTATCTCTAAAAAAAAATTTGTTCATCTATCATCATTCAAAGTGTCTGTGTCTGAGAATGATATTATTGAATATGTGTTGAAACACACGGCGATTGATAGAAGTCATTTCTCATGCCATAAACTAGTAAAAAGAGATGCTATACTTGATAATCTTAGTAGCATTTCATTTAAATTGAATGTTTCCGCAAACTTGTTTGAACATATTATAAAACCATCTCTATGGCCAGCCAATGTGAGAGTGCGCCCATTTAAAACTTTTTAAAAGCCAGGCGCTGTGAACCCACAAATTTAGTGAATGTGAGTACTAGCCACAAATTTAATCTATATTTCCAAAATATATCTGGGATTAGAACCAAAACTGATTCCATTTATCAATAGTCTTCGCAAGGCGAGTATGATATGATTGTTTTTATTGAAACTTGGTTAAACTCTGATTTTTTCGATGGAGAGTTTTTTGATTTGAGAATTTATCATGTGTAGCGCAAAGACAGAGACCCATTAAAAACAGGGCTCTCTCGTGGCGGTGGGGTTCTGATTGCTGCAAAACGAACTCTGCGTTCTTCTTTATTTATCTTGTCGAATGCAGATTCCATCCTAGATCAACTATGTATATCCATTGATGGACCAGATTGTTCTTTGTATCTATGCACATCATATATCCCGCCTAATAGCTCGGATGTAATTTATGATGCTCACGTCAATAATATTATTTCTCTTCACTCTTCGCTGGATCCTCGTTATCATCTTTGCGTATTAGGTGACTTCAACCTAAGCAAAATTCACTGGATGCGTATTGCTGGTGATTTCACAACAACTAATGTAAATCAACTACACGAAATTAATTTTATTGATGGTATTTTTAGCATTGACTTAGCTCAAATCAATTATTTTGAAAATAAATTAAATAAAATCCTAGATTTAATTATTGTTTCTAGCGATACTAAATTTAATTTATCAGAGTATGTTTTTCCAGTTAGTCCTGCTAGTATTCAACATTGTCCACTACTTTTAGAAATTGCATTTTTTTGATTTATTTCGTGCCAACAAAATAAAAACATCTTTAATTTTAATTCTTGTAATTTCGGGATTTTAAGGAATCTTTTGGATGAAATTAACTGGACTAACTTGTTTAATGGAAAAAGCACCGCAATATGTTTTGATATCTTTAAAAATAATATTTTAAATATTTGCGTAAATAATGTTCCCCATATTGTGCAGATAAACCACAAGCTGCCGTGGTACACTAGGGGTCTCAAAAAATTAAAAAATTTGCGTAACAAGTTCTTTAAACTATTCAAGTCCACTGACATTAATAGTTATAAACTCAAATTTGAGTATTATTCTAGAGAGTTTAATTTTTTTTACAAATTTTTGTACAAGCAATATTTACTTAGTGTGGAAAGTAATATAATTTCAAATCCAAAAACATTTTAGAATTATATACAATTGAAAAAAAAAAATGGATTCCAGATTCCCTCATCAATGGTCTTTAATGGCTTTAAGTGTTCCACAACAGTTGACATTGTGAAGCTTTTTGCTGATTTTTTTAAATCAAATTATGTTGATGATGACTCGTGGTATGACAGCGCCCTGCTAGAAAATGTTGAGTTAGGCTTCGATATTGGTTCTATTTCAGTGTCTGTTGAAGATGTTTTCAGCTCTTTGTCCGACTTAATATGCTCAGCAAAATCCGATATCGATGGTTTGGCCTCTATCTTATATATATTACGCAAACCCAAATTTTGTCCGGCGTAAAGCTTTTTAAGTACAAGTCCAATTTTAATAAATTTAGTATGGTTTTATAGGTTAAGACCTGCAGATGTGCAAACTGGACTTTTTATTTCTTAAAAATTTATATTTTTTAAGTTATAGCTTATTAAAGTTTGGATATAATTGCATATAATTGTTGTTGTTATGTTGGTTTTTCTTTTATTAACAGAGCAGCTGAGAACAACGTTATCAAACTCAGAGCAAAACTATTCGCTACTCACATTTCGCTCTCTTCTGTCTCTTCTTAATAGAGCGTCTGTTAACAACAAAATTAAAGTCAGAAAAATATAAAGCTTTCGCAAGCCGCTCGCGACAAGTTTTTTTTGTTGCAATTTTCTGCTCACATTTCACTTAACTCTGCCTCTTCTTTATAGAGGTATGTTATTATAATTGCTGGGGGCAGCATCGCGCACCAGTGGTCGCTAGTTTTATTAAGTGTGCATCTGTACTAGCTAAGCCGCTTTGTCTGATTTTTAACAAATCTTTGTCGTCGGGATATTTTATAGAGCCTTGGAAAATTGCAGCTATTTCTCCAATCTTTAAAAGCGGTCAAAAGAACGATATAACTAATTATAGGCCTATTTCTAAATTAGTTATCAAGCTTAAACTTTATTTCCTTGTTAAGCGACACATCTGCATTGAGCAGCATGGGTTCGTAACAGGGAAGTCTACAGTGTCTAATCTCTCGCTTTTTTCAAATTATTGTATATCTACTCTTGAATCTGGTTGATGTCTTTTACACAGATCTATCGAAGGCTTTCGACAAAGTATGCCATAAGGTTTTAATCGCAAAGCTTGGGAAAATGGGGTGTCACTCCACGTTTCTGGAATGGATTAAGTCTTACCTAAATGGTAGATTTTGCTTTGTCTCAATCAATAATATTAATTCTTACTGTTTTAAAATGCCTTCTGGTGTTCCGCAAGGTAGCATATTGGGCCCCTTGTTATTTGTACTTTATATTAATGGCATAAGTAAATGTTTTCACTTGTCTAAATTCCTATTTTATGCTGATGATTTTAAATTTTTTAGTAAGGTAAATAATCTAGAAGACTCAGCACTATTGCCAGTCGACTTAAATAATGTCTTTTATTAGAGTGTCCGAAATGGGTTGCCGCTTAATATTAGTAAACGTTCTTATGTTACCTTTAATAAACCAAACAACTCAGTACCGACTTCCTATACAATGGCCGATTTCCCACTTAAAAAAGTTTTTACAATTCGTGACCTAGGCGTGGTTTTTTATTCCAAATTTACCTTTGTAGATCACTTAACTTTTTGCTTCCTAAAGCTTATTCCCTTCTTGCCTTTATTCGTCGGAATAGTTAAGAATTTCTTGACCCCTATACTAAAAAAGCTCTTTATAGCTCTCTTGTAAGATCGAGACTTGAATATGCATCAATTATTTGGAATCCTTCAGCTGCAATTCATGCTTTTAGGCTAGAAAAAGTTCAAAAAAGGCTACTAAGTATATGTTGCGTTGTACTACTTTTAATTCAAATTTATCCACGTATAATGTTCGTTGCCTGCTATTGGGATTGAAGAATCTTGAATAAAGGAGGAAAATAAGTTCATTAATGTTTATATATGATATCATATCCTGTAACATTGGTGACTCCTCCTTATTAAATCTTATTAATTTCAATATACTTCCAAGGCAGTTGCGGTGTTTTAAACTTTTTGTTATCAAACTTCACAGAACTAAGTATGCTTTAAATGAACCAATTACAAGATCTTTGTGTTTATGTAATGATAAAATATCTTTTCGATTTCTCTATATCAAAATCTGCTTTCAAAAATTTTGTTAATGTCTTATTTTAGTTACTCGTAAGTTTCATGTTTCTCTTATTTGCTATTTATATTTTATTGTTTTGTTTTAAGATTATTATAACAAAATGTATTACTCTCTCTAGTCTGTAAGGATTTGTATCCATAAACTCAATTAACTAAACTAAACTAAACTAAACTAGATGTAGATAAAGATATAGATATAGATATAGATATAGATATAGATATAGATATAGATATATATACAGATATAGATAAAGATATAGATATAGATATAGATATAGATATAGATATAGATATAGATATAGATATAGATATAGATATAGATATAGATATAGATATAGATATAGATATAGATATAGATATAGATATAGATATAGATATAGATATAGATATAGATATAGATATAGATATAGATATAGATATAGATATAGATATAGATATAGATATAGATATAGATATAGATATAGATATAGATATAGATATAGATATAGATATAGATATAGATATAGATATAGATATAGATATAGATATAGATATAGATATAGATATAGATATAGATATAGATATAGATATAGATATAGATATAGATAAAGATACAGATATAGATATAGATATAGATGTAGATATAGATTTATTATTTATTTTATTATATATATATATATACAGATATAGATATAGCCGGCCCGTGCGCGGGATTTGGTCCTGGGGGGGAATTTGACTAAGAAATAAGGAATACTAAGTACAAAGAAAAAAATGGTATCAAAAAATGGATGTAGAGAAAATATTTATCTATACTTCTATACTATTATATAAAAGGGTTCTCTCGAATTTTCATCGTTCAATCAAGGGGGTAAATGCTGAACCGATTTTAATAATTTTTTCACTATTCAATTGCTATAATAAGTGACCCTGCTACTGGGTACTACATTTTTGGTAAATCTTTTTATTTAATTATTTAAAAATTCATGTATTTTATAAGCAGCACGAAATAACAGCAAACAATAGCTTAGGCTCTTTGTTGAGAGAGAGAGAGAGAGAGAGGTGAGATTCAACAACTCACCGCGCTGGTCTCTTGAGTGGATAGTTGCACTCAGTTAATTCCTGCTACAGTGTAGCCATAAGCCCAATATATAGTATTTAGTTGCTTGCCACTCTTTTTAGTTCAATATCTACTGAGTTAAATAATCCAATAAATAGTTTGTATGCTCACTATCGGCAACTGTACTTAAACTGGGTAATGTCTGGGCCATCCACTAGAAAACTGAGATGGGCATTATGTAAGGGGGAGTGGCTCCGCCCATCACAATTAAAATTTGTATTATCGAATAGCTTTGAATGTAAAAGTAGTAGTACTCACATACAAACTCAAAATGGAGTTACTATTTCGTGATCTCCTGCTACTGGGAAACTGTAACGGGCAGTGGATAATGACAGGGGTGTTAAACTATGACTTTAAGAAAATTTTTGAATACACATATTATGTTCCCATACAGTTGCAGGATGCAGCAACGCGCGCCGGGAAAAAGCTAGTTGGATATAAAACTATAAGATTTCAGTTATAAATTTTCAGATTATTTTTTAGTATTCCGAGTAAATACAAATACTCTATACAAAACTATTCTCTCAATAAATTAATGCGTCGGGGTACAGAAAAAAAATCGTCCTATACTGCATCTACACGAACTTCAACGTCCCTACGAATATTAAGTGCAGCCAATCCGTTCAGCCGATTGTCGCTCATAGTAGAACACCAGTAATTTTTTAACCGGCGTAATGTTGATAAAAAACTTTTTAACAAAAAAAAAAAAAAAACCCAACTTTAAAATCACTGTTGCAAGTTGATCAAATGTAACCTAAACTGAATTGAAAATTTGGATCCCTGCAAAAAGTTACAAAGCAGTGCAATGAGGTGTGTGAATTTCCTGATTTGTTTTTGACAGTTCATTCCTAAACTAACATAAATTAAACACAATGACAGGTTAAGCAACTCCATTTTTATTTTCTCTTAGAAATTGTAGCTCAGAATCTACCTAAATTATTTAGGAAGCACTGTTTTATCGACACAATTCAGTTTAGGCTGCATTTAGAGGAACTCACACACGGCCAAAGTAATAAATAATTTTAAATAACTTTTCAAATTAATTTCTTGGTCAAATTTAAAAATTTATTTATATGTATTATAATATTGGAAATCTTATCATTTTTATTTTTTCTATTTTGTTTTACTATCATCAATATATTAATTGCTTTATGTACATAAAAGCTTTGAAGTCGGCGCTTATCTTACTAAGTCGAAATCTTATTATTTTAATTTTTTCTAATATGAATTTATTACTATAAAAATATTAATAACTTTATGAATATAAAAGCTTTTTAGCGATTTTGTTTTCAGTGGCAATTAAATTAAGATTTAAAATGACTACAATGTCACCAAGGCAGCATAGCATCAAATAAAAAAGTTTCAAATAGTGCAGGGATGGTAAAAGATCATGATTGTGTGTCAAAAATGAGCGCCAATTTATAATACATATAAATAACTTTTAAAATTTGACCAAGAAATTAATGGGAAAAGTTATTTAATATTATTTTTTACTTTGTAGTGATTTTGAAGTCGGTTGTTGTTTTTTTTTTTTTTTAATTTCTTCCTTTTCAGAGAATATGAAAAATTTTATGTTATTCTTGAGAAAAATTTCAAACATGAAACATTGTTCTTAAAAAATTTATTTTATCAATTCCTGAAAGTTTGTTGGGTATTTTTCATTTTTGTCTCTTTACAATGGGTGGGTCGGGCCTCCAAAGTTAGTAGGGGTCGGTCATATATTTGGACTCGATTGGAGCACTCTAAATGGGTCAAAGTGGGATTTTTCAAAATTTGCCCCTACCCAAAAGTTCGACCCAAATTGCGGGACATCAGAATTCGTTTTAGAGGTATGGTTCCTTCGGCAAAGTTTCTTATTTTGATCCCTAGAATACGATTTTCACAGAGCAATGGGCGATTTTTTTGCCTCCCCACAAATCGACCCGGCCTAATAAACATATATATATAAAATAAATAAATTTAAATATATATTAAATAAATTCAAAATAAAAATTATTTTTTTTTTTTTTTTTTTAGAGTAAACCAACGCTCAGGGGATGCCCCCTATTAATGCGAAAGCATTGTGTTGATTCGGAAGAAGGGTGATAGTTAGTTGGAGGGTGGAAAGATAGAGTAGTGTCGGTGAAGATTAGTTTTAAATTTACATAGCTCAAAATAGCCGGGGAACACGCTCGCAGGGAGATTGTTCCACAATTTTATTGTACGACCGAAGAACGAATTATCTCGGTAATGCGAGGTTCTATTGGGCATCAAGGCAATGGTATAGGGATGGGATTGGTGCGCTGCCCGAGTGGACCTGGGAAACACACGAGCTGATGGCGTCAGGTCATGTATCTCACTTGAACACTTCCCATGGTAGTACCTGTACAAAAGGCTTAAGCAACCAATATTGCGTCGATGCCCAAGAGAGTTGAGAGAAGATGAAATGTTTTCATCCCCTATCAGATATATCGCACGTCGTTGAATTCGGTCCAGAAGCTCCAAATAAGATCTTGAAGCTCCTGCCCAAATGTGCGAATTGTACTCCATTTTCGGCCTAATATATGAGGTATAGATCACGCGTAGGTCAGTTGGAGTGAAGTATTTTTTTACACCGTTTTAAAAAACCTAGGCACTTGGCCGCTTCTTTCGACACATCAAAAATGTGATCGTTCCAGCGAATATCAGATCTGATTGATATGCCCAGAACGTCAAGAGCATCTAACTCCGCGAGATCCACACCGTTCATATTGAGGGGTACTAAGGGGCAATTCACTCGTTTGTGAGTTAACAGACAGCACTGGGTCTTGCTAGCATTAAACTCAACTCTATTAGCAAGCCCCCACTCTTAGAAATTGTAGCTCAGAATCTACCTAAATTATTTAGGAAGCACTGTTTTATCGACACAATTCAGTTTAGGCTGCATTTAGAGGAACTCGCACACGGCCAAAGTAATAAATAATTTTAAATAACTTTTCAAATTAATTTCTTGGTCAAATTTAAAAATTTATTTATATGTATTATAATATTGGAAATCTTATCATTTTTATTTTTTCTATTTTGTTTTACTATCATCAATATATTAATTGCTTTATGTACATAAAAGCTTTGAAGTCGGCGCTTATCTTACTAAGTCGAAATCTTATTATTTTAATTTTTTCTAATATGAATTTATTACTATAAAAATATTAATAACTTTATGAATATAAAAGCTTTTTAGCGATTTTGTTTTCAGTGGCAATTAAATTAAGATTTAAAATGACTACAATGTCACCAAGGCAGCATAGCATCAAATAAAAAAGTTTCAAATAGTGCAGGGATGGTAAAAGATCATGATTGTGTGTCAAAAATGAGCGCCAATTTATAATACATATAAATAACTTTTAAAATTTGACCAAGAAATTAATGGGAAAAGTTATTTAATATTATTTTTTACTTTGTAGTGATTTTGAAGTCGGTTGTTGTTTTTTTTTTTTTTTAATTTCTTCCTTTTCAGAGAATATGAAAAATTTTATGTTATTCTTGAGAAAAATTTCAAACATGAAACATTGTTCTTAAAAAATTTATTTTATCAATTCCTGAAAGTTTGTTGGGTATTTTTCATTTTTGTCTCTTTACAATGGGTGGGTCGGGCCTCCAAAGTTAGTAGGGGTCGGTCATATATTTGGACTCGATTGGAGCACTCTAAATGGGTCAAAGTGGGATTTTTCAAAATTTGCCCCTACCCAAAAGTTCGACCCAAATTGCGGGACATCAGAATTCGTTTTAGAGGTATGGTTCCTTCGGCAAAGTTTCTTATTTTGATCCCTAGAATACGATTTTCACAGAGCAATGGGCGATTTTTTTGCCTCCCCACAAATCGACCCGGCCTAATAAACATATATATATAAAATAAATAAATTTAAATATATATTAAATAAATTCAAAATAAAAATTATTTTTTTTTTTTTTTTTTAGAGTAAACCAACGCTCAGGGGATGCCCCCTATTAATGCGAAAGCATTGTGTTGATTCGGAAGAAGGGTGATAGTTAGTTGGAGGGTGGAAAGATAGAGTAGTGTCGGTGAAGATTAGTTTTAAATTTACATAGCTCAAAATAGCCGGGGAACACGCTCGCAGGGAGATTGTTCCACAATTTTATTGTACGACCGAAGAACGAATTATCTCGGTAATGCGAGGTTCTATTGGGCATCAAGGCAATGGTATAGGGATGGGATTGGTGCGCTGCCCGAGTGGACCTGGGAAACACACGAGCTGATGGCGTCAGGTCACGTATCTCACTTGAACACTTCCCATGGTAGTACCTGTACAAAAGGCTTAAGCAACCAACATTGCGTCGATGCCCAAGAGAGTTGAGAGAAGATGAAATGTTTTCATCCCCTATCAGATATATCGCACGTCGTTGAATTCGGTCCAGAAGCTCCAAATAAGATCTTGAAGCTCCTGCCCAAATGTGCGAATTGTACTCCATTTTCGGCCTAATATATGAGGTATAGATCACGCGTAGGTCAGTTGGAGTGAAGTATTTTTTTACACCGTTTTAAAAAACCTAGGCACTTGGCCGCTTCTTTCGACACATCAAAAATGTGATCGTTCCAGCGAATATCAGATCTGATTGATATGCCCAGAACGTCAAGAGCATCTAACTCCGCGAGATCCACACCGTTCATATTGAGGGGTACTAAGGGGCAATTCACTCGTTTGTGAGTTAACAGACAGCACTGGGTCTTGCTAGCATTAAACTCAACTCTATTAGCAAGCCCCCACTCGGAGATTTTTTGGAAGTCATTAAGCAGTGAGTCATTCATATGTTGCCTCTTTCTCTCAATCTCCAAAGAGTTCAGGCGTTTTTTGAAGGAATATGAATGACAAATGTTGCTGTCGTCAGCAAACGAATGAATTGGGTTGTAAGTCAACGACAGAAGGTCGTTGATAAAAACCAGAAACAAAGTTGGCGATAGGACTGAACCCTGCGGCACTCCAGCAACAATGGCATGTTCACTAGACGAAATACCGTCGACTACGACACGAATCGACCTGTCCTTAAGAAAACATGTGGTCCATCGAGCAAAGTTAGCACCAACACCATATGCAATTAGTTTTGACACGAGAGCTTTATGCCACACTCGGTCAAACGCCTTAGAAATATCCAGAGCAACAACCCGGCTTTCACCAAAGAAGTGAACACATTGGTTCCATTTCTCTGTGAGGAACGCCATCAGGTCGCCAGTAGAGCGAGCCCTACGGAAGCCATATTGACGGTCACTAAGCAATTCGTTGCGCTCCAGATAATTCATAAGGTGGAAGTTTATTACACTCTCCATGACTTTGGAGAGCGTAGAGCATATCGCAATGGGTCGGTAGTTCTCAGGGTTCGTGGCATCGCCCTTCTTAGGTACTGGCTGAACGTTCGCCACCTTCCAACAAGATGGAAATACTCCTGTCCTGTAGGAGATGTTGAAAAGGTTACGCAAAGGTCGTGCCAGTGTAGAAGCACACATTTTTAGCACAATTGGTGGTATACCATCCGGGCCGGAAGATTTGTTTATGTTGAGGTTTGCAAGGACTCTTTTGACAGCTCTCGTTCGAAAAAATATCTCCTGCATCGCAGAAGATTTTTCCTCTACAGAGGGCAGTGGCTGATTGCTAGCCGGGGTTGTAGAATTTTGTGCAAACAATTCAGCCAACAGATTCGCTTTATCAGCCGAGTCAGTGAAGATTTGTTCACCCTTTAAAAGAGTAGGAATCGACGAGGACGTCTGATTTTTAACTCTTTTAACGAATGACCAAAAGTTTTTGCTCCCTTTGGCGCAGAGAAGAACCTGTTCTCTGATGCGAGTTTCGTGAAGAAACTTTTCGCGTTTTAAAGCTGCATTACAGCGATTCCTAGCCTCAATGCGAAGTTTTCTAGTATCAGCGTTCTTGCTGGAACGCCAATTCTGAAAGGCTTCCTCTTTGGACCTGACTGCAATCCTGCAAGTCTCATTAAACCAAGAGTGGTCTTTTGGTTTAATACTTCTCATTTTATTAGGGATGAAAGACGTCATGCCCAATAAAATTGTTTCTTGTACCATTAGAGCCGCGGCATTTACATTTCTATCAGCGAAACATAATTTCCAATTGAAATTGCGGTAAAAATTATTTAACGCAGTCCAATTTGCTTTTCCATAAAACCAAGCGATCCTCTTCGGGGCTTTAGGCGTAGAAGTGCATAGGCAAGAATATGGAAAAGCAGCGGATATGGTACAGTGGTCCGAATTACCAAGAGGTGCATGGACACTCACATCATATTTTACATGATGCGAAGTCAGAAAAAGGTCTAGGATTTTGTGGCTTTGCAGACCAACTCTAGGGATGAAAGTTGGTTCCTTCACTAGTTGAATCAGTTGGTTCGATTCAGCAAAGAGCTCAACATATTGTCCCTCAGGTGTTGTTGCCCCCGAATGGCATAACCAAGCCGGGTTGTGGACATTGAAATCGCCGGCACCAACGATCTCGCTGTCGGAACAACCCCAAAATGTGCGTTATTGAATAACAGAGAGAGTCCAATTTGTTAAAAGTGGACTCCCTCCCTAAATTCGGACTTCTATACAAGTAGCTAAAGTTTATCAAGTGCGAGCGAACCCTGAACTTCACCCACAAGGAACAAAACTCCAGATCGGTTACGCTCAGACTCCGCTCGCACTGATATGCTACTTTTTTTCGTTTTCTTGGGTAAAATTTCGTTTTTTCGTTTTGGGCGATTTTTCATAAATTTTTGGGTCATTTTTCATTTGGGTGATTTTTCCTTTTTTTTTTGGGCGATTTTGCGGAGAGCCAAAATGGGCTCAAAAAAAATAATGAAAAATCACCCAATTTTTTTCCATACGAATTTGGGTGATTTTTCATATGAAAAAACACCCACAAAAATTGGGCGATTTTGCATTTTTGTTGGGTAAAATTTCGGTTTTTGCTTTTGGGCAAAATTTCACCCAACTATATTGGGCGAAATTTCACTTACTGTTAAAAATAGTGTTTATTTAGTTAAAAAAAAATTTTTTTTTGACTTTGTACATAATATTTTAAAAAAGTATGACAAATAGAAGTAAAAACTATATTTTTATTTAAGACTTTAATATTCTAAGTAATATAGAACCGATTTGAAAAAAATCAAACCAAAAATATAGCCGTAAGCCAAAGATACACGGTGCATTTAAGGGTTAAATAAGAAACGTCAATCAGTTCTTTAAGATAACGGTATTTAAAGTAAAAGCAGCGGTTCTTCTTTGCTTGAGTTAAGTTCCTTTCAAGTCAAAGGAAATATTTAGTACCGCGCCCGCGCATCGCGACGCGGCGGATCGCGCGCGCCACCCGTCGCCCCGCCCTGCTCCCCCCCCACCACCTCCGCCGTCATTTTTTCTTTTTGAAATTTTTTGATAACCAAAGAAACTTGTTGTTTTGAAAAAGAATCAGTATTTTTCCCTTGTACGAAATGTTTTTATAGATTTTAAGTATGAGATTATATAAAATTAAAATGAATTAAATTTTTAAATAATATCCACATAAAAAGTATTTATATCATCAAATGATTGAATTAAAATAGACTTAAAAAAAAAATACTGGCCTTGAAAATGCTCATTTCGTACAAGGGAATGTCGTATATCGTGTGGGAACACAATGTAAAATATTGGGCGGTTTTTCATTTTTTTGGGTGAATTTTCGTTTTTGGTTTTGGGTAATTTTTCCAAAAATTTTTGGGCTTTTTTTCGTTTTCTTGGGTAAAATTTCGTTTTTTCGTTTTGGGCGATTTTTCATAAATTTTTGGGTCATTTTTCATTTGGGTGATTTTTCCTTTTTTTTTTGGGCGATTTTGCGGAGAGCCCATTTTATATATACAAAAATATACTTTTTTAACCAATATTATGTCTTGTTAAGCTCTAAAAGTGCCAAGGTGCGCAAATTGCCGGATTCCGTGTATATAAATAAAATAAACAAATATATTTAACTTAAACCCCGTGTTATCCTTGAATAATGTTTTGGCAAAATTTGAAAAAAAGCGAAGAAGAAAATTTAAAAAAAAGGTAGAAGAAAAAAAAAACATGTACAGTATTGTTCGAAACCCAAGCAACTATTTTCATTGAAGAAAGCAAAGTACCGTATATCCATCAAAAATCAATTTCTTCAAAATATTTTGTTTTATTTTTATTTTATTGTGTTTCCACTTTTTTATAACAACAACAAAACTTAAATTCTAGTTCACAGCAAATAACGAAGAAACCAAAACAAAAACAACTCAATATTTATCTGTTCGAAACGTAAGCAACTTTCAGTATTTAGTATGATAGCCCTTATTTCTTATGACTTGCGCACATCGTTTCGGCATAGATTCTATGTGATTTACTAGAACTGCTGTTGGAATTGATTCCCACGTTGCTTTTAAGCAGGTCATTAGCTCGGTTTACTTTTAAACCGCCGAGTCCCGACTCTACGCTTCAAAATGCCGAAAAGATTCTCTATGGGATTCAAGTCTGGAGATTGAGGTGGCCAATCCAAGACTTGAATCCCATTAGAAGACAACCAATCTTTGACCAACTTCGATGTGTGTTTCGGATCTTTGTCGCGTTGAAACACCCATCGAAGTGGCATTTCCCATTCGGCATATTGAAGCATATGGTTTTCCAGAATGTCCCTATACACAAAACGATCCATTTTTTAATGTATTTGAATAAATGGGCCAACCCCCCTCGCTGAAAAACAGGTCCACACCATTACATTTCCTCCTCCATTACATTAAAAAAACCTTCATCTTTTTAGACAAACCTATTTTTCAAATGTTTTTTTGTAAGAAAAGGTTTCTTAGATGGCCTGAAACTTCTCAAACCAATTTCCAATGAGCGTTTTCGGACAGTGCTCGAACTAATATTGAGGTTTAGCTCTTGAACAACATTTTTGGACGAAATAAATGGATCTTTTTTAAATAAACGAACAATTTGTCTATCTGTTTGATATGAAGTTTTTCGGGGTCGACCGCCAGAATTGACGCTCTGCACTGAACCAGTAGCTTTATATTTTTGAATCAGTCGAGAAACTATTGATTTATTAATTTTAAGTTTATTAGCTATCGAAATTTGTTTTTCGCCGTTATTAAAAAATTCAATTATTTTAAATTTGAAGTCCTCCCCGTAATGTGAACGCACCATTGTCAGACTAACGAGTGACTGCACAGAAACAACTAAAATTAGATTTTGATTGTGGTAGCAAAATAGACTAAGAAACTAGTTTTGCATATATGCGCTCTTTGTTTGTGTATTAACTGTAAAAAATTGCAACAACGAAAAAGTTGCTTACGTTTCGAACAGTTAAATATTGAGTTTTTTTTGTTTATGTTTTTTCATTAGTTGTTATGACTTAGAATTTAATTTTTGTTGTTGCTGCAAGAAAGTAGAAACGTAATATAATAAAACTTAAACAAATTATTTTTAACAAATTCATTTTGAATGGGTATACAGTACTTTGCTTTCTTCAATGGAAATAGTTGCTTAGGTTTCGAACAATACTGTATATACATCTATACTATTATATAAAAGGCTTATCACGTATCTTCGTTACCGCTAAACTAAAAAACTCCTGAACCGATTTGAATTTACTAATTCAAAGCGTCATTCTTAACTTAAACTATTGCATACTTTATTTTTTAAAACCTACCCTAAAAAGTTATTAAAATTTGATTTTAAACACCATCTAAAAAACTTCATAGAAAATTATTCATAAATGCTACATTAAGCAGTACAAAGCTTTTTCTTTCTTTTCCTTTGTGAGCTTTTAAACCTCTTTTTGATTACGCCTTGATTATAAACATGTCCGAAAAAATGAGCTGATGAAGCAACAACAATGTTAATTGTAATATAGACAGAATCTATTTCTTTTTTAATGAAATTCCCTACAGTAAAATGCTTTACTTTATTTTTTAAAACCTACCCTAAAAAGTTATTAAAATTTGATTTTAAACACCATCTAAAAAACTTCATAGAAAATTACTCATAAATGCTACATTAAGCAGTACAAAGCTTTTTCTTTCTTTTCCTTTGTGAGCTTTTAAACCTCTTTTTGATTACGCCTTGATTATAAACATGTCCGAAAAAATTAGCTGATGAAGCAACAACAATGTTAATTGTAATATAGACAGAATCTATTTCTTTTTTAATGAAATTCCCTACAGTAAAATGCTAAAAATAATTAAATATGTAAACATAAGCATATGTAAACATAAGCATATGTAAATAAATATAATTTAGTGTCTATGACGTAGTACTCTTGCAAAATAAGCGATACTTCTTCTTTATACGAAAACACGAACGAGGAAATGAGACAAATACTGTTGCTGTAAATAGCGAAAAAAAATCATAAGCTAAACAGTGCTGTCAACAGCATATGAGCTGCCACCTGTGTACAAGTAGTTAATAAAAGGCTTTTATTAACAGTGTTGGTAAGCTCACATTAGAAGGATAGTAATTTTAATAAAGCGTTGCACTCATCACTATCCATTTTTGTTCCTCTTTTTTTTATGAGTGATGGTACCACGGTTACGACCACGGTTGCCACTATGGTACAATTGTACCAAAATTGGTACATTTATTTTTGCTTGGTACATAGGTACATTATTTCTGATTTGGTACATTTTGTAAAAGTTAAGAAATTTTACAAAAATCGAAATTTAGTAGCACTGTTGGCGTAATGTTCAGTGTCCGAAGCTATGTTCAGTGGAAACTTGTTTTGCATAAAGTTCTACCTTTATTCTGAGGGAAAGAAAGAGACAAAAGTACAAAGTAGAAAGAAAGTACAAAATCATAATTGAAAGGAAGATGAACAACATGGATTTTTGCGTCAATCTATATATAGGGTGTTTTTTTAGGGGTTTGTTTTTCGAATAGTGATAAAACTGGCATTTTGTGGTCAAATCTGGCAACTCTAATGTCATTTATGTTCAGTTTGGTCTGCCATTTCATCATGAACAGGTTGACAAAAGAACAACGCTTGCAAATCGTGCAAATTTATTTCGAAAATAATGGTTCAGTTCGCGAAGCTTACCGCAAGCTCCGTCCATTTTATGGTCGACATAATCGTCCATCAGAGCAATTAATTCGGTTAACCATGGGTCGTTTTTGCACTACGTTTACTCTATGTGATAATACGCATCCGCAGAGATGTCGAACAGTGCGCACCGAAGAAACAATTGCCGCTGTAGAGCAAAATGTTGAAGAGGACCCGAATGAATCGATTCGCCACCGTGCACAGCAATTGGAGCTTTGTCCATCAACTTTATGGAAGATTTTGCGCAAAGATCTTGGCTTGCGACCTTACAAGATCCAGCTTGTGCAAGAATTAAAGCCGCGAGACCATGCAATGCGTCGTGATTTTGGTGTATGGGCCGAAAATGAGATTGATCTCGATGCTGATTTTCATCGCAAAATTTTGTTCAGTGATGAGGCTCATTTTTGGTTGAATGGCTACGTCAACAAGCAAAATTGCCGTATTTGGAGTGAAGAGAATCCACATGAGATCCTTGAGACGCCATTACATCCACAAAAAACTGACTGTTTGGTGTGCTCTATGGGCTGGTGGAGTCATTGGGCCATACTTCTTCCGAATTAATGCTGGAGAGTCAGTTACCGTTAATGGAGACCGGTATAGAGCCATGATAACCGACTATTTTGTTCCCGAATTGGATGGCATGAATGTGGATGAGTTGTGGTTCCAACAAGACGGCGCACGTCACACAGCGCACGTCACAATCGATTTATTGAAGGAAACATTCGATGAGCGCATAATTTCGCGGAATGGACCTGTCAATTGACCACCAAGATCGTGTGATTTGACACCATTGGATTATTTTCTTTGGGGATATGTGAAGTGGCTCGTCTACGCCAACAAACCAGAAACGTGAGGGGACTTAGAGGCCAACATTCGTGGCGTTATTGCCGACATACGGCCCCATATGCTCGAAAAAGTGGTTGAAAATTGGACCTGTAGAATTGGCTTTATTCGAGCCAGCCGCGGCGGCCACATGCCCGAAATCATATTTAAACATTAATGGCATAAAATTATCCTTCCAATAAAGCCAAATTGATGGACATTAAAACGATTTTCTTGTGTTTTATTTCAATTCGAAGTTCTATACCTCTATAAAAACACCCTTTATATAAAAAAGGAGCTTATGTTTGTAAGGCCGCAATAGACTCCTAAACTACTCATCCGATTAGCATGAAAATTAGTGTACAGAAGTTTTTTGGTACGGTGCATGTTTGTGGGCTATCAATTTTGATCCAACTTGAACACCAGAGGGCGCTGTAGTTCAAATTTTTTAAAAAACTGCCTAAAACTCACAAACTGCTTATGCGATTAGAATGAAAAGTGGTATACAGTGGGTTTCATGTACGCTGAGTGTTTTGCTGCTATCTTTTTTGACCTATTTTGAACACCAGAGGGCGCTGTAGTACAAATTTTTCGCAAAACCACCTAAAACTCCCAAACCGCTCATGGGATTAGAATGAAAATTGGTATATAGTAGTTTTCAGGTACAATGAGTTTTTTGACAGTATCTTCTTTGAACCACCTTGGACACCAGATGGTGCTGTAGTACAAATTTTTTACAAAATCGCATATTTTTAGTTGTTTTCTTAGGTTACATATGCAAATATTTACAAAATATAAAATATTTCTTAAATTTAGCAAAACTAAAAAAAATTCCGTTATTTTGACATCAAAAACATGAACATATCTTGAAAACTATGAAAAATTTTACTACATCGATATATTTAATGCAACATCGTTGCTCAAAAATGAGAAAAAAACAATCATAAATTTAATTTTGTGACTTTCGATTCAAATATCTCCCCTGCTTTTTATTCATTTTGTTAAATTTTTTTTTGTCTTAAAGCTTCATCAAAGTACTATGAAAACCTTATAGCAGAAAAACCGTTGGTTGAGTATATATATTTTATATATTTTTTTCAAAAAAGGTCTGAAATTTTGGAGTTTTCCTCAAAAAAAGGCTCAAAATTTGTTTTTGTTGCAAAAATAATTTAAATTCAAATTCGTAAATTTTCAACTCTATTCAAAAATTATAACATTTATAAGCAAAAATTATTTCAATTTTACGCAAAAATTAAAAACCATTTTTGTGATTAAAAAAACGAGGCCTACCCCTTGATTTTTTTTTAAGACATTTTTATTTCCAATATTGTGGTTTCATATTTTTGAATAAATTTACAAGCTAAAATAATAATTTATTAAAAAAAATTATCTCAGTATCTCTTACCAATCAAAAGTTATAGCCAATAATCTTTATTCAAAATATATATACAAAAAGCAAAATGATGTCTGTGTGTTGGCTGGAAACTTCAAAATTACTGAGTCGATAGAGCTGAAATTTTGGCAGTACATTTTTTTCAAGCACAAGATGGTTTTAATTTCTGTCACACCCCCTTTTACCGCCCACAAATCAATAAAAATGCTATATTTCCTATGGTTTTCGTCGATTTTGCTACATTTTGTTAATTTAGTTTGTATGCTCACTGTCGGCAACTGTACTAAAACTGGGCAATGTCCATCTACTAGAAAACTGGGACGGGCATTATATAAGGGGGTGTGGCTCCGCCCATACAATTAAAATTTGTATCATCGAATAGCTTTGAAAGTAAAAGTAGCAGTATTTAAATACAAACTCAAAATGGAGTTACTATTTAAACTGTAACTGTAACTGGGAAACTGTAACGGGCAGTGGAAAATGACAGTGGTGTTAAACTATGGGTCTAAGAAAAGTTTCGAATATAATTATTATGTTGCGATATAATTGCTGGGTGCAGCAACGCGCGCCGGGAAAAGCTAGTTTTTGTATAAATTACAAAATTAAATTTACAATTGTTCAAGTGTGTGCAAGTGGAAGGAAAAACGCTCATGGAAATGTATTTATAAACACTCGTTATTCAATATCATATTAAATATAATAATATTTTGCTCGCAGATATCTCTTAGGAAAAAAATAAAATCTGATGCCAATGATTGGATAGATTTAAGGGAAGCGTCCACTTCTGACTGCGAAAGTGAAGCTGAATGCAGCAGGTTGTTTAATTTTTATTAGAAATTGTAAAATTTTATTTTATAGTGTTGATGTTCCTTCCCAATTAAAGACTGACTTCAAAAAGAATTTTCGTCCAGAATGGTTGCAAAAATTTTTTTGGCTGCAAAACAAAAATGAGAATACATTTTGTATCGTCTGCGAGAAATCGTTCGTGAACCACTTGCCACACTTGCACAGACATGCAAAGAATACTTTGCACTGCCAAAATAACGAAAAATGAAAAAAAAATGGTCCCGATGGATGTATTCTTGAAAGCCGAAAATACATTTTTAGAAAAGCAAGTTCGGCAGGTGAAACTTGCGCTTGTAATGTTCCCCATTATGCATAATCTACCATTCTTCTAATTGACTTTCTTTCAAATTTGTGATTGGTATGCGGTCTAGACTCACAAATTGCTAAAAATTTAAAATGTAGTAGAACTAAATCGACGCAACTGTCGAATATAAAATAGATATAAAATATTATAAATATTATATAAAATAACTTAATATTTTTGTTTTGTTCGCATACACGCAAATATACACGAATTAATGTTGTACAACTTTTTTATTACAAAAAATTGGTACATTTTATTCCTTTTTGGTACATTTTTATGGAAAATTTGGTACGAAAAATAAGAGGCGAGTGGCAACCGTGGTTACGACAATAAAATGGCTATGTAAATTTGATGAAAATAATTTAAACATATTGCTATACAGCAGTGATCATTAAAGCCTTTGCCCGCGGGCATTTAAGCTTTTGTGCTTAAAAGCTTTCTGTATACATATTAACTCACGGACGAGCACTGAACTGCGTCAGTATCTATTGAAATTTCATGCAGAACAGACCTGCGGCACATGCATGCTTGTTAGATTTTTTTTCTTGCTGCGCATACGCAACTTATGCTACACTCATAAAAATATGAGTTTTTGATATTTCTATGCAAAATGTCTCTACATGAATGGGAGTTGCAATTCTTTTTTGCTGAAAATATTTTTTCTGAACCTCATTGTATGGTGTGCTACCGGACTGTTTCTGCTCGTAAAAAATATAACTTTGAACGGCATTATAATGCTTGTCATAGTTTAATATACAAAAGTTTGAGTGAAACTGATTGTAAAGAAAAAAGCGATTCATTTAAAAAAAGCGTTTATTGAAAAAAATAGCAAACTGGCTACTGAGCCAATGCACAGCTATCCAATGTTTGTGCATTCAAATGTTCAGAAAGCATCATATATAGTATGTTTAGCTCTGGCAAAACATTGCCGGCCTTACCAAGATGGTTTATTTTTCAAGGAATTGACGCAAGATGTTATAAATTGTTTTGGCGAAAAAGGGAAGAAATTTGTTGAAATTATTAAAACGATCCCTCTGTCACCTTCAACAAAAGCACGACGCATAAATATAATAAGTAGCTATTTATATTCAGAACTTAAATCAAAAATATCTGAATGCGTATTTTATTCTTTATGTTTAGATGAGAGCACAGACATCAATTACGTATGCCAGTGAATTATTAATATTAGAACGGTTGATGAAAATTTCCCCCTCACGCCTCTCCCAAAGATTTGTAATACACCAGATGAAAATTTTTTCCGGTGCCACTGAGTAATCAAACAAGCGAACCATCGTCTTGCATGAAAGCTGGACTGAGACACAAGTAGTATTTTTTTCAGTGCAAGGCTTTCAATGAACTTTTATACATAAACAAAATATGCTTGTATAGAGTTTGATGACCACTGCTATACAGCAATAGCAGAATATCTTCTATTATCTATAGTTGGAAAAGTATGTGCTGTTTTATGTGTGCTTTCGTTGTTATTTTTGACGTAACAACGTAATGTTTTATCGCGCAGGTTTCCAAAAAAGTTGAAAAAGGCATTTTCTAAAATTCATCGGCTTTGCATGGAATAGTTATTCAATGAGTATAGATGTTAAGATAAATGTAATAATACGGTAGTAAAATTAAATTCTTTGGCTCTGACGCATATAAATAAATTAAAGACGTCATCGGGACGCAGAGGGAGCAGCCCAAGCCACAAAACTGTAAATTTCTTATATAAAATTCTTATACGCACTGTATATAGGAGCAACGGATAAAAATATAACAAATCAGTTAAGACTGGATCATAACACCGAAACGACGCAACACCGACACCGGCACGACATCGATAAATATTTCGTCATATAAAATCAAAAAACCTAAATATGTGGTAACCACGTAAGCGGTAAACCACATGCAGTTTTATTTTGCTTTTACTATTTTCATTTGCTTTATTCCAAATACATTACTTCGACTCAACCAGTATTTGAATATCATATTTGAAACTTGACGAAACTCACAAAAATATTAATGCTATTCGCAAAAGTGAAATAATTGTTAAATATTTTGATTTGAATTTTGCGAATAGTGTCGAATTCATTATGAGTTTTTTAACCTTCAAATATGATATTGTGACATTAATTGAACTGGTTGAATCAAAGGCCTATATTTGGGATAAAACAAATGAAAATAATAAAAACAAAATCCAAACTGCATGTGCCGTGTCGTTTCATGTACAAATATTCTGTCGTGCTGATGTCGTGTCGGTGTCGGTAAATGTGAAAACGCCCCATAGATGCACCTCAAAACATCATGTATAACTACAGCCTTTTTTCATACGTTAATATCACTGCTAAATAAAACTGAACGAAAAAGCTTTTTGGGACATATAACAACAGGCGGTTTTTTTCAGTCCGAAACGTATTTTTAATTAATGCGAAAACCTCTACTGCAAGATTAAAGATTGTTAAATTATATTCAGAATATTAATAAAAATTAATAAAAAACTAAGAAAAACACTAATAAAAACTTTCACTTTTAAAAAATTTTAAAAACAGGTAACAAATAACTAAAAAGATAAGTGAAACCTGGGTTTTTTTAAGTAATGTGAAATAGTGCAAAATTTTGACGCGATATTGTTATGTTTACCGAGCAGGTTTCCAAAAAAGTTTAAAAAGGCAGTTTTTCAAAATGCAGTGAGTTTTCCAAAATGTAGTGAGTTTTCCAAAATGCAGAATTATACGGTACACCGTTGAAATAACCGAAACGTACGTATAAATAATCCAATTAGACAATTAATTAAGTAGGCAATGCAGAGATTTTAATAAAAAAAATAAAAAATTAAGATTTTAATAGTAACTGATAATGTTAATGGCGAGACTATTTAAATTAATTTTTCATGTTTTGATCATAGTTGAATAAATAAGGCCCAGTTGGCTGTTTCCTTAAGGATTCATGGAGGATTAATGCACGAAAATTCCCCATCGCCGACGAAACTTACGGAGTCGCCCATACAATTCCTGCAGGAAAATTTCATACAAGTGTCAAAAATTTCGTGAACGAAACTTTAAAAGAAAAATGTAGAAAATTTCGTCAACGAAAGCAAGAGAAAAATATGCATCAAATATCGCCAAGGAAATATAACGGAAATTTAAAGGAGATTTCGGCAACGAAATAAAATAAGAAATATAAAAGAAATTTCTGCAACGAAAAGGTAAAAAAAATTCGTCAACGAAAGCAAGATGAATTTTATTTTTTAGTTTTAACCTAAAAACATATATAAGAAAATTAAAATATAAATAAATTATGCATTAATAAGATTAAATCCACTATTTGTTAGTAAACGTAACATAAAAGTCTGAGCAGGATTTTTTTACTTCAAATTTTATTTTGTTACATCTAAGCACAACTTTTATTATGAACATTTGTTTGATAATAAATCAGCGTTTCTAGCTTGGTGCTTTTTCTACCACGTTCGGCAACCAGCGTTGCAAGCCTTAAGGCCACAAGTCGGTAAAAGAAAATTGTAAGAAAGTTCGTTAGTAAATCATTGAAAGGTGTGAAAATTCTTCTCGGATTCACAGACGATTATTCGTTAAGGGATTTCAGGCCTACGGGGGGTTGTCGCATATGTGAGAGCGAGTTCACATAAATGTCAAATCGAAGTTGACATCTCATACAAAATCTTAAATTAAAGCCGTTGAAGTTGTTGTTGTTGCTTTGCATTGATTGACAATTATGGGTACTGAGAAGAGAGTACAATCAGGCCCGGACAACCTTATTTATTCAATCATGGTTTTGATATATGTTGTAAATAAAAAGAGCGCCATATTTTGATGTTTTGATATGTGTTAAGAATATAAAAAAAGCGCTGTAGGCAAAAAAATAGTTATTAAAAAAAAATCGCGCGACTTTTTAAAACAAGTTTTCATGTTTTAATATTGTGTGCCTACTTTATTCGCATTTTGCTTATACAAGGTGGCGCAAAAATAACCTTCCGATGTTTTTTTGGCTGTAATTTAAAAAAAAAATGAAAAACTTTGATTCTTCTTGTGTATTATTTTTATTTGGTCTTTTAATTTTTTTTACATCAAGTCGAGAATATGATGTCATGTTAATAGCCGCCGCCACAGTTGATTGTCATTTAAGCCCTTTTTATGGCATTTTCCATCACTTCGGCCAAAACTTCCGGCGATAGGTCCTCACATTCTTGACGGATATTGTCTTTAAGAGCTGCAAGAGTCTGAGGCTTGTTGACATAAACCCGTGACTTCAAAAAGCCCCACAAAAAGAAGTCTGGAGCGGTCAAATCAGGCGATCTTGCTGGCCAGTGCAAATCGCCAAATCGGGAGATTAGGCGCCCTGGAAATGCATCCTTCAGCATATCGGTTGTGGCACGTGCAGTGTGTGCCGTTGCACCGTCCTGTTGGAACCACATGTTTTCCAATCCCAATTCATCAAGTTGCGGCAAAAAGAACTCGTTGATCATTGCTCTGTAGCTCTCACCATTCACAGTAACCGTCTTCGAAGAAAAAAGGCCCGATGACTCCTCCAGCGAAAACAGCACACCATACAGTGACTTTGAGCGGGTATAATGGCTCTTCGTGGGTTACACGCGGATTTTTAGTGCCCCAGAAGCGTAAATTTTGCTTATTTACGTACCCGCTAAGATGGAAATGGGTCTCATCACTCATGATTATTTTTGATGAAAAATCATCTTCCTCTTGGTGGTGATTAATTCCGCGTTCTGGAGCAGTGTAAAGTAACATTGTTTATTAACGTGTATTTCGCATGTGTTTACTACACAAATGTCAAAACAGAACTGACATTAGGGGCCAATCGCAAAATTTATAGCATTTTCTGATAGGAGGATTACTTTTGCGCCACCTTGTATTAATTTTCTAAATTGATCCCCATACGTACGTTTTGGTTACTTCGACGATTTGGTTATTTGCTCATCTTCAATTATGTCTTAAAAACATGCACTGAATTTACGATTTGTATCTCCTAAGCCATTCGAGACCGACAAATTTTTTGCAGCAATAGGATTAGGGAGCCCATGTACATAAGGGCGTATCGAAAAATTTAGATCTTATTCTAAGATGTCTCAAAAGTTGCATGGGGTTGTCAAGATCACCCAAAAAAATTTTAAGGAAAAAAAAGGATGTCCTCCTGTCCCGCAAGGACAAAGTTGTTTTTTGAGAAAAACAGTAAAAAATAACGACCTTTAAATGCTTTGACTTTTTAACTGACTTCAAAAAGGAGGAGGTTCTCAAGTCCGTTGGTTTGTCCGTTTTTTTTTTTTTTTTAATGTATGTACATCGATAACTCCTAAAGCACTTATCTGATTTCCGTAATTTTTTGTTAACAGATATATATCATGAACGCGGAGGTCCTTTTTAAAAAAAGTGGGTGATATTCGACAAAGGGGCGTGTCACTATTAGGAAACACTGTATTTCAGTTAATAGTTATTGACACTAGGGTAATGAAATTTACAGTAAAAATACTGGAGTAGGCAGAATTATTACAAATTACGGTCAATAAAGTGGGCGTTACTTCATAAATGGGTGTGGTCATATTAGAAAAACACAGTATCTCGAAAAATATTAACACTTGGGTACTGAAATTTAGTACAGAGGTAGACACAATTTTTAAAAATTACAGTAAAGAAAGTGGGCGCCATTCGACAAAGGAGTGTGGCTATATTAGAAACACACTGTATATCGAATAATGTTGACACTAGGGTGCTGAAATTTAGTACATGGGTAGGCATAGTTATTAAAAATTACAGTCAATAAAGTGGGCGTTATTTGACAAAGGAGTGTGGCTAAATTAGAAACACACTATGTATCGAATAATATTGACACTAGGGTGCTGAAATTTAGTACATGGGTAGGCATAGTTATTACAAATTACAGTCAATAAAGTGGGCGTTGTTTGACAAAGGAGTGTGGAAATATTAGAAACCCACTATATATATCGAATAATATTGACACTAGGGTGCTGAAATTTAGTACATGGGTAGGCACAGTTACTACAAATTACGGTCAAAAAAGTAGGTGTTATTCAACAAAGGGGTGTGGCAATATTATAAAAATACTATATAGGCAGTATTATAAATACTATAGTTAATATTGACACTAGGGTACTAATATTTGGTATGCAGGTAGGTGGGTAGGTAGAATCATTAAAAAAGTTGGCGGGATTGTACATCATCATCATCATCATCATCATCATCATCATCATCATCATCATCATCATCATCATCATCATCATCATCATCATCATCATCATCATCATCATCATCATCATCATCATCATCATCATCATCATCATCATCATCATCATCATCATCATCATCATCATCATCATCATCATCATCATCATCATCATCATCATCATCATCATCATCATCATCATCATCATCATCATCATCATCATCATCATCATCATCATCATCATCATCATCATCATCATCATCATCATCATCATCATCATCATCATCATCATCATCATCATCATCATCATCATCATCATCATCATCATCATCATCATCATCATCATCATCATCATCATCATCATCATCATCATCATCATCATCATCATCATCATCATCATCATCATCATCATCATCATCATCATCATCATCATCATCATCATCATCATCATCATCATCATCATCATCATCATCATCATCATCATCATCATCATCATCATCATCATCATCATCATCATCATCATCATCATCATCATCATCATCATCATCATCATCATCATCATCATCATCATCATCATCATCATCATCATCATCATCATCATCATCATCATCATCATCATCATCATCATCATCATCATCATCATCATCATCATCATCATCATCATCATCATCATCATCATCATCATCATCATCATCATCATCATCATCATCATCATCATCATCATCATCATCATCATCATCATCATCATCATCATCATCATCATCATCATCATCATCATCATCATCATCATCATCATCATCATCATCATCATCATCATCATCATCATCATCATCATCATCATCATCATCATCATCATCATCATCATCATCATCATCATCATCATCATCATCATCATCATCATCATCATCATCATCATCATCATCATCATCATCATCATCATCATCATCATCATCATCATCATCATCATCATCATCATCATCATCATCATCATCATCATCATCATCATCATCATCATCATCATCATCATCATCATCATCATCATCATCATCATCATCATCATCATCATCATCATCATCATCATCATCATCATCATCATCATCATCATCATCATCATCATCATCATCATCATCATCATCATCATCATCATCATCATCATCATCATCATCATCATCATCATCATCATCATCATCATCATCATCATCATCATCATCATCATCATCATCATCATCATCATCATCATCATCATCATCATCATCATCATCATCATCATCATCATCATCATCATCATCATCATCATCATCATCATCATCATCATCATCATCATCATCATCATCATCATCATCATCATCATCATCATCATCATCATCATCATCATCATCATCATCATCATCATCATCATCATCATCATCATCATCATCATCATCATCATCATCATCATCATCATCATCATCATCATCATCATCATCATCATCATCATCATCATCATCATCATCATCATCATCATCATCATCATCATCATCATCATCATCATCATCATCATCATCATCATCATCATCATCATCATCATCATCATCATCATCATCATCATCATCATCATCATCATCATCATCATCATCATCATCATCATCATCATCATCATCATCATCATCATCATCATCATCATCATCATCATCATCATCATCATCATCATCATCATCATCATCATCATCATCATCATCATCATCATCATCATCATCATCATCATCATCATCATCATCATCATCATCATCATCATCATCATCATCATCATCATCATCATCATCATCATCATCATCATCATCATCATCATCATCATCATCATCATCATCATCATCATCATCATCATCATCATCATCATCATCATCATCATCATCATCATCATCATCATCATCATCATCATCATCATCATCATCATCATCATCATCATCATCATCATCATCATCATCATCATCATCATCATCATCATCATCATCATCATCATCATCATCATCATCATCATCATCATCATCATCATCATCATCATCATCATCATCATCATCATCATCATCATCATCATCATCATCATCATCATCATCATCATCATCATCATCATCATCATCATCATCATCATCATCATCATCATCATCATCATCATCATCATCATCATCATCATCATCATCATCATCATCATCATCATCATCATCATCATCATCATCATCATCATCATCATCATCATCATCATCATCATCATCATCATCATCATCATCATCATCATCATCATCATTATTATTATTATTATTATTATTATTATTAAAATATTTATTTATGAATAAATTACATAAACAAACTTAGTAGCTAGGTACTAACAACAAAGGTTTTCAGCCTAATTAATTAGATTAAAGAATACATATTATATTTTTTAAGGATTTTTAACATGGATTTAATATAATATTTGGTGACGTTTTTATGCTTCTGTTTTATGCTTCTGTTGCTTGTAAAAATGTTGCATTCGCCCATGAGGTGATTTACGGATAGAATTTGTGTGTTGGAGAGGGGACATATAGGTGGCTGTGTATTTTCCCATAATATGTTGATGTGTTAAACGTGTATGTCCCATCCTCAGCCTGGTATATTTTTGAATGTGATCTCTGGCAGTCTGGTGGAAATCTAGGTGCTAATCCGTCTTTGTTGGTTCTTTTGTAGTGATGTGTGTAGTTTTCCCATTCCTGTACCTGTTTGGCGGAGTAAAAACAGTGAATAGATCGTTTGAAGTGAGCTTTGTTAAAGGTTTGTTGGAGTGTAATTGGAGCTTGAGTTGCGTATTTGGCACTTTCGTCTGCGATACTGTTGCCTATTATACCAACGTAACTCGAGATCCACATTAGTTTGAGTTTTCTCGGATGTGTTATAAGTAAGTCACGAATTTTTACAACAGTTTCATTTAGATTGAGAGTAGTATTTTCGACTGCTTTTATTGTGGAAAGAGAGTCCGAACATATTATGTAATTACCTCTCAAGATTTGCATAAATTAAGTGCATAGAATATTGCTTCGCTTTCCGCTGTAAAGATTGAGCAGTAAGTGCTAAGTTGAGCAAGTCTTATTATATTTAAGTTGTTATCGACAACTGCATAGGCGACACCCGTGTGGGTTTTTTACTTTACCGTCGGTAAAGTAAAGCTGCCAGTTGTTGTAGGAGTCTATTGTTTCTTCGAAATAGCTCTTAAAAGTGGCAGGATTCGTAGAGTTTTTAGGTAGATGCATTAGATTAGTTACGAAGCTGTGTTTGGATAGCTTCCAAGGAGGTTGTCGAGCTTTGTATTTTAGATGGGTCCTAGCATCAAACCCAATGTCTAGAGCACTTTGCGCGATGTGATAAATTGCTGATGTGACTTTTGGTTTATTCGCTGAGATAAGTTTATTGGGGAACAGATGTTCGGTACGCACTAGAATTTTGTGGATTAAATAGGCTGAGACTGGTTTTACTCGGTGGTCAATTGAAGGTAGTCCTGTTTCGGTTTAAAATGTTAACAATGGGAGTTGATCGGAAGGCACCAATGCTGAAGCGAGCGGCAGCGTTATAAACGGTTTGAATTTTGCGCAGATTGGAGTTGGCGGTATGTCCATACACTGCTAGTCCGTAGTCAATGTTCGAACAAATTATAGCTTTAACCAATCATATTGTCACTGATGGATGTGCATTACTATGATAATTAGAAATACATTTTACTAAGTTTAATCTCTTTACAGTGATTTTTTTAGATAATCGATGTGCGAAGCCCATTTATAATTGCTACTGAATATGATACCTAATATTTTAAGACTATTTACAAATTCCAATACATTATTGCTTATTGATAGATTTAAGTTAGTACAATATCTTTTTTTACATATATGTAGTACTTTGCTTTTTGATATTGAAATTATGGCACCAGAGTTTTGACACCATGAACTTAACTCCCCAATAAGTGTACTAAATTCGGATTGCAATGAAGTTTCATCTTTATATTTGGAAATAAGAAATAAATCGTCTGCTTAGATACAGTGGCTAAACAATTTATATTGAACTATAATTCTGTTAACTGCTTCATAAGCAATCTGAAATAGCACCACTGAAAGGGGAGACCCTTGCGGAATACCGTTATTTAAAGCATATTGTGAGTGTGAAGCACTAATTCGCACTCTGATTTTTCTATTTTGAAGAAAGCTTTTATATAGTTTATCATATTTTTCCCAATCTTCCATTCTAATAGTTGATTAAGGATAGTATGACAGCCTATCCTGTCAAAAGCCTTTTCAAAATCAATAGAAATAACTGAGATATGATTTTTTGTCGACAGAGCATTTGAAATTTTATGGTCAAGGAAAAGGAGCGCGTCAGTTGTACCTTTACTATTTTTGAATGCTACTTGATTAGCATGTATCAGATTTTTGCGATGAAGAAACCAAGCGGGCCTTTTGGAAATAATTTTTTCAAGTAATTTGCTAGTACATGAAAGGAGAGAGATTGGTCTGTAGCTGGTTAAATTATTTAAAGGCTTGTTTGGTTTTAGCAAAGGGACGACCGTTGAATTTTTCTATTACTGCGGAATAATGCTTGATGTCAATATAGCGTTATATATTTCAAGTAGACGGAGCTTTGCTGTTGTGGGTAAGTGCTTAAGCAAAGGATAGGCTATTTTGTCAAAGCCTGGTGCTTTGCCTTTTGTCGTTGCTAAGGCGTTGTTAGCTCTATTAAAGTTATATTGGTTTCGATAAATTTTGCAGATGCACATGGGTTGTAATTAATTACAGTGTTAACGTTGTTAGTTTTAATAGCTATAAGCTCAGGGCTAAAATTAATGTCTTCAGAAACAGCCGACCAATGTTTATGAAAGGTATGTGCAATTACATTTTGATCAGAAACTAGTGAGCCGTTACTGGTGACTAAATTTTTAATTGTGAATCTAGTTTTTTTCCCGTGAAGTTTGTTTAAATTGTTCCATAATAGTTTAATTGGCGTATCAGGGTTAATAGTTGAAGTGAAAGTGAAGAAAGAGTCCCGTTTGGCGATCTTAACCTCTCGTTTAAAATGAGCATTTGCCTTCTTATAAGCTATGAGTGTGTCAATTGAAAAATTTCTTTTAAAGGTTTGTCAAAGATTTTGTTTTTTGACCGGAGCGTAGCTACGTTTTTGTTCCATCACCTAACAGATTTGGGGTGGTTGTAATTAAGAGCTGTGTGTGGCATTGATTCGTTAGCTGCAGAGATCACTTGTTTGTGAAAAACTGCGGCATCTTTGTTGATATTAAAAGTCATTCGTGACATGTTCATTTTTTCGCTTAATAGTTCTTGGTATTGATTCCAGTTAGCTTCGTCTACTTTCAATCGTACTAAATTTATCCTACTAGATGATTGTATCTGGTTTTGATGGCGGTTTTGAAAAGAAATGAAAATCGGGAAATGGTCGCTTGCGTGTGGATGGAGAGCAACTTTCCATTCAAGAAAAAGGTACGTTTTGGTAATTGATGAGTGGATTTGTGAAAGTTTAGCTGAGCTTATAATAGAGGTGAGTTTGGGTTTGTTGTTTGACTTTGAGTCTTTGACTGAGTCAGTTTCATTGCGTGGTGGTATTGCAGGTGATCTAGAATGTGTTGTCATTTTCGAGAGGAGTGATTTTGTATTGTTGCTACAGCAAACAAACATTTATTAATTACACAGTGCGACACGAAAAAATAACTTCAAATATCTCAATGGTTTATAATAGTGGATGGTCTATATATTATGCCCTCGTACTCAGTTTTATCGGATTAGGTCAAATAAGAGAGAAATTCAAGGTCAAACTTCACCTTTAAGTCACAAATTTTTTCTGATAACTCTTAAACTAAATTCAAATTCTATGTAGTAACTGCATCTAAATATTTGCAATGGATGATTGTTTACATTTTAAGACCATTTTTTGCTCAGAAAATTACGTAAGGGGTTTAATATTTTCTTCGAAAACAGGACTTTTTTAAAAAAAAATAAAATTTTCAATAGTTCATTTACTATTTGTCTTCAAAACAATCAGATTTTACTGAATTGCATACACCTTAAGTAAAATAAAATAACCCACCTGTGAAAAGATCACAATAATTACATGTGTGCATCCAAAGATATTCGGATTCAAAGATTACCAACGGTGGTAACTTCGTTAATGTAAGCCCTAGCGCAAAATCATTCAAATGAAACTTATAGACCCAACAATTTTCTTTAAAACTGTCCTTAACATTTTAACCGAAAGAGTTACCGTTTTAAAGATATGCGCGTAAATGTGTAGGAGGACGATCCTCACAAGGCAACGCGTGAGGGTCAAGGGGGCGATCTTCACATGGCAACGTGTCTGACTGCCTCAACCTGGTGAGGCCAGCATTATCCATGTCGAACTCGTCTCAAGTCGACTCAAACCTCTGCGTGGTGTCCTCTAGAAACGGCAAACTGGCAACCGTTAGTTTGACGGCTAATCTGAGCGGCGGGCTCCCCCTGCCTTTAAAGGGTCGAGCGTTGGGTTTGATGCCCACCACGTAAAAACAAATTTCAATGAAACGACAAAGAAATAAGATAAAAATGATCCCCAAATCTGATGACGACTACCGCAAACGAAAAACTGACAATGATTTACGGATATGCACCTGGAACGTCCGAACCCTTAATTGGGATGGTGCCTCTATCCAAGTGATAGATATCTTAGAAAGATACAAGGCTGATATCACTGCAATCCAAGAAATGCGATGGAAGGGACAGGGTTGCTCACGGCAAGCATCCTGTGATATCTACTACAGCGGCCATGTGGAGAAGCACGAATTTGGATGCGGATTCGTGGTTGGCAAGAGACTACGACATCATGTTCTGCGATTCACACCTGTGAACGAACGACTTGCCATAATCCGTGTCAAGGCAAGATTTTTCAACATAAGCCTGATTTGTGCGCACGCTCCGACAGAAGACAAAAACGATGAGACCAAAGACAGCTTCTACGAGCGCCTTGAAGATGCCTATGAGCGCAGCCCCCGCCACGACATAAAAATCGTGCTTGGTGACTTCAACGCCAAGGTGGGAAAAGAAAATATATTTGGTCCAACAGTCGGAAAGTTCAGCCTCCACGACAATACCTCCGATAACGGAATGAGGCTGATTGACTTTGCCGCAGCGCGAAACATGGTCGTTAGTAGCACTAGATTCAAGCATCTCAATATTCATAAAGCAACTTGGCTGTCTCCTGATCAAAAGACGCGCAACCAAATTGATCACGTTTTGATTGACGGAAGGCACTCTTCCAGTGTTTTAGATGTACGCACGATCCGTGGTGCCAATATAGACTCGGATCATTATCTTGTCGCAGCCAAGATCCGTACACGCCTTTGCGCAACCAAGAATGCGCGCAATCCAGCACAGAGAAAGCTAGACGTCGAAAAGCTGCAATCAAAGCAAACAGCCGAAGACTTCGCTACTCGACTCTCACTCCTGCTTCAAGAAAGCACTCCTCCGATCGACGATATATGCGCGCAGTGGAATCATATTTCCCACTCTATGCGTACGGCTGCCGAAGAGGTGATTGGCTATCACCGCCCTCGCCGAAACCAGTGGCACGACCAAGAGTGTCGCGACGCCACTGCAGAAAAAGACGCCGCCTACAAAGCCACCCTGCAGTCGGTTGTAACGCGTGCTGCTAAGGAGCGATACAAAGAGAAGAGGAGGGAAGAGAGACGCATTTTCAGGCGAAAGAAAAGGGAAGCGGAAATGCGTGAGTGCGAGAAAATTGAGATGCATGGTGACAGGAATGAGGTCCGAAATCGAAAAAATAAGACGCCTGGCCGATGGTTTCAAGACCGGGGCCTCTTCCTGCAAATATGAAAATGGGAATCTAGTGACAGATATCCAGATTACACTGATGATGTGGAGGGAACACTTCTCTAGGCTTCTGAATGGCGACGACGACAACAATCCCGCCAATAGAGATGATATTCCGGAATCCCCAATTTTGGACGACAGCGTTGAAGTTCCGCTGCCCGACCATAGTGAAGTCTTGAAAGCTATAGCTCGGCTTAAAAACAACAAAGCCGCAGGAGCCGATGGCTTACCTGCTGAGCTCTTCAAGAATGGAGGCGAAGCTCTATTTAAATGCATTCATGAGCTTCTATGCAGAATATGGTCGGAAGAATGCATTCCAAACGATTGGAACCTCAGTATGCTCTGCCCAATCCACAAGAAAGGCGATCCCACAATTTGCGCCAACTACCGTGGGATAAGCCTTCTGAATATCGCATATAAGGTTCTGTCGAGCGTACTATGTGAAAGACTGAAGCCCATCGTAAACCAGCTGATTGGACCTTATCAGTGTGGCTTCAGACCTGGCAAATCCACCATAGACCATATATTTACGCTACGACAAATCTTGGAGAAGACCCTAGAAAAACAAATCGACACACACCATCTTTTTGTCGATTACAAAGCCGCCTTCGACAGTCCAATAAGGAATCATCTATATTCCACCATGTCTGAATTTGGTATTCCTGCAAAGCTCATCCGCCTTTGCAGAATGACACTGAACAACACCAGCAGCACAGTTAAAATCGGGAAGGACCTCACTCCTCCATTCGATACCAAACGAGGTTTCAGACAAGGTGATTCCTTATCGTGCGACTTTTTCAACCTAATGATGGAGAAGATCATCCGAGCTGCTGATTTGAGACGCAGTGGCACGATATTCTACAAAAGTATTGTGCTGCTGGCGTATGCTGATGATATCGATATCATTGGCCATAATACGCGCGAAGTCAGTGCAGCATTCTCCAGGTTAGCGAAAGAGTCGAGTCGAATGGGTCTTGTAGTGAACGCAGATAAGACGAAATACCTAGTGTCAACAAGTAAACAGTCCCAGCGTCTTGGAAACCACGTCAATGTTGACAACATCTCCTTCGAGGTAGTTAAGGACTTCGTCTACCTGGGATCCAGCATTAACTCTTTCAACGATGTCAGTATTGAGATAAAGCGAAGGATAACTCTTGCCAACAGGTGTTACTTTGGGCTGAGTAGGCAATTGAGAAGCAGAGCCCTCTCTCGACGAACAAAACTCACGCTCTATAAGTCACTAATCATGCCCGTCCTATTATATGCAGCACAAACTTGGACGTTGAGCAGTTCTGATGAAAAGACTTTGGGAGCCTTCGAGAGAAAGATCCTTCGTAAGATCTTCGGTCCAATCTGCGTCAATGGCGAGTACCGAATTCGATGGAACCACGAGCTGTATGAGCTGTACGCTGACATAGACATAGTTAAGCGCATTAAAATCGAGCGGCTCCGCTGGCTAGGTCATGTTGAGCGAATGGAAAACGACGCTCCAGCGAAAAAAATATTCGATTCGGTGCCCGGTGGTGGTCAACGCAGAAGAGGACGCCCACATCTTCGTTGGAAGGGTCAGGTGTTGGATAACCTGACTACACTTGGTGTTTCCAACTGGCGCCAGCAAGCGCAAAATAGAAATGGCTGGCGCAATTTCTTATACGAGGCCAAAACCGACCTTCGGTTGTAAGCGCCAGATAAGTAAGTAAGTAAGCGTAAATGTGTAATTACAACATATATGAAAAATTAAAACGGTTAAAATAAAAATTTTTTTTTTTTCTATTTCTTCTCAAGTTCATATATTTTTCATAGATGTTGTAATTACACATTTACGCGCATATCTTTAAAACGGTAACTCTTTCGGTTTAAATGTTAAGGACAATTTTGAAGAAAATTGTTGGGTCTATAAGTTTTATTTGAATGATTTTACGCTAGGGCTTACATTAACGAAGTTACCACCGTTGGTAATCTTTGAATCCGAATATCTTTGGATGCACACATGTAATGGTTGTGATCTTTTCACAGGTGGGTTATTTTATTTTACTTAAGGTGTATGCAAAAATTCAGCAAAATCTGATTGTTTTTGAAGACATATACATAGTAACTGAACTATTGAAAATTTTATTTTTTTTTTAAAAAGCCCTGTTTTCGAAGAAAATATTAAACCCCTTACGTAACTTTGCAAATATTTAGATGCAGTTACTACATAGAATTTGAATTTAGTTTAAGAGTTATCAGAAAAAATTTGTGACTTAAAGGTGAAGTTTGACCTTGAATTTCTCTCTTATTTGACCTAATCCGATAAAACTGAGTATTAGAAACCATTTAGATATTTGAGGTTATTCCAATTGACCCTTAAATTGTCGCACAGTGTTATTTTAACTTTTAGTATTTCTTTTCGTTTTTGCATAGTTGGGCAGTTTTAATTGCTCTGTGTTCTATGTTTTATTGCTCATTTTTTGATCTGTGTTCTTGGCTGCAATTAATGCATTCTACTTTCAAACAGGGTGTTGGATCGTGAATAGTGGTTGAGCAAACGTCGCATTTTGTCTCAGACTAACTGTGTTTTTTAGTATGACCCAGTTGAAAGCAATTTTTGCACTGTAAAGGTGAAGGAATGTAAGGGCCAACCTTGTAGTTTAGAAAGCCTATTTTTAGTTCTGCTGGCAAATCAAAAAGATCAAAGGAAATTATGTGCCAAGAGGTATTTGTTGCTTTTCCTTCGGAAAACTTTGTGATTTTTTGACAACTAACAACAGATTGGTCTTTAAGGCCTTCTAATATTTCTTGTTCACTCAAATTTATCAGGGGAGGAGCGAAAATAATGCCTTTTACTGTGTTTAGTGTTGGATGAAGTATCACAGAAATGGGACAGACATTTGAAAGTTGTGTGGCTTTAAGAAATTTACTCGCATGGGCTTAGCTTTTTGTTGGAATAAGTAAGTCGCCTTCTCTAGTATATGAGATTTTTTCGGGTTTTTCGGAGCTTATGCCTTCCAGGGCTTTTGTAACCAAAAAATGTTGAAAGATCTGATTGGCTTGTCTGGAATTTTACTTTTTAATATCAAGTATTTAGGACACACGTGCTTATTATAAGTTGGGCTTACACCCAATTTTGGAAAATCATGTTGATTTTGTAGGTTAAGGTTGTTTGATTTTTTTCGTTTTTGTCTTGAATTTGATCCATCCGGATCTTAAATTGAATAATAATTCAATTCCTCCTGAGGAGGAGGCCATCCTGACGTACCAATTATTCAGCTAATCACAAATATCAAGACGAACCGATCAAATGATAGGAATTATTAATTTCACTCTCAACAGAACAGAATCACTATGTTTGTACTAATTGAGTAATTAGCGAAGTTGGAATGAAGGAAAGAAGATCAAAGCACGACTGTTCACAATGAGCGCAGGGTATCAAGTGTCTCAGAAAAAAAAAAAAACATGGGTGTTTCTTTTTTATATAATTGCAAAAGTAATATTTTATTTATTTATTTATTTATTACTTACTAAGACATATAATAAATTATAGGCATAGTACAGAGAGCTCTGGCTGCTAAGGCCTTCAGCTTATTTCAAACTAATTGGATACGTTAATTACAGGTATATTTTAGATTATTAATAAAATTTAGATAATTACCTATATATAGATATGATATAAGTAAAAGTAAATAATTATATTTAATTTAATTGAATTTAGTTTAACAATGTTAACTATTGAAGAAGTATGAAATAGGAGTATTATATTTGATTGTATAGTTTTGTTAATTTAAGGAATTTGATTATTTTATTAATATTGGAAATACTTGGATTGGTGAGGTATTGGATTGGATCATTGTTTTGGAAAATTTGACTTCTGTGGCTGTTAAATAAGTTGCAGCTGGAGAGTATGTGTGGTATTGAAATAGTTGTAGTATTGCAAAAGGAACATATGTTTGATATTCTACTGTCGATAAGGTGGCTATGGGTAAGTTTAGTATGTCCGAGGCGTAGACGTTCAAGTTTTACAAAATCAAGTCTAGAGAAATTCAGACTATGATCAAATTTAAGAAAGCTGTTCAATGTAAGTTTCTGAGCGTTTATGGTTTTGTACCAAGGGGAAGCTTATTGCCATGAGAGTTCTTGTTGTTTGAATGAATTTATTTTTGATATATTTATAAATGTCCCTAATATTAAGATTCTCTGTCGAAATTAATGGAGCAATTGTGGCAAGTTTTGCGAAATGATCCGCGAGCTCATTGCCTTTTAGTAACACATGTCCAGGAATCCAAATCAGAATTATTTTGGGGTATATATGAGTATTAATGTTCCTAATATTTGCAGGGTAGTAATCTTGATTTTCTATATTGGCGACAGCTTCTATTGATGATAAGGAGTCAGAACAAATTGCCAATTTGTTGGATGTGATAACTGCACAATGTTCCGTGGCAGTGGCGTTCCTAGGCTTGGTGACACCCGGGACGGATACTCATGGTGTCACCCCTATAAAAAATTTTTAAATGCATAAAGAAACCAATTCGATGAGATTAAGTGTTTTTATTATTATCTTTATGTTTTCCGAAAAAAAAACAAACAACATATCGTCCGTCCCCTTCATGCCAAAAACGCCAATGTGAATTTTAGTTTTTTTTTGGGAAATTGAGTTTAAAGATTCGAATGGCTCAGAAAAAGCGAAACATCCACATTTTCCAAAATTTCTTTTCGGAAATGGATGGCACATGTCTTCGTTTTACACAGTTAAAATTTGGTTCCAGTTACTCTACAAAAACATTAAAAAAAAAACTTTTTGTGCAATCATGTAACAATTATTGCTTGAAAATTGTATTAAAATAAATCTCAAAATCATGAAAAAAGCTCCATCAAAAAAATGTCTTTCATACGTACACAGCAAATTATGTTCTTCGTCAACAGAAAAAAACAATCAATGTCCTATCTCATCGGTAGCGGGTACAAACTAATTTTTAGTGAAAAAATGTGCACAAAATTCTGAAAATTTTGAACATGCGACTCTGTAAAAACTTTGGTAATGAAGACAATTGCAAAATTCCTTCTGCAGTTTATTTTTCAAAGCATTATTAATGTCTTGAACCAATAATTTCAGAAATTGACCATCTGACCTGGGAGTTATATGGAAAACTCTGAATACATTATCAGAAAAATGCTATTTTTGAGATAAAAACAAATCACAAAAATCGAAATGGACACTTCTTGCCATTTTTTTATCAAAATACATTGTTCTCAGCTTTCTTCAAAAATAGAAAAAAAAAATCATTGATCTATCTCATCACTTTTAAGCTCAATTTTAGTCTCAAAAATAGCATTTTTCTCGTAATGTATTCAGTTTTTCCATATAACTCCAAGGTCAGAAGGTAAATTTCTGAAATTATTGGTTCAAGAGAATAACAATGCTTTGAAAAATAAACTGCAGAAGGACTTTTGCAATTGTCTTCATTACCAAAGTTTTTATAGAGTCGCATGTACAAAATTTTCAGAATTGTTAATTTCCTTTATGCCAAAAAAACCAATGTGCACATTTTTTCACTAAAACTGAACTTGTAACCGCTACTGATGAGATAGATCAATGCTTTTTTTTCTATTTTTGAATAAAGGTCAGGACAATGTATTCTGATAAAAAAAATGTCAAGAAAACTCCATGTCGATTTTAGGGAATTTTTAAATCCTAAAAATGTACCATTCTTGAGAGAAAAGTTAATTCTTAGCTGCTACAAAGTAGGAAGACCACTGATTTTCTTCACTTTTGATGGAAAAAAATAATTCTGAACGTATCCTCAAAAGAAAAATAAAAAAAAGTTATTTACTAATATTGGAAATATTTAAAGTGAAAAAATGTGCACATTGGCGTTTTTGGCATGAAAAAATATCAGAAAATCCACATAGATGGTTTTAGCATGGAATTTTATAATTTTTTCTAAACCGAATTAGATTTTCTTGTTTTTGGGGAATATTCTTTGCATTAAAATGCACTAGATGCAATTAAAAACTCAAAAACCATGTGTTTTCACATTGGCGTTTTTGGCATAGAGGAGACGATATGACAAACAATAAGAATTTGTAAAAAACAGAACAAAACTATTACATTTCCAGGTGTCTACATATTTCGATATGTAGGCATAAGGTAAAAAAGACAACTTATTAACTTCGCAGTCTTAAAAACTGACGGAACAAATATATTACATTTTCAGGTACATATTTGTATATGTAGGTATAAGGTTAAACAAAGAAATCTTATTAATGACGTTTTCTTAAAAACTAACTTTTCTTACTTTAAGAGCTGCAAAATTTTAAATAACCTCATCGAAATCAATATTACTTGCAAGCTCGTTTTCAATGGATAAAATAGCAAGATTGGAAAGCCTTGCCTGTCACATGGAAGACCTTAAATAAGTATTCATTAATTTTAGCTTTGAAAAACTCCTTTCGCATGAAGCTCCTGATACACAAATTGTTAGAAATAATTTCAACGCGACAAAATGGGACACACATTTTTTAACGTAATTTATTTGTACCTTTCTCTTTCTGTTTGAGAAATAAAAAAAATATCGATATGGTGTCACCCCTAAAATGGTGGTACCCGGGGCGGACCGCCCCCCCCCCCCCCCCGCCCCCGCCTAGGAACGCCACTGTTCCGTGGTGACACTAAATGCTGTGACATTATGAGTTTGAGATCCGTCTGTGAAAATAAAATTATAGTTCTCCAATTTGGATTTCATTTCGAGGAAAGCTTGTTGGAATACAATTGGTGGGGTTGAGGATTTGTTAAATTTTTTTAATGATGTGTTAGTTAAGTTTTTATTATAGGAACATGGTGGTTGGTGATTGATTATTGTTTTGATAGGTAGAAAAGGTAATTGTTCTTGTTTGCAATTGGAAATTGTTCTGCATAGGGTGGATTGAAATCTTTTTGAGATTTTATGTTTTTTTAATTTGTGTACTATTTTGTTAAGAGGAGTGTTCGAACTGTATAAGAGGTTTTTGAAGAGTTTTTTTATAAGAAAATCAGTTTTTATTTCTAAATTGGGGATACCAGTTTCATGTAACATGTTGTATATTGGAGTTGTTCGGTAAGCTCCTAATGCAGTTCGAATTGCTGCATTGATAATAGTCTTAAGTTTGTTAACCCTTTCGACCCCAACGTTGCCTGAAAGCAATTTCACATGTTTGTCGTCTTATAGTTAAAGCTACGAAAAATATTTTTTTCTTAAACTATATATTGTTGATGGGTTAGTGTTTTGCGAATCATAAACAAAACAAATGATGCAAAATTAACTGTTAGTATTCCTCCTATATTTGGAAGAGTGAAGTGAAATTGTAGCTAATCAGCTTATTGTAAACTGGAGTTATCAGATATAAGTGCACTATTTTCGATAATAATTAAATAATATTGTTTTTTAACATAAATACTGTATTCTACACACATCACATAATATTAATTGGAAAGTAAGATTGCGTTGTGCGCTTCATACATAAAGTAATGATTTTATAAAACTTACAAGTTGCCTGTGGGCAACTTTGGGCTATAGTGGATATAAAATATTTTGTTTTGGTTATGGAGCCGCATATGAGAAGTTTGTATAATGAAGATATTAACAAGATGTAGAAGTTCGATTGGGATCAATCTGAAGATGAGGAAAGTGAAGATGATGAAGGTCTCGACTATGTTGACTAATTTAGAAGGTATTGTAGATTCTGTAAGTAGATTTTAGACTTTAAAATATAAGAATTCCTGCCTTGGATTTTTCTGTTAAGCTCATTTAAATGAGCGAATATGTCCGCCAGATATGCGGATATAAGTTTTACTACCCATACCTGGCATATTCTTCTTTTTTAAACACAGAAGCAAAATCTGAACCGTGGGCCTCTAAAAACTTCTGGGTGTCATTTTTTAGCTCGTAAATCAGAGATAACACTTTTCCGCGAGAAAGCTATCGAACTTCGGTATGAAACTGAAGTGACTGATGATCTGCTCTTATTTCCTGACACACTACATTAATCAGATGAGAGTTCAGCGGTCGCGACTTAATGTAATTGACAATTTCAACAACTTTTTGTAGGACCGACAATAATTCATCAGGCAGAGACTTCGTCATCAGTGCTTCTATGTGTAAAAAGCAATGTACATTTTTAATATTAGGGTGTTTTTTAGAAGCCCTGGTTACAAATCCCCTAATTTTTAGGTGTATTATCTTCACAAAGCCTCGATTTTTTTCCGCGGCACACCTACTGATAACTGCGGCACTTTGCGGAACAATGTTGAAGAAAGAGGAGAAAACATTGAAGTTGGACTCTTGGAGTATTTTGTTGGAGAAGTAGCTGAACAAATGACTGAAGAATTGGAAATTGACAGTAATATCGAAAAAAAATCGACGTAAAGGTTCTAAGATGGAAATGTAAACCATTTCAACTTTCAAAAAGTGTTTGGAAAATAAGTTTCCTGTCGAGTATTTAACCGAATTGTTCGATACTGAGGTTCTTGATAGAAAGGATCAAACAAATTTATATCGTCATCAGAAAAACGGCATTGAAGTAAAATGTACTGGAGAGGAAATATAAGTGGTACATTCGAGTTTTTTACTGATGTCCAAGCACATCAGTTACAAATGCTTGACTTCTTTACTTCTTTATAATTTACTTAAGTATAACGAAAAACATTGATTAAATTCTAGCTAACATTGCAAATTAACTGTTACAGACCACTTTTACACCACAAAAATTGTTTTTTGTGATTCTAAACTTAGCAGTACTTAGTAATAAACTCAAATAAAAACATAAATTCTTCATATAAAAAATCCTATTTACTTATGCCACTATGGCCCAAGGTTGCTTACAAGCAACTCTCTCTACGACCCAAACGGAGGGGCGTGAAGACATACAATTTTGCACAAACACTCCTTGAGTAAGTAAATCATGATTCAAATACCAAAATAATTTCTTGAACAACAGGAAAAAATTTGGGGTCGAAGGGGTTAATAATGCTTTTTGGAGCAGAACCGTAAAGGTAAAGGCCATAATCAATTTTTGAAATTAAAAGAACTTTTATAACTTGTATTAAGTTAAAAGTATTGCAATTATATTTATGGCTTCATTTTATATTTCTATCCGATCAATCGTTTCGTTCACAACAGTGTTCGTTCATGTTTTGGAATTTGTAAATCGAACATAAGCAAACAACGAAAACAGCTGATCAGCTAGCGAACGATGCCGTAGTACAGTTTCATATTTGCAATATGTATTTCTAACGATCACTGAAACACCGAATTCAAACGTCAAAATCAAACGAATGCTTTCATGTTATCGTTGTGATGTATTCGTTGAGAAAATTTTATTTTAAAATCGATATTTTAACAAAAAAATACGTATATATGATAAAACTTATTTATATACACTAAGGGAAAAAAATATTAAATTTATCCAAAAACTTTTTTAATTTATCCAAAAAGCGAGTCATTTTTGCACCAATAACGCATTTATTTAAATCGACCACGTAAATATTTAAAATTTATTTAAATACTTTTTTAATTAAATAAAATATAAAAATATTTAAACAGAATTAATAAAAAATATATTAAAATTATGCAAGAATATTTTTAAGTATCTTTCAAATATTTACTATTTGAAAATAAAACTATCGCATTTAAGGAAAATTTATATAAAAATATTGAAATTGAAAAACAATTTATTTGAATATTTCCCACGAGCTGCGTCCATATCAAACGCCATTTAGTGGTATATTTTATTTTCTTTTTGTGAAAATATTATTTTTGAGTACGGTGGTGAGTGCGATGCATGATGAAATCATGTAGAGTGGAGTGACATTTTTCAGAAAATACCGAGTTGTCACTCCACCTTACATGAATTCATCATGCTTCGCACTCACCACCGCACTCACAAATCATATTTGCCAAATGTTCACGATATATTACCCTTGAAATATTAACTAAATGAGAACTATAAGACCTTCAACTGCTGGTACGAAGAAACTCAACGCACAGGAACAGAGTGCGATGCTGCTGCTGCTTGGCGGCTACTTGGCAGCTGTATGGAATATGTGTGTCAGTGTGTGGCATAAATAAAATTTAAATACGGGAAAAAAACGAGTTGTAAGGAAAATATTTGATTTGTCCACGTAAATATTTAAATGGAATATATACTCAGGCGTGGATAATGTTAATATGCGTTATTTCCCTTAGTGTATTAACATATAAGTGCAATTTTAGTACTAAAAATTAATTAATTCAAAATTGAATACAATAGTTATTACTTAAATTGCAATATTAAAAAACAAGCAATATTTTTCAGCGCTTGTGAGGCAGCTAGAGGCCAATTAAAACTTTTTTTTTATTTTTCTTCCAATTCAAATTTGGGCAGATCTAAACAGAAAAAAAAATTGCAGAAATGAAGAGCAACATCCAAGCAAAATGCGATGATTTTTTTTTCGGTTAACGTAATAACCGAAGTAATATATAAAGAAGCAGGCCATGATAGCATTCTGCTTATGTCGAAGGCAGCACAATTGTAGCCAATAGAACAACCTGCAAACACAGTTTACACCACAACCTACAATTTACCAACTGCGTGAAGTTAAATTCGTAAATCCGACGCTAACTTAGCAAAGACACAAACCAATATTGCTTCTCTGTAAAAAGTTAAATTCGTACTTTTTTGCAAAGTACGAATTTAACTTTTGGTACGAATTTAACTAACGACACAAAAAAGTTAAATTCGTACTTCTATGCAAAGTACGAATTTAACTTTGAGTACGAATTTAACTTTGAGTACGAATTTAACTTTGAGTACGAATTTAACTTTGAGTACGAATATAACGAACGACAATACGAATTTAACTTAATTTGTAAGGAAATAACTTTGACATCAACTTGGAAACACAGAAAAGTTGAAAAGTTTATGAAACATTTTAAAATATATTATAAAATTGAAAAATATGCATAGAAATTATTAAAAGAGAAAATTTTGGAAATTCATCAACAGAAATTGAAATGTAGTGAAATGTTGTTGAAACATTTTAACCACTTTAAATGAAAAGATTCTAATTTTCGAAATATAAACCTAAAATATGATTCATATCAATGGACAGGTAATTGATGCACCTTTCCAACGATATATCATTCATAAGTGCACACTCAAGATTTTGGCCAAAGGAAATTTTTGAAAAAGTATTGAAGTGTAGGCAAAAGGTACTAACTTTGAATGAAAAAATTCTAACATCGGAAATATAAACCTAGAATGGTATGTATACCACTGGACAGGTAATTGATGCACCTTTCCAACGATATATCATTCCTAAGTGCACACTCAAGACTTTGACCAAAGGAAATTTTTGAAAAAGTATTGAAGTGTAGGCAAAATGTACTAACTTTGAATGAAAAAATTCTAACATCGGAAATATAAACCTAGAATGGTATGTATACCACTGGACAGGTAATTGATGCACCTTTCCAACGATATATCACTCATAAGTGCACACTCAAGATTTTGGCCAAAGGAAAATTTTTAAAAAGTATTGAAGTGTAGGCAAAAGGTACTAACTTCGAATGAAAAAATTCTAACATCGGAAATATAAACCTAGAATGATATGTATACCACTGGACAGGTAATTGATGCACCTTTCCAACGATATATCACTCATAAGTGCACACTCAAGATTTTGGCCAAAGGAAATTTTTGAAAAAGTATTGAAGTGTAGGCAAAAGGTACTAACTTTGAATGAAAAAATTCTTACATCGGAAATTTAACCTAGAATGTTATGTATAGCACTGGACAGGTAATTGATGCACCTTTCCAACGATATATCATTCATAAGTGCACACTCAAGATTTTGGCCAAAGGAAATTTTTGAAAAAGTATTGAAGTGTAGGCAAAAGGTACTAACTTCGAATGAAAAAATTCTAACATCGGAAATATAAACCTAGAATGATATGTATACCACTGGACAGGTAATTGATGCACCTTTCCAACGATATATCACTCATAAGTGCACACTCAAGATTTTGGCCAAAGGAAATTTTTGAAAAGGTGCATCAATTACCTGTCCAGTGGTATACATATCATTCTAGGTTTATATTTCCGATATTAGAATTTTTTCATTCGAAGTTAGTACCTTTTGCCTACACTTCAATACTTTTTCAAAAATTTCCTTTGGCCAAAATCTTGAGTGTGCACTTATGAGTGATATATCGTTGGAAAGGTGCATCAATTACCTGTCCAGTGGTATACATATCATTCTAGGTTTATATTTCCGATGTTAGAATTTTTTCATTCGAAGTTAGTACCTTTTGCCTACACTTCAATACTTTTTCAAAATTTTCCTTTGGCCAAAATCTTGAGTGTGCACTTATGAGTGATATATCGTTGGAAAGGTGCATCAATTACCTGTCCAGTGGTATACATACCATTCTAGGTTTATATTTCCGATGTTAGAATTTTTTCATTCGAAGTTAGTACCTTTTGCCTACACTTCAATACTTTTTCAAAAATTTCCTTTGGCCAAAATCTTGAGTGTGCACTTATGAATGATATATCGTTGGAAAGGTGCATCAATTACCTGTCCAGTGGTATACATACCATTCTAGGTTTATATTTCCGATGTTAGAATTTTTTCATTCAAAGTTAGTACCTTTTGCCTACACTTCAATACTTTTTCAAAAATTTCCCTTGTCCAAAATCTTGAGTGTGCACTTATGAATGATATATCGTTAGAAAGGTGCATCAATTACCTGTCCAGTGGTATACACACCATTCTAGGTTTATATTTCCGATGTTAGAATTTTTTCATTCAAAGTTAGTACCTTTTGCCTACACTTCAATACTTTTTCAAAAATTTCCTTTGGCCAAAATCTTGAGTGTGCACTTATGAATGATATATCGTTGGAAAGGTGCATCAATTACCTGTCCAGTGGTATACATACCGTTCTAGGTTTATATATTTGATATAACGATTTTTTCATTCAAAGTTAGTACCTTTTGCCTACACTTCAATACTTTTTCAAAATTTTCCTTTGGCCAAAATCTTGAGTGTGCACTTATGAATGATATATCGTTGGAAAGGTGCATCAATTACCTGTCCAGTGGTATACATACCATTCTAGGTTTATATTTCCGATGTTAGAATTTTTTCATTCAAAGTTAGTACCTTTTGCCTACACTTCAATACTTTTTCAAAAATTTCCTTTGGCCAAAATCTTCAGTGTGCACTTATGAATGATATATCGTTGGAAAGGTGCATCAATTACCTGTCCAGTGGTATACATACCATTCTAGGTTTATATTTTCGATGTTAGAATTTTTTCATTCAAAGTTAGTACCTTTTGCCTACACTTCAATACTTTTTCAAAAATTTCCTTTGGCCAAAATCTTGAGTGTGCACATATGAATGATGTATCGTTGGAAAGGTGCATCAATTACCTGTCCATTGATATGAATCATATTCTAGGTTTATATTTCGAAAATTAGAATCATTTCATTTAAAGTGGGTAAAATGTTTCTACAACATTTCACTACATTTCAATTTCTGTTGATGAATTTCCAAAATTTTCTCTTTTAATAATATATATGCATATTTTTCAATTTTATAATATATTTTTAAATGTTTCATAAACTTTTCAACTTTTCTGTGTTTCCAAGTCGATGTCAAAGTTATTTCCTTACAAATTAAGTTAAATTCGTATTGTCGTTCGTTATATTCGTACTCAAAGTTAAATTCGTACTCAAAGTTAAATTCGTACTCAAAGTTAAATTCGTACTGAAAGTTAAATTCGTACTCAAAGTTAAATTCGTACTCAAAGTTAAATTCGTACTTTGCATAGAAATACGAATTTAACTTTTTTGTGTCGTTAGTTAAATTCGTACTAAAAGTTAAATTCGTACTATGCAAAAAAGTACGAATTTAACTTTTTACAGAGAAGAAATATTGGTTTGTGTCTTTGCTAAGTTAGCGTCGGATTTACGAATTTAACTTCACGCAGGTCAATTTACCTACAACACAGACAAGAACCAAAGCATTGCCAACAACACGAAAAGTACAAAAAATGCATGAAATCTTAAAATAAAATACAGAAAACTTCCCTAATGTTTGATATGGCAGTGCCACGTTTGATACTGCTTGTGTATAACAGTTTGAGTGTAAGTAGCAAACATAACTTGTCAAATGAGCTAACGATAAGCTGTGTTCGAAATACATATCTCAACTTCAATCCAACATCGTTCGCATAGTCATCGTGTGTTGAAGTCTTCGTTAGAAATACATAATGAAGCAATTAAAGCTTGAAAGACATTTAATAATGTTAAGCCTTTTTGATAGGTCGCTTTGCAGGTTTGAAATATGGGTGTTTCATTTGTACTTTTTAATTAAAATTAAACCTAATATTCTTAGGTTATCAGCAGTTTCAATTTGAACGTTATTACTTTGTATAATACATATGCAGTCAATTTTGCAACAAACATGTAGATGTTTACATTTTTGAATAGATAAGGGAAGCTCCAGAATAACTACACCAAGCTTCAATGTCTTGAAATATGAGGTCGAGATTGATGGTTATATTTTTATCTCTCTTTAGTTTTAAAAGAAGGTAAAAATCATCTGTGTTTCAAATTTCCTTGTGAATGTTGATTGTGTCGCATAATTTGTTGTATGCTATAATAAATAGAATTACCGACAGTGGCGAGCCCTGACGAATTCCATTGTTGATATGATTGGTGTTGGAAAATAAATTGCCAATTCTAACTTTTATTTTTCTATTAGTCATGAAATTTTTAATGTAGTTGGATATTCTGGGACCTATTTTCCATTTTTGTAATTGGTCTATTACGGAATGGATTCCAATTTTGTCGAAAGCCTTGGCAAAATCCAACGAAATAATGGAAATGTGTTTTTTAACTGTCAAGGATTCCGCAATCAGGTGATCCAACGAAATAATGGAAATGTGTTTTTTAACTGACAAGGATTCCGCAATCAGGTGATCTACATACAGTAGAGCATCTGTTACAGATTTCTCTTTTTTAAATCCAATTTGGTTGTCATTGATAAGCTTGTTATTTGTAACAAACCACCATAACCTGTTAGCAATGATTTGGATCTTCGCACAGCATGGGTTTAAAGATATTGGTCTGTATGAGGTAATAAGAGTTTTGTCTGCTTTTGGTTTTAAAATTGGGGTGATTATTGCGATTTTATATGTTTGAGGAAGATGTGAGTTGAGTATATTATTATAGAAGTTCAAGAGCCTTTTCTCTACTGAAGGAGATACGTTTCTTATCATAAGATATGATATACGGTCATGACCAGGGGTGCTACCCTTAAATTTTTTAAGGGTGGACTTTAGTTCTAAGATATTTATATCGCTTTCAATAGATTGTGCTTTATGGTTAGACGTAGATGGAAATTCCTGGTTTAAGGTCGCTAGTTTTTTGTTTCTGAATAGTAATGGAAAGTTAGAATCGTTGGACTCTTGTGACCAGTGGTTGGCAAACTCGTCCGCTATTTCTCTATTATCTGTTAGTGGATTTTAGTAGTTGGAGTATTTGGGTTAATTTCAGCCGTGTACTTATTAATTGAGTTTCTTTTTGCTTGTTTTAGTTCGCGTTTAAATAAGGCGTTGGCTTTTTTGTATTGGATAATATTTATTTGACTGATATTTCTTTTGAGAAGGTTCCAGGTTCGGTTTTTATCCCTCCGCAGTTCTTGTAGTCTTGTATTCCACCACGGTACATTTTGTATAAATCTGTTAGGATTGGATTGAGGGATAGATGCATGTGCACTTTGAAGTATAATTTTGTTTATATTGGCTGCTTCTTTATTAATGTTCAACGATGCGGGTATGTTAATATTGTTTTCGTCGGTTTTTATCATGTAAAGTGGCCAGTTTGCGTTTTAACGTTAAAGCGAGTTTTGGTTGTTCCGATGAATATCGGAAAATGGTCACTTGAACATAAGTCTTTATGAATATTCCAGTCAGAATCGGTGGCTATATTTGTAGAGCAGAAAGATAGGTCTATATGAGTTAAGGTGTTGTGTGTACTGAAATGTGTTGGGGAATCATCATTTAAGATAATACAATTTGATTGTGTGATGTAGTTAGCAAGAATTCTACCCCTGTGGTTGGTACAATTGGATTCCCAGTTGGAATGCCTACTGTTGAAATCTCCTGTGATTAAGGTTGAGTTGTTGAAGCTTCCAAAGACGTTTAATAAATTGGAAGTGTTAAAGTTTTTGTGGGGTGATATATATGCCGAGATTATTGTTATTTTTTTTTTAGTGTAATTCGAGGCCGATAGCTTCAAAGTCGTTGTTTATTGGGATTTGTTTGTGTTGAATGGAGTTGTGAACAAGTAGAGCAACACCACCATATGTTTGATGTATTATGTGTGTAGATGGAAAAATTAATTGGAGTGGGAACAGGGGATTTAGGGTTAATATGAGTTTCTTGAAGGGAAATAACGTTGGGGTTGTGGTTTTTTATAAGAATTTGCAGCTCGTTATAATTATTATTATATCCTCTTATGTCCCATTGCAAAATTTTTAGTTTATAATTCATATTATAAATAAAAGAAAATGAAATAAATATGGAAAAGGGATTGATATAAACGTAGGTTAATGACAAACTAGTGGGGTATAAAGTTTATTTTTTCTTTTTTATCTGCTGCAAAAATCGTTTAGATGTTCTTTTAGGAAGAATCCTTACTTTTGTTTCATTTAGTGAAATTGTTGCCTTTTTTGAAGTAGGTGGAAGTGGTTGAATATCATTATCGGATTCGATCATCATGTCATTGTAGCTAGTCAGAGAGCGGCTGGGTGTTGCAGAGTTGGCTTGATTTGGGGGCTTATCGCTGGATTGATGTTGGTTAAATAATTGGTTTGTTGTTGAATTGGGATTCTGCGTGGTTGATTGGTTGACAATTATTGAAGAATAAGTTTGGACATCGTGTTGGTGTCTTTCCTTGTAGATGGCAAAGGTCATTTTGTTGTCGACTTTGTGGGAAGTTTTAATCGCTTGTAGTTCTTGTTGTTTAATAAATATGGGACATTTTTTTTTAATAGCAGCATGATTATTGGGGGTAATGTTTGCTTCTACGCAGTTTATGCACTGCTTCTGATTTTCGCATTCCTCTTTGACTTCTGGATTTAAGTGATATTCATTGGCACAAAACGCACATATTTTAGTTTTTTGGCAGAATTTAGACATGTGCCCATAACGAAGGCAGTTGTTGCAGCGAAGAGTTTGAGGTATATGGGGTCGAATGCTAACTTTTTGGTAACCAATTTTCATCTCAAGAGGTAATATCGTTGGCGCGAATGTGAGGATTACCAAACCAGTTTCAATTAATTTATCGTCAACTTTTTTTATAATTTTTGTTACTTCTAATACATTTTGACTCTTAAGTTCTTCAAGAATTTCATTTTCCGGTAAGCCACGAATGTCGTTGAAGTAAATTACACCTTTGGAGTAGTTTAAAGATTTATGTTCGGTAATTTCGATTGTTATTGTGCTTGAAAGAGCTATTAGTGTCATTAGTTTATTAGCTTGTATGTTATTCTTTGTCTTGATTAAAACGTTACCATTTCGGGTTTTTTTACATTCTTCAACTTCACCGTCGCAAGTGTAATCGATTGCTTTTTTTAAAAGGAAAGGTGAAACGTTAGAAAGTGTATTTGTGCTGTTGGTTCTGGCCATAACAAGATATTTTGGACCAGGTGTTGAAAAAATTGGTGTCACTGATTTGTTCCATGTTAATACTGGATGATTTGTATTATCAGTTATATTAGGAGGTTTTTTCATGGTTGTTGTTTGTTTACACGATATTTTATTTTATTTGGTTTCCCACTAAGCTGTTAGTATTGTTTGTATTTTTGTTTTTAGATTGCACTTAATACAGTTGGACTGCAATTGCTTGCTGATGTTTTTGTTAGCGTATTATGTTTGGTTATTTTTTGTTTTCGTTTTTTTTTTTTTTTTTTCTGTACCCAGCTGCAGCTGCAATAAACTGCACTGAATTGGTTGTGAATATATATTTATTTTATGATTCAATTGTTTTTGCTTTATGTTATTTTCTTTAAGTTGAAAGTTTGTATTAACAATATGATCCGGTAGAAAAATAATTTAATTTTCTTTTTTGTAACTTTTTCACAATTTTATTTTTTTCAAAGAAAACTCGACCGGTTTTTACGAAATCAAGTTTCAGACTGTGCAAAAGTAATAATTTTGCTTTAGATGTTGGAGTTTTAATCTAAATTTCTAACAGCCTAATTCATAAACACATTTAGAGGCTGCGTAACTTTACACACGCTTTTAGCAACAAAACGTAAACATTTTTCACAGTTGTTTAAGAGCTGCGTAAATATAACCTTTGATTTTTGTTTGCCTTTTCGTTTAATGTTGATATGTTATGATATGAATATAAGAGACATGCTCCATATGCGGCCTTTCATCACTTTTTTCAATCACAGATTTGCAAATCTGAAGGAATTCTTCATTTTTGTAAAAGATTTTCTATGATTTAGAGTAGAGTTGGGCAAAAGTCGCACATTGCGCATTGCCGCCCAATGTGCGACACAGCGTGGTGACTGCGTGCTAAGTGTGCTTGACGAGGGGAAAAGAGAGAAAAATTGAGCGAAGAAAATAAGAATAAGATACTACCACTGAGCGCATTATGATTTTCGCAAAGCAGACTCTCATACAACCCTTGCCACTATTTTTTCGGAATACAAACTTAATATATTTTTAATTCAATATATTGTATTAATATTACTTGGTAGTTTGGTTAGTTTGTTGCAATTATAATTATGAAGTTAAGGTAGGCTTGACAAATTTCAGAATTCCAAACAATTAAGAATTAACTCAAACAAAAATAATTATAAGCAATAAATTATTTGCTCACTTGCTACAATTTTAGAAACTCTGACATAAAATTAATTCACTTCAAAACAACCCTGTTGTTCAGTTCCGAACAATAAAAATACATTAAGTTATTAATAAGTAGTTGTAGTCATACAAATATACAAGCATAACAGCAAAACACAAAACAACAAAGCATTCCAGTAACTACCAAAAAAGCTGGAACGACTGCAGCGTCTAAATAAAGTGTGGGATCAATTTGAAGAAAATGACACGAAGATTCGTACGATAAAGGATCTATCATTAGATCATGAATACTTTAAAACAGACTACTATAACAACATTTTGACTGTGGCCAATAAGTACAAACAGATTTTTACAACCGAGATACAAAATCTGGAATCGAAGTCATCACCCCAATTGGAACCACCTCCAAAGGCAACCCCAAGAGACATACGAGGATTTACAAAAGATGCATCCTCGGTCACACCAACAACTCAGCAGGATCAGTCGTCATCAATTTCTCCAGTCCAAGTTAGTTTTGAGGCCATGTGTAGGAGACAAAAGGCGATGATGTCATCACTGGAACGTCTACTAGCGGGCAATTCAATACAAGAGGCTCCTTCACAGTGTCTGATCGTGTTAAGCAAGCTGTGGAGCCAAGTTGAAGAAATTCACTATAAATTATGGGATCTGTTCGAGGACCCGGCAGCAAAAGGATATGACATACTGGCATACTCAGAACTCGAAGCCAGAGTCATACACCGACAAGAATTGTTAACAACACATAAGAATATCAATGATGAATTCCAGGAAATAAATCACCAATTGGTGCATCTACCAAAAATGTCAGGACCGAAGTTTGACGGAAACTACTTGAAATGGCAAACTTTCGCAGACATATTCACGCGAATGATACATCAGCAACAAATTCCAAAAATCCAGAAAATGTGGTACCTCAAAACCAATGTATTCGGGGAGGCTGAACGCGCGATTGGTCATCTCGAATTGACAGAAGATAATTACGACATCGCATGGGAAGCTCTACAAGATCGTTTTAGCAATAAGAGAATGCTTACATCAGCTATAATACAACGGCTGATATCCCTTCCAAACCTCACATCAGAAGCCAAGACTATTCGAAACTTTCATGACACCATTCATGAAAGCTTAGCCGCACTCAAGAATCTTGGAGTCGAGACAGATAGCTGGGATCCTCTGCTGTTGCACATTTTAATAAAGAAATTTGATCACCAAACCCATATGCTCTACGAGCAATCACTTCAAGACCCCAGAAAGCTTCAAGAAATAAGCACCTTTCTCAAATTCTTAAAGAATCGGTTCCAAGCATTAGAAGCCATAGGATGTAATATCAAAAGAGTGGTAACATCGATAGCAGTATCCAATCACAACAGTTGCAAGGTTTGTAAGCAAGGTGGCCATCCTCTTTACTATTGCCAACAGTTTCTCAAGATGTCCGCCGTAGAACGACTGAAATGGATACAGAAACAAAACCTGTGCGTCAATTGTTTCAAAGAAAATCACACAGCCAAGACATGTAAATCACGAAGCTGCACAAAATGTTCAGCAAAGCACAACACACTACTGCATTTACAGGGAGATGCTAAAATTCAGAAAACAACAGTAAATCATCAAGTTCCATATCAGTCAAATAACAACACTGTGCCTTTCACGGTAGCTGCGGCTCAAAATGAAACTAACAAACATAACTACGTTCTACTAGCAACAGCAAAAATTAAAATCTCAGCAAATAATGGAAGATCGTGTGAAGTTCGAGCAATTCTGGATTCCGGCTCTCAGATTAATATCATAACTGAAAGACTGATTAAGAAATTATCGCTATCAACAACATCATCATCGCTCTGTATCGAAGGCATTGGAAAGGGTACTCATAAATCAACTTAGCGAGTAAACGTAGATATGCATTCAAGAACTGGAAACTTCACATCCAAACTCGAAGCAGTCGTCCTGTCTCACATCGTATCACCTCAACCAAGACTGAACATTGACATTTCAACCTGGTCACTCCCAGAAAACATTAAGTTAGCAGATCCTGAATTCTTCAAATCTGACAAGATCGATGTTCTACTGGGAGCAAAACTGTATTATCACTTGATCCGACCAGAACAAATCAACATCGGTGAACAGTTGCCCATACTGCAGAATATGGTGTTTGGTTGGATAGTAGCAGGAATGGTGGGATCAACAAGCTACGATGCTGTCACATGTGGTATATTCAGTCAAGAAGAAGAAACCACGAATGAACTGATAAAAAAATTTTGGGAAATAGAAGAAGTTGAAACAAGTAAGAAATATCTTTCACCAGCAGAGCAGCGATGTGAATCTCACTTTGCTCAAAATGTTCGTAGCAATGAGGAAGGCCGCTTTGTCGTTAAACTCCCCTTTATCGAAAACACATCAGCCTTAGGGCAATCACAAGCCATGATCCACAACAGATTTATGAGTCTAGAACGCCGACTTCTAAAAAATGATATCGTACGCAAGGAATACATTCAATTTATGAAGGATTATGAAAGACTTGGGCACATGAAAGAAGTGAATCTCGATTCTGTACTAACTCCGAATTATTTCATTCCACATCATTGTGTATTCAAGCCCGACAGCACGACAACGAAACTTCGGGTCGTCTTTGATGCCTCAGCCAAGACGTCATCAGGATATTCACTAAATGATATAATGTACACTGGACCAACCGTTCAAGGCGAACTTTTTTCAATTCTTCTTCGGTTCCGGCTACCACGCTACGTGTTCACTACAGACATCGAAAAAAATGTATCGTCAAATTTTCGTAGATCCAAATGATCAACGATACCAATTTATTATTTGGAGAGAGAATCCAGCCTTTCCAATCAAATATTATCAATTAACCACTGTGACGTATGGAACAAGATCAGCACCGTATCTCGCCACAAAATGTTTACAGCGAATTGCAACTGCAAATGCCAATAATTACCCCTTGGGAGCTCAAATTCTACAAGATAATTTTTATGTAGATGACGGTCTGGGAGGTTCTGATAGTTTGATAACAGCCATTGAAGCTCAACAACAACTGATATATATATTAAAGAAGCATGGTTTCAATTTGCGAAAATGGTGTGCAAACCATTCGCAGCTCCTAGAGAATATACCACAATGTGATCAAGAAGTGAATCTGGACTTTACGAATCTCAACAACGATTCAATTAAAACTCTGGGATTGCTGTGGCTACCAAAAACTGACTATTTTTGCGTTAAGGTAAAACTGGACCCAGTTAAAGTAGTTACAAAGCGAACCGTCAGCTCTGATCTGGCCAAGTTATTCGATCCACTAGGATTATTGGCACCGGTAATTGTCAAGGCGAAAATGTTTATTCAACAGTTATGGCAGCTTAACTTATCATGGGACGAACCGTTACAATCAGAACTGAAGGAAAAATGGTCCATATTTCGAGATAATTTGACAAACCTAAACAACCTCCAAGTTTCTAGACACATATTTCGAGGAGAAGTACCAACCTCAACTCAGCTTCATGTATTCGCTGATGCATCTGAAAGGGCTTTCGGTGCTGCAGCATATATTCGAGCAACTCTTAAGGATGGTAGAGTAATAGTCCGACTATTGTGTGCAAAAACTCGGATAGCTCCACTCAAAACGCAAACACTACCACGGCTGGAACTGTGCGCTGCAGTATTAGCCTCACAGCTCTCAACTCGCCTCAGGGATGACATGAAAACCAAGGATCAACCATTATTTCTGTGGACCGATTCAGAAATTGTGCTAAGTTGGATCAATGCTCAATCTTCAACATTCCAAACATTTGTGGCTAACAGAATAGCAACAATTCAAACACTAACCCTGCCGGAGCAGTGGCGACATGTCAGATCAAGAGACAATCCAGCAGACGTGCTGTCAAGGGGATTAACAGCGAAAGCTCTCGCAGCATGTGACCTATGGTTTCAAGGACCATTTTTCTTACATGGGAGACAGGACTTGTGGCCTCCACGTTTTTTAGCTCAACTTCAAATTCCAAACGACCTGGAAAAAAGTAAGCAATTGGTAGTATTGCCCAGTAACGACGTCGCTATTGCTACAACAGAGATTGAAAAAGGATTGCTGCAACCACATATTAACGGAGAATTAGTGTATACAATAAGGCATAGAAACTCTTTCCGAACATTACAAGGAATCCTAGGGTATATTTTGCGATTTATAAGCCACACAAAAGTCAAAAAGAATCTGAGGCAACAACAAATATCGCTTAACCCCAAAGAAATGGATGATGCACTTTTTGTTATCATAAAAAGCATGCAGATGTCTGACTTTAGTTGCGAGTTAAAACAATTAAAAAATCATCAAGGACTTAAGAAATCAAGTTCAATTAGCAGTTTGACTCCGTTCATTGATGATAAAGGCATCATTCGAGTGGGTGGACGGCTGGAAGCATCAACACTAAACTACGACTCTAAGCATCCAATGCTAATTCCTTACAACGACCCGTTAGCAAAACTTTTGTTCATTATGATACACAAGGACAACAAACACTGTGGCTCCCAGACATTATTAGCAACAATAAGGCAACTTTTTGGCCAATCAAAGGAAAGTTAACAGCCAGAGCAACTGTACAACAATGCATACGATGTAGCAAGGCCCGTCCAAAATTATGTCAACAGATCATGGGTAATCTACCACACACCCGAGTGACTCCAGCAAGACCATTTATTAACAGTGGCGTTGACTACTGTGGACCATTATGGATTCATTATAAAATCAGAGGAAAAAGAGCAACAAAGGCTTATATTGCTGTATTTTGTTGCTTCGTTACGAAAGCAGTCCACCTCGAATTGGTAAGCGATTTAACAACGAATGCGTTCATTGGCGCATTGAAACGTTTCATCAGCCGTAGAGGACATTGTAAAACCCTCTACTGCGACAACGCTACAAATTTTGTTGGAGCTCGAAACCAACTCCATGAGCTTAATGAAGCAATCCACTCCCAGAAAGCCAATGAATCAATAGTAAGGTTATGCAGTGATAAAGGAATAGATTTCAAATTCATTCCACCTCGGGCTCCACATTTTGGCGGGCTCTGGGAGGCTGCAGTCAAATCAGCCAAGCATTTGTTAATAAGGAGTGTGTCTACAGTGTCGCTAACCTATGAAGAGCTAGAAACAGTGGTGGTTGAGATTGAAGCTATACTCAACTCAAGACCACTCACTCCAATGTCATCCGATCCCAAGGATCTTACTGCCTTAACACCAGGGCATTTTTTGATCGGCGAACCACTGACAACATCCGTAGACACATATGCCACGCCAAACAACGCGTCGCTACTAACAAGATGGAAGTTAGTATCCCATCTGAAACACGAATTTTGGAGGCGTTGGTCGCGAGATTACCTTCAGGAACTGCAATATAAAAGCAAATGGAAACAACAAATGAACAACGTCAATCCAGGTTTAATGGTTATAATACAAGAGGATAACGTACCACCACTCCAATGGCCGCTAGGCAGGATCGTAAGGACATACACAGGTCCCGACAACAATGTTAGAGTGGCTGACATTCAAACAGCAGCAGGAACTTTAAAACGTCCGATACATAGGCTTGCACCACTACCAATAAAGAATTTTGAACAAGAAGACAGACTCATTCCATCAGATCAAAACGATGAAGGTAGCAAGCGCAAAGAAGACAGCTCTAAAACAAATGAAAGGAAGATTAAACACTCAGATCATACCAACTCTTCTCACCAATCAAAACGAACACGAATGAACACAAGTTCAGCATTTGTAACTATCTTGATGGCTTGCTTATTTATACCATACGCTTCCCCTGCGCCAATAGAGGTTCAGCCATTTGTGTCTAATCCGGGTATTTATTTCGAAAAATTAGGGTCGGTTGGAATAATCACCAGTGAATGGAACCTAATAACCTACATTAATATGCAAACATACTGGAAGAATTTGGAATTAATGAATGGTTATCCACAAATATTACAAAAATCCTGCACAATCTTGCAAACGTCCAAACACTGTTCAGTAATAGTTATGTTAATTAAGCGTTTAATGGATGAAATAACACTGAAGAATGAACTCCTGAAAATACACAATGGACATCGAGCGAAAAGAGGTGCATTCAACATCATCGGCAACATAGCTAACTCTTTATTCGGAGTTCTAGATTCTCAGTATGCAGAAGATGTCGCCAGTACCATTGACAAAATATATCAAAATGAAAATTATCTTGAAAATAAAATCCACAACCAAACCTCATTTCTGGACAGCACAATAAACATCATGAAAAGGAACCAACAAAGTATTGAAGAAGAATTTGTAAAGGTCGAAAAGACATTGAAAACCCTGGAATTCCGATTTGAGAACGTGCAACAAGAAGTAAACAAACAAGGCATCGCTCAATCAATTGCTGAACTAGCTCTTCAAACAACGTTGGAACTAATATACTTCCAACGCGTGCAAGATTCTCTTCTAAGCATTTTAATAGACACACATCATGGTAAATTAAGTCCCGAACTAATCTCACCTCAACAGCTACAAGAAGAGCTACTCCACATAAAGGCCAGCCTTCCCAGCCATCTAAGGTTACCTACCGAAGAATTGATACAACTATATAACTTGATGTCAATCGAAGGACGAGTCACTTCAAACTACGTTATTTTTAAATTGAAACTTCCACTAGTATCAACTGAAGATTTCGAGTTACTACAACTTACTCCTGTGCCGTGGCATCTAAACAATGAATTTGTCAAAATCCAGTCTCCCTTCTCATTTTTGATTGTAAATCTGCATCGTGATCAATACTATCCATTAAAGGAAGCTGATTCAAGGATATGCACGTCAACCGAAAGTGAGCACTATCTTTGTCAACAAATTCACCCACTTTATAAACGAGGATCCAACATAGCAATATGTGAGTTAAACTTGCTTAATCACATTGAAACAAACACGTCATGCTCCATCGAACATGCGGAAGCCGGCCCCCATTGGCTTCAACTACACAATCCTAACACATGGATATATTCTGTCAGGAGCGAAGTCGTGGTAAATGCAGTTTGTGAAGCAGTTCTAACGCAATTCACCATTCAAGACTCAGGACTTCTATCTATGAATGAAAACTGCGTCATTAAACAGCCACTGATAACCATTCAAGGCCACAAGACATTAAAGTCAACCAATCACAGATCATATATCCCAACCGTTCAGACATCTGATTTGGTGTTCTCGTCAACAGAACCTCCAGCAGTCAACATTTCCCTTCGTTACAACTCCCATCAAGAACAACTATCCGCTATCCAAAGTGAATTATCTAAGCTACAATTGAATCTTCCTAACGAAATTCGACCACATGACATTCATCACTACTCAATAAGTTATTTATGTCTCTTCTTGGTTGGTTGCATTATTTCATTCTTTGTTTGGAAACGCATCAAGAGATCTCACAGCATCAATTGCTTACCACCACAACCCACGCCAAGAATTCATGTCATCGCACCTGATACAAGCCATAAAAGAGATTCGGATTTTACGATTGAAGTTTAAATTTCAGCTGTTGAACCCATGGTTCAACGGGGCGGAGAATGTTCAGTTCCGAACAATACAAATAAATTAAGTTATTAATAAGTAGTTGTAGTCATACAAATATACAAGCATAACAGCAAAACACAAAACAACAAAGCATTCCAGTAACTACCAAAAAAGCTGAGCCTGCAAAAAACGACACATGAGTCTCAGTGCAATGTTCTGGACAAAGTCAAGGCCAGTTTGGCTATGTTTTAATATGAATAGAATTTTGTAGTGCAATGTGCTGAACAATTATTTCAAGGGCAGCTTGGCCGTTTTTGTTGTGTGTGCATTTTGTTGTTATGCTTAATCATATGCTTAATCAATAATTTTATACATATATACATACATATTACATATTAGTTTTATATATTCTTTTTCTATGTAAAATTGGAACAAATTTTGTATAAAAAGAATCTAAATAGTAACAATAAATGAATATTAAAAGTCAACACCTTTGAAGCGGTTCTTTTTTATTCCTCTGGGTTGAACAGGTTCAAGTGCCTGGTTAGCCAAATCAAATAAAACAAACTATCGTTAGTTGAACAGGTTCAAGTGCCTGGTTAACCAAAGCAAAAAAAAAAACAAAATTAATTATCCTTAGTTAAACAGGTTAAAGTGCCTGGTTAACTTTTGAATAATTATTTAAACAACTATTCCTTAGTCAAGTTAAGACTAAGGATTTGCAGTTGCGCCCATTAAGACGCAACAGAGTGAAAGGTGGATAGCTTCAGTGGTTCAGCCGTGATGCTCTTACATACATACGCACCAACGTTTTTATATATTAGATAATTCGAATTTATTCCGATATTTAACAAATATTTTCATAACACAACGACCATGCAGAGTCTCTGCATCTGTAAACCGTTAAGTAGGGTACACATTATCGCTCATGAATGTCAGTTGAGACTGAATTTGAGCTTGAGTTTTGGTATGTACACTTGAACACTGAACAAAAATTTTTGTGAGCACGTCCGTCACGGGTTAGCTCTTGCTCGTTGTTTGACAATATGTAATAAAATTTTTTCAATTCAACATTCGTTAAAAATTCTAATTGTGTCCACATCGCCCGTGGTTCGGTTTTTAAAAAATGGATGCAAAAAAGGCGTTTTAAGAAGTTTTTATTGAATGTTGAATGCACGATATTCGCAAACGAATGCTATTTAATGAAGAATAGCATGAATGATAATCTGGTCATGCAGCAGAATGAGAGAGAAATTTAACGAACTTAAGTGAAGCTCATGAGCAGCTTTGGGCAGAGAGCGCCCTTAGCGCGTTGAGACAAGTGAAGACCGATTGAACGGTTTGGCGTTGTTGAACGTGCATCGTGACGTGGAAGTAACGTGCGAAAATGTAATCGAAATTATGTCGAAAAAGCCAAGAAAAATGAATATTATTTTATAATCTAAAACATGTAAAATTTGATTTACTGATTACTTATTTAATAAATATAGTATGTGTATATATATAACGTATATAAATTTATGTATATGTATTTATTTATATTTATGTATTATAGCGTACATAAATATTTTTGAAACACCGCCCCCCCCCCCCCGAAATATTTTCCTAGAACCACCCCTGGTCGAACAAATGCAAAAATTTATCGGCATGACTAACTATTATCACAGGTGCATTCCTAAATTAGTGAACATGCCACGCCCCATTTTCGAAATGGTCACAATAGCTTCAAAAACAAAAAAACAAACTTTTAACATGGACAAACACAACCTCTGATGCATTCACAGCAATTAAAGATAGTTTTGCTACGCAAACACTACTTAACTATGTTAATAGTAAAGCAGAACTATCGATTGATGTAGATGCATCAAATACAGCAGTAGGTGGAGTATTACAACAAGAATACAACAATAAATCTTTTCCAAAAAACTCACTTCCGCAGAATCTAAATACAGCACATTCGATAGGGAACTTTTAGCTATATTTTTAACAATCAAACTTTGAAGGTAATATTTTCATAGTATACATAGATCATAAACCACTAACAAATGCACTCAATTCTAAAAAAGAGAGAAGCAATTCACTAACACGATACTACACGTCAAAGGTACAGATAACTCAGTAGCAGATGCATTATCAAGATGCGGAGTAGAGGAACCCAAAACACCCAATCTTAATCTCAAACTATTACATTGCGAACAAAACACAGATACAGAACTAAAAGACATAGTAGATCAAACATTATACAAATTTGAACAAATTCAAATGCCATTCATGAACATTGAAATTTGGTGCGAGCACTCCACAGATAACACACGCCCATATATTCCACAATCTTTACGTAAGAAAATTTTTGACCAAATACACAATATTTCACATCCAGGGACAAGAGGTACCCGACGACTTATAACAGAACAATATTTTTGGCCAAACATGAATTTACAAATTAATAAATGGACTCACGAATATATTAGTTGTCTGAAAGCTAACGTACACCGATATACAAAGACATTACCACACAAGATACACATTCCACACGGCCGTTTCGAACACATCCACGTTGACATGGTTGGTCCCTTACCAATATCGAACGGATATAACCGCGATTGACCGAAATACACGTTGGCCTGAAGCCTACCCGCTCAAGAGCATAGAGACCACAACAATAATCGACACCTTCCATAGAGAATTCGTTTCACGATTGGCGTACCAATAGAAATCATCTCTGACCGAGGAACACAGTTCACGTCTAACACATTTAAACAATTTGTTAAAGATATTGGCTCTCATCACATTTTACTTCGTCGTACCATCCACAATCATACGGGATGATTGAAAGATTTCACAGACAATTAAAAGCATCAATAATGGCGACTAATAACCAAACTAATTGGTACACAGAGATTCCTCAGGTTCTTTTGGGTATTAGATCGACAGTCAAAGAAGACATCAAAGCGTCCCCGGCTGAAATGGTTTTCGGTCAAAACTTAAAGCTACCTACACAACTAGTAGTTCAGAATTACCAATCTTTTAATTATCTTTCAAAATAACGATTCAAACATTTCACATCATAATACAAATGCTGGTCAATACTTACCGCAAGCCTTGAAGAGTTGTAAATACGTATTCGTACGAAATGACACAATACAATGTCCACTACAGAATCCATACGAGGGACCGTTCAAAGTACTGAACAGAACACAAAAAAAAATTTACAATTCTTAAAAATAATAACACAGTTACAGTTCACTTTGACAGAGTCAAACCAACATTCATGTACGGAGACACTACAGCGATGCTATCCTCCTCACACAGACCGACAAAAAAAAGGTACATTTTAATCTCTTGGCCAACTCAATTAAATTGGTATATCTAGGGTCAAACTGATTTTCACCATTTCCAGTACACATCTAATAGTACATTCGCACTGGCCCGAAATTGCTTAAATTTGTGAGATGATTTCGGTCGAAATTGTGAGTGTTCATACTGAATTGAAATAATTTAGTTTGACGTTTATTTGTTTACTTTTGCATTGTTTACAAAAACATTGTATTTTTTTTTTTTTTTTTGTTGAGTAGAAGTAGTAGGATTTATTTAATACTTTTAATTTGACTTAAGATTATCGTTAACAATCATTTATACAATCTCTAGAATGGTGTTATTATTTTCATTATTTTTTACAATTCGTGCAATATTTCTCTTAAAAACGTTTGTATTTCTTTCTAACTTGACATAATTAGGTAGCGCATTGTAAACTTTAAGTCCTTTGAAAAAACGCGATCTTTGCATTGCTGTTGTTGTTACCCTTTGTAGTCTGAAATTTTCTGTATTTCTTAGGTTATATGGCTGTATTTCTCCCACGTAATTTAATTGATCGATTTAATATTCCGGAGCCTTGCCCATTTTCATTTTTTGAATAAAATTTTGAGTATTTATTTCCAGTCTTTGTTTTATATTAAACCATTTTAATGTATCAAGCATTATTTGTATCGGAGTATATCTGTTACACTTTAGTATTGAACGCATAGCTTTATTTTGTAGTTTTTGCAGTCTTTCTAATTGTGTTGTTGTGCAGCAAGTAAAGGGTGTTTTTTTTAGAGGTATAGAACTTCGAATTGAAATAAAACACAAGAAAATCGTTTTAATGTCCATCAATTTGGCTTTATTGGAAGGATAATTTTATGCCATTAATGTTTAAATATGATTTCGGGCATGTGGCCGCCCCGGCTGGCTCGAATAAAGCCAATTCTACAGGTCCAATTTTCAACCACTTTTTCGAGCATATGGAGGCGTATGTCGGCAATAACGCCACGAATGTTGGCCTCCAAGTCCCCTAACGTTTCTGGTTTGTTGGCGTAGACGAGCGACTTCACATATTCCCAAAGAAAATAATCCAATGGTGTCAAATCACACGATCTTGGTGGCCAATTGACAGGTCCATTCCGCGAAATTATGCGCTCATCGAATGTTTCCTTCAATATATCGATTGTGACGTGCGCTGTGTGGCATGTAGCGCCGTCTTGTTGGAAACACAACTCAACCACATTCATACCATCCAATTCGGGAACAAAATAGTCGGTTATCATGGCTCTATACCGGTCTCCATTGACGGTAACTGACTCTACAGCATAATTTCGGAAGAAGTATGGCCCAATGACTCCAGTAGCCCATAGAGCACACCAAACAGTCAGTTTTTGTGGATGTAATGGCGTCTCAAGGATCTCATGTGGATTCTCTTCACTCCAAATGCGGCAATTTTGCTTGTTGACGTAGCCATTCAACCAAAAATGAGCCTCATCACTGAACAAAATTTTGCGATGAAAATCAGCATCGAGATCAATCTCATTTTCGGCCCATACACAAAAATCACGACGCATTGCATGGTCTCGCGGCTTTAATTCTTGCACAAGCTGGATCTTGTAAGGTCGCAAGCCAAGATCTTTGTGCAAAATCTTCCATAAAGTTGATGGACAAAGCTCCAATTGCTGTGCACGGTGGCGAATCGATTCATTCGGGTCCTCTTCAACATTTTGCTCTACAGCGGCAATTGTTTCTTCGGTGCGCACTGTTCGACGTCTCTGCGGATGCGTATTATCACATAGAGTAAACGTAGTGCGAAAACGACCCATGGTTAACCGAATTAATTGCTCTGATGGACGATTATGTCGACCATAAAATGGACGGAGCTTGCGGTAAACTTCGCGAACTGAACCATTATTTTCGAAATAAATTTGCACGATTTGCAAGCGATGTTCTTTTGTCAACCTGTTCATGATGAAATGGCAAACCAAACTGAACATAAATGACATTAGAGTTGCCAGATTTGACCACAAAATGCCAGTTTTATCTCTATTCGAAAAACAAACCCCTAAAAAAAACACCCTTTATATAGAATCGTTGAGCCAAATTCAAAATGTGGTTTTATTATTGTGTTGTTCATATTTATTGCCGTTATTACTGATATTTTATTACGCACCCGTTTTAAAAAAGCAATTTTTTTGCCAATTTTTTTACATATGTATTCAACGTGTTGTTTAAATTTTAAGTCTTTATCGATTATGAAACCTAGACATTTTATCTGATTAACTTTTTCAATTGCTTCATTATTAATTTTAAAAATTACATTACTACTCATGTTTATTTCCATTATTTTAGTTTTACATTCATTTAGTTTTAATTTGTTCATTTTAAGCCAATTGTTTACGTTGTTGATATCATGTATTAAATTTTCTTTACATTGTTCCTCTGTATCTCCTTTCGCATAAATTAATGTGTCATCAGCATATAAAACTATTTCACATTTATTTAAAATATTTGGCATATCATTTATGTATATTATAAACAATAGTGCCCCTAATATTGATCCTTGTGGGACCCCATATTCATTATCAATTATATCCGATTTAACGCCGTTAACTTTTGTTATTTGTTTTCTGTTTGTTAGATACGATTTAAACCACATTAATTCATTTTCTCTAATACCATACATATAAAGTTTTTGAATCAACAACTCTCTATCAATTGTCTCGAATGCTCTTTTAAGGTCCAAGAAAATTGCCATTATCTTAGTTTTCCTATCTCGAAATTTCCATCTATTTATTACATAATTAACTGTTGTTTCACATGAGTATTTTTTTCTGAAACCCGATTGATATTTTGAAAATATATTATTTTCTTCCATATAATTTTCCAACTGTTCTTTAGCAATTTTTTCTATAATTTTTTCGCATGTTTTCAAAGTGTTTATTGGGCGGAACTCCTCACATCTATTTGTTTTAGCTATTTTCTCTATCGGTGTTACCATTGAATACTTCCAATTTTCAGGGAATACACCAGTTTCGAAAGATTTATTCACAATGTTAAGTATATTCTTACCGATAGTGTTCCAGTTATCTAATATTATTTTGATTGATACTTTGTTGAAGTCCGGTTTGTCTTTTAAACACTTACATATTTTTTTTAGTTCTAATAAAGATATTGCACGAAATTTAAATCTTGTTGTTATCACAGGTATTTTGTTTGTATAATGAACGTTTTCTATTGTATCTCTTATTACTTTAATACTATCGACAAAATATTTATTAAATTGGGTGGCGATTTGATAGTTAATCGTATATTCCTTATCATTACATATTACATTTTTTATCACATTTGCGTTCTTTTTTAATACGAAGTCTTTTATTTCTTTCCACATTTGTTTTTGGTCTTTGGCATTATTTTCAATTTTATTTTTGTATATATTTCTTACTACTTTATAATCATTCCATACATTTTCCGTGTTTTCAGATTTAGCAATTTGGTATTTATTAATTTTTTCACTTTTTAGTATTTTTAAGTTTTCGTTTAACCATTTGTTTATATCATTTCTTGAATTGATTGTTTTTTTGCGCGTAAATTTCTTAATTGTATTTTCAAGGCAATTGTCCATTATATTAACGCTATTATTTACGTTATCATTTTCATTATATTTTATTATTGCACCGAGTTCTTTATTGAAAAGATCTTTATTGTATTTAAATATTTCAATTTCTATTTTAGTGATTTGGTTTTGATTTTCATTTATATATTTGATTTTTATATCTATTGCTTCATGATTTGCTATTTTACTGTCACTATTGTTGTTCGTAGATATGTAACCATTATTTGTTATTACATAGTCTATTATAGTTCTCGAGTTTTGCGCGATTCTAGTATATTCGTTTACTATTTGTTTTAATCCATTATCATGTAAAATACCCTCTAATCTAGTTTTGTATGTATGTTCTTTGCTCCAGTCTATGTTGAAATCACCAGCTATTATTATATCACTGTTCGTTTCTAATATATCTTCGATTATTTGTTCAAAAACTGCGCAGAATTCTGTTTCACTACTACTTGGTGATCTATACACCGCCATAATTACCGTTTGGATTTTTCCAAGTTTAGCCATATATGCACTTATCCAATAATTTGAGTCAGAAATCTTCTCACCAATTTTTGTGACGGTCCATAATTTTTTAAAATAAATGATTACTCCTCCTCTCCGGTTTGAATTAGAGTGTGTATTATATTGATCATAGTCTTGAAGTTGTATTTCTCGTTCATCTATGTCTTTTGTTAAATGGGTCTCTGTTAGAATTATAAAGTCTGGGTTTTGTTCATCAGCAATTATTTCCAATTGGTTGAAATTATTCACTACCCCACACACATTTGTGTAAATACCATGTATCTCCTGTAATTGTTAAACTATTAACCCCAAACTCTTTTTTTTCATATTTAGACTATTTAAATACACGGGACATTCCTTATTCGACGAGACATGGTTTTCGTTAAGTCCCATATTTAGCTTGTTATTTGCTCTTACATAGTTTACACATTTATTAATTATCTATTTTTTGCATTCCTTTGATTTGTGGTTTCCGTGGCACCTATAACATGTTTCTTCATTTTTACATTCGCCCGCCTTGTGATTATATCCTTGGCATTTAAAGCATTGAATTATATCTGTCCCATCAAATATTCTGCATTATTCCCACCCAATATTAAATTTTTGTGCTGCTTTAATCTTTTTGTATGTTTCTTTATCTAATTTAATTTTAACATTATAAATCACTTTATTATTTCTTTTAAATTCATAAGATTTTACTATTTTCATTTCATGCTCTTGCAATTGTTGGTTTTGTCTCTTAATTTTGTCTATTAATTCTTTTTCTGTATATTTAAATGACATATCTGTTATTATTACTGACATATCATTTTCATTTGGCGCTTTTATCTCGTATGTATCACTCATTTTGTTTTCAATAGCATTTTTAATTTTTTCCCTTTCTTCATCATTTTCATTTTGTATTACAATTGTTCCATTGCTTCTGTTTTCAATGTTTGTTATATTAAGGTTAACAGGATCTACCTTGTTGTTTAAGTCCTCTTTTGTTTTTCTTATTTCTTGTTTCTCTTTAGGTTTTATTATTAATGGCACTTGTTTTTTAAAATCTGACAACACTGTGTTTTTTTTAACAGTATCAGCAAATGACATTTTGTTTTGATTGTTGAATATACCTTGGTTTTGCTTATCACTTGTTTCTTTTATCGCTTTCTTTATTTCATTACATATCTTTTCGTTGCTTTCTTCAATTCTGTTATAAATGTCTTTGTTTTAATTTTTAAAATCATTAACGATGCCGCATAAGTTCATAACTTCATTTACATTTTTTTCACATATTTTTTGTGCCGTGTCTATTTTTTTTAATCTTTCTTCATATCTTTTTTCAATTGCTTCTAATAGTTGTTTAATTTAATTTTCATTTTGTTTTAATGACACATTAAATTCGTCCTTATATTCAGCTAAGTTGTTTTTGTTTTTGTTGACACCATCTTGAATCTCTTTTAACGCAAAGTCTACGTTATTTGTTTACTTTTTAATTGTTTACAAAAACATTGTATCGTTTATAGATATATATGTAATATATCAACAAAATACGGGACTAATGATGAAGCTGAATGAAATATGCAGCAGAAAATACACGAAAGACAACGCCGGTCATTAAAAGAAATAATAAAGAACCTGCAAATAAATATCTTCAACTCAAAAAGACACAGTTGATGCTTTTGGTCTTTGCAGCCAGACTTTCATCGCAATGTCCTCATCCATTCTTGTGGACACCACAATTCATTCGTGTTCCCGTCCACACACATGGCTCCAGGAGACCACAAATACCTTTTTTTAAATTCGTCTTTTTTTTTATAAATTATCAAAACTTCGAATAAACAACAAATTCAAAGAAACGTTAAAATTATTAATATTTTGACGGATTATTTTGATTGACAATATATTTATTGGCAGTGCTGCCAAATTTGGTAACAACATACCTGGGTTACAATTTAACTCAATTTCGTGGTCAATTTCGATGAAATTGTGATTGGTTCCTAATTTCATTTGAAAGAATTTGTATGGTTAAATTAAGCAATTTCAACTCAATTTCAGCCGAAATTGAGAATATGCTCGAAATTGTGCAGTTTCGGCCCAGTGCGAACGTACTATAACACTCTATTTTTGTAGCATTTTGATCGAGTTTTGTTAAGATCGGTTAACACTCAATATCGGTTAACAATAGTTCCCATAGAAAATCATATACACACAAAAAAAAAAGCAAAATAGCTCGACTAACAGTGAAAACAGCTTAATACCATACAACAGACGAGTTTCTTCAATTTAACAGTCTGCAATGTTAAATTAACTGTGAACTGATTGAGTAAAACCATTATTTTATCAACAGTTCAGACTGTTAGTTTGAAAAACTGGACTGTTGGATGGAATTTAACCGTTTCACTGTTAATTTTTTCTGAGTGTAAAAAATTAATGAAACCACTGTTAACAACACAATTAGCGCACAGAAATCAAAAATTTCTAAGTACGTTTATGCTAAGAAAATGTCAAATTTTCGAATGTACAGTCGTGTACATAAAATAGCAGCGATTTGTCTTATACTATGAAAGTGTAATAATTACATATTTAAATACTTCCAATAGAGTGGCTTGTTTCTTGTTGTTAATTGCAGGAAAATCCCACTATAACTGTATACGCGAGCTCAAAAAAAAGAGGTTAATTTTATTTTATGAGATCATTCGATCGCGCACTTGCAAGAAGAGCTGTTTATAATAATAGCAGCAATATTAAATTGTCCTCTTTGTTGCAAAACTAGTTTATTTTATACTGACGACAAGTAAGCAAATATTTATTTAATAATATCGTTTGAAAATCATTTAATTCATTTCATGCAGTTATTTCCAAAATAATTTCAAATGCCTAAATGACTTTAAAGAGCATCCGCACAAATCGAAAAATAGTGAAAATGGTAAATCAAGATCCGCAAATCAGTTCTAAAAAAAATAAAAGAGGATCTTAAGCTGTCTATTAGTTCAGTGACAGTAAGAACCCGTTTACTGGAAGCTAAACTGGCTGAACGAAGCCCCCCAAAAAGTACCATTATTGTCAAAAAGCACGTTATAAAAAGATTAACTTTCTTCGAAGCATACCTGGAGTGACCTATCGAAAAATGCCGAAACATTCTTTCGAGCGATGAGAGAAAAATAGTTATTTATGGATCAAAAGATCGTCGGCAATACGTAAGAATATCAGTCAATATGAGCAGTATACTGCTCATGATCCAAAATACACCGTTAAATCATTAAAACATGGTGGCACTAAGTTTGTGGTTGGGGCATGTTTATCCTATCATGGCGTTGGGCCTATATATCCGATAAGCGGAATCATGGATCAGTTTTTTTATTTTGAGATACTTTGAGAAACTATGCTTTCGTTTGCTAAGTACAATATGGGTATAGCAGGAGCTTAGAGAAATAGTGAGTGAGTCCTGGTATGCAATACCGATTGAGAAATGTCAGAAGTTAGTAAATTCTATGGAACGCAGATGTATCGCAGTCATTCAAAATGTAGGCAATGCTACTGAATATTACATAATTGTTAAATTACAAATAAAGTTTATAATTAAAAAATATTAATGTTTTTCAATAGTTTCACCAATTTTTTTCCTGATTTATAAGCGCTGCTATTTTTGTGAACAACATCCATTTTGATTTTTTTCTTTACAAAAAGTATTTCTAATAATAATATAGAAGTTTTTAGTTTGTTGTACTAGAAGTATAAGAGCTAAAAGCCACTTCATTTGTACTAGTAATATAAGAGCTAAAAGCCACTTCATTTGTATTAAAATTTTTAATAAAAACATATTACTTACTTACTTACTTATCTGGCGCTTACAACCGTAAGTCGGTGTTGGCCTCGTATAAGAAATGCGCCAGCCATTTCTGTTCTGTGCTTGCTGGCGCCAGTTGGAAACACCAAGCGTGGTCAGGTTATCCAACACCTGATCCTTCCAACGAAGATGTGGGCGTCCTCTTCTGCGTTGACCACCACCGGGCACCGAATCGAATATTTTTTTCGCTGGAGCGTCGTTTTCCATTCGCTCAACATCACCTAGCCAGCGGAGCCGCTCAATTTTAATGCGCTTAACTATGTCGATGTCAGCGTACAGCTCGTGGTTCCATCGACTTCGGTACTCGCCATTGACGCAGATTGGACCGAAGATTTTACGAAGGATCTTTCTCTCGAAGGCTCCCAAAATCTTTTCATCGGAACTGCTCAACGTCCAGGTTTGTGCTGCATATAATAGGACGGGCATGATAAGTGACTTATAGAGCGTGAGTTTTGTTCGTCGAGAGAGGGCTCTGCTTCTCAATTGCCTACTTAGCCCAAAGTAACACATGTTGGCAAGAGTTATCCTTCGCTTTATCTCAATACTAACATCGTTGAAAGAGTTAATGCTGGATCCCAGGTAGACGAAGTCCTTAACAACCTCGAAGGAGATATTGTCAACAGTGACGTGGTTTCCAAGACGCCAGGACTGTTTATTTGTTGACACTAGGTATTTCGTCTTATCTGCGTTCACTGCAAGACCCATTCGACTCCGCTCTTTCGCTAATCTGGAGAATGCTGCGCTGACTTCGCGCGTATTATGGCCAATGATATCGATATCATCAGCATACGCCAGCAGTATAATACTTTTGTAGAATATCGTGCCGCTGCGTCTCAAATTAGCAGCTCGGATGATCTTCTCCATCATCAGATTGAAAAAGTCGCACGATAAGGAATCACCTTGTCTGAAACCTCGTTTGGTATCGAATGGAGGAGTGAGATCCTTCTCGATCTTAACTGTGCTGCTGGTGTTGCTCAGTGTTATTCTGCAAAGACGGATGAGCTTTGCAGGAATACTAAATTCAGACATGGTGGAGTATAGATGATTCCTTATTGGACTGTCGAAGACGGCTCTATAATCGACAAAAAGATGGTGTGTGTCGATTTCTAGGGTCTCTCCAAGATTTGTCGTAGCGTAAATATCTGGTCTATGGTGGATTTACCAGGTCTGAAGCCACACTGATAAGGTCCAATCAGCTGGTTTACGATGGGCTTCTGTCTTTCACATAATACGCTCGACAGGACCTTATATGCGATATTAAGAAGGCTTATCCCACGGTAGTTGGCGCAAATTGTGGGATCGCCTTTCTTGTGGATTGGGCAGAGCACACTGAGGTTCCAATCGTTTGGAATGCATTCTTCCGACCATATTCTGCATAGGAGCTCATGAATGCATTTAAATAGAGCTTCGCCTCCATTCTTGAAGAGCTCAGCAGGTAAGCCATCGGCTCCTGCGGCTTTGTTGTTTTTAAGCCAAGCTATAGCTTTCAAGACTTCACTATTCAGCGGGTCGGGCAGCGGAACTTCAACGCTGTCGTCCACAATTGGGGTTTCCGGGATATCATCTCTATAAGCGGGATTGTTGTCGTCGTCACCATTCAGAAGCCTAGAGAAGTGTTCCCTCCACATCATCAGTGTACTCTGGATATCTGTCACTAGATTCCCATTTTCATCCTTGCAGGAAGAGGCCCCGGTCTTGAAACCATCGGCCAGGTGTCTTATTTTTTCGAAAAATTTTCGGACCTCATTCCTGTCACCATGCATCTCAATTTTCTCGCACTCACGCATTTCTGCTTCCCGTTTCTTTCGCCTGAAAATGCGTCTCTCTTCCCTCCTCTTCTCTTTGTATCGCTCTTTAGCAGCACGCGTTACAACCGACTGCAAGGTGGCTTTGCAGGCGGCAGTGGCGTCGCGACACTCTTGGTCGTGCCACTGGTTTCGGCGAGGGCGGTGATAGCCAATCACCTCTTCGGCAGCCGTACGCATAGAGTGGGAAATATGATTCCACTGCGCGCATATATCGTCGATCGGAGGAGTGCTTTCTTGAAGCAGGAGTGAGAGTCGAGTAGCGAAGTCTTCGGCTGTTTGTTTTGATTGCAGCTTTTCGACGTCTAGCTTTCTCTGTACTGGATTGCGCACATTCTTGGTTGCGCACAGGCGTGTACGGATCTTGGCTGCGACAAGATAATGATCCGAGTCTATATTGGCACCACGGATCGTGCGTACATCTAAAACACTGGAAAAGTGCCTTCCGTCAATCAAAACGTGATCAATTTGGTTACGCGTTTTTTGATCAGGAGACAGCCAAGTTGCTTCATGAATTGAGATGCTTGAATCTAGTGCTACTAACGACCATGTTTCGCGCTGCGGCAAAGTCAATCAGCCTCATTCCGTTATCGGAGGTATTGTCGTGGAGGCTGAACTTTCCGACTGTTGGACTGTTGATGCTGAATCCGCATCAAATTCGTGCTTCTCCGCATGGCCGCTGTAGTAGATATCAGAGGATGCTTGCCATAAGCAACCCTGTCCCTTCCATCTCATTTTTTGGATTGCAGTGATATCAGCTTTGTATCTTTCTAGGATATCTATCAGTTGGATAGAGGCACCATCCCAATTAAGGGTTCGGACGTTCTAGGTGCATATCCGCAAATCATTGTCAGTTATTACGTGGTGGGCTTCAAACCCAACGCACAACCCTTTAAAGGCAGGGGGAGCCCGCTGCTCAGATTAGCCGTCAAACTAACGGTTGCCAGTTTAAAATAAAAACATATATACACACTAAAAATTTTGTATAGAATTTTTACACCGATCGGTGTTCGAGGGAGTCCTACACCGTTCGGTGTTAAAAAACACCGTGTCAAAGTGCTATAATTTAATATCCGAAAGGGCATATTTTTTTCACACCGATCGGTGTAAAAAAGTAAATATCAGATAGGATGTTTATTTTGTACCCCTGTTAGGTGTTTATTTAGAAAGAGAGAAAGAGAGAGAGGTGTAATTTCGGTGTAATAATCGATTTTTACGATAAAATAGACAAATATTTTTAATTTAATGAGTTTTTTATTAAATTTTTCTCTGAGAACAATACTTTCGAGTATACATATACATATATATTATACTACCATAAATTATTAAAAGCAATAATTAACATATTTATAAATTTGTATATTTTTATCACATATGTATTAAATGAATTATTTTTTTAATTATTTATTACAAAAAAGAGGCATTTCAAATTTTATTTGGACTTGCTTTCGAACTCCGCCTAGACATTTTCACAAAAACTGCAACAGGATTTTCACAAAAACTTCACAAATAATTCACTTAACTAAGCACTAAAGCACTACAGTTTAATTTTTAGTTTAAATATTTTTTTCTTTAATTAATAGCTCACTTTCAGTCATAGAAACTTCAACTTTTAATTTATTTGGCAATGATAATGTGATTTCAATGTTGCTCTTCTTCATTGCCTTTCATATTTCACACCGATCGGATAAGTTCTTTATTTCACACCGGATAAGCGGTGTAAATTAACACCGTTCGGTGTAAAACATGTAAATATCCGCTCACCGGTGTGAATTTATCTTGAAAATTTTTTAGTGTGTAATACAAAAATGGCTTAAAAGTTCTTATTTATTTTATTTATATTATTTTTAAGAAAATCACTGTTTTTTTACTGTATTTTTAAGAAAATAACAAAATCATCTGGTAATGCTTAGTGTTGCCGTAGCTCAAAACTTAAAAGGCAGCTCTCGTAGTTTTAAAACTCAATGTTACATAACAATGAAACCCAGTTTGGAGTTGCCACTAGGTGATGTCCTCTTACTAGGAAACTGGAACGGGCATAGGGCGTGTGGCTCCACCTGCACATGAAAAATGTTTAATATAGAATAGCTTTGGAACTAAATGTAGCATAATAACGAAATTCAGTAAAGAGTAAATAATGGCCCAGAACTTACGCCCGATAAAAGAAATGGCAAAAAAGTCTGATTTTTCATAGCATCGAATTTTGGAAAAAACGACCAAATTTGAAATGGCAATTGAGCCCGAAAGAAGGAAATTACGCCCGAATGGTTTGGAAATTAAGCCTGAAAAAAATGGAAATTATGCCCGAAATTTTCAGATGTGTTTCGGGCTTTATTTCCAAATTCTTCGGGCGCAATTTCCGTGATCCAGATTCAATATAAGACTGTGACTTGAACTAAAAAAAAACAAAAACCGACGGGGCAGGGGTAGGGGCAGGGGTAGGGGCCGGGGTGGTGGGTGACGCGAGCAATCCGCCACGATACGTGTGATCAGCTGCACTGCGATGTTATTCCATGAACAAGGATTTCATGGACATTATGTCCGAATAAGGTCCAAATTGTATTTTTTTTTTATGATAAAATAACACTTAAAAAAAAACAAAAAAACATAACAAGGTTCCGATAATGGATTCTGGTAGAGGGGACAAAAAACAATACACGTGTATCGGCGTTTTGAAAGTTACGTCTGAGTCTTATTTTAGGGGGGATTTAATTTTACCCCTTTTTGAACATTATTATAGTGAATCGGCATAGGAAATCATGTTATCCTTACATTTTGGGTATAGGATGTGTTATGAGGATTTATGTAAAGTACTACGAGGAATATTTTTGTGCAACATTTTAACCCCCTAACTGCTCAATTTATGGGTAAAACAAGGATGTAATGGGTTAAAATGTTCCACAAAAAAAAATGTATCATAAAATTCTACTATAACAGGCATGTGATAGAAATCTTTTTCGTACGAAATAGCTAGCGAAACCGATTTAACCTGTCTTGAAAGTATACTAAATTTGGTAATTATTCACAGTTTTGCACAAATTTGTGAAGTTCAATTTCACTTGAATTTAATTTAATGAATTTTAACGAATTTAAATAAATTTAACACGTAAAACAAATTTAACACGTAAAACAAATTTTAACAAATTTAAATAAATTTAACACGTAAAACAAATTCGTAGATTTTTTATTTCGGTTTTGTAAGTCTCTGAATACACCAAAGCTAAAAATTCAACTTAAATGCCAGAAATAAGTCAAAACTTAAAATGTTTTAAAGGGTTAATTTCGTACTTATTCAGAATTGATGCTGAAATGTCGCACAAAACTTGGTTTTAGAGGGTTGGTTGTAGTGCGTGGCCGCTATGTCAACGAACTTGGAGACCCAGGTCTCCAATTAAATTTGAATTAAAATAATTTTTCTGTACGGCCGCCATCTCTCAGCAGACAATGGCAAACCTCAGAGAGTATTCAAAATGCCCTGTAAAGCTTCTTGAGAACAAGAACATTCCGTTCATCGCCGTTCGGAGTCGGCGTTAAACATGTAGGACCGGTTCTGGGTCAATTGTGTACAAACTTAATAACACGCAAAACACAATTGATCATAAGAAGCTAGGTCAAAGTCCTTTCAAGGGCTGAAAGGGCCAGTTATTTATTTTTATAGTTATAAAAATTTGTTCAAAGATAAAAGAACATTGTTTGTTAAATAAATAAAATTTAAAAAATAAAAAATATATTGTGTCCACCATATATGTATGTGTAAAAAGCACAAACCTACACACGCCTGATGAAAATATTGAAACACAACATCAACAATATCCAAACGTTAGGTTGTATCGTAAGGTTGCAACGACTACGATGCGACTGCTCAAACATAAACATTGTGTTCAACATGAAAAACAAAAGTAATGGCAGAGCATACGGGATCGTGACGATTGAATCGAAAAATCACTGAACAGAAAATATAAAACGCGCCTAAAGAAGTTATCACTACAAAAATACATACATTAATGCCACAACACTTGAGCTGCCTAGCGCATTACTCCTTATTACTTATACATATGTATCTACGTACAAACTATAAAAAGCACAAACCTACACACGCATTATAAAAATGTTGACACAAACAACAACAAAAAATGCAAACGTTTTTTTGATTGTGTGTAGCAACGACTACGATGCAAGTGCGCACATGTTCGAACATACAAAAGCAGCGGCAGAATCTAAATGTATGCTGACGATTGAATCGAGAAAATCACTGATCAGAAATTACCAAACGCGCCTAAAGAAGTTATCACTTCAAAAAATAAACTGAAAACGAACTAACACCCCTGTTATGGATTTTCATACGATACACGATAGAAGTTTGTAAACGTATCGTAAAAATCTAGCTTTCGTATTATCATTTTCATACGGCCGATAGATAGACTATTGCGTATAACAGTGATCTTTGTTTACATTTTACTGTGATTTAAGGGAAAACAGCTGGAATTCTCAAACTAAAGTTAGTTCAAGATATTAAAAAGTTTAAAAATAAAATGTTTTTTAAATACGCATTAAGGCGTAGTGAAATGTTTGGGATGAGATTTTCGCTACGAAGCGGGACTGAGAAACTGAGAACATTTTAAGCAACATGGCCGAAGGATTCTGCTCTCCGACGAACCGCCAACTTTTCAAAAATAGCTTTTGATATGAATGCGTTTAAGACATATTGGTTCAAGAGGGTTTTTTGCTCATAAAAAATTAACTATTGTTCTAGATCAGTGATGGGCACACACATACTATCACATACTTTGCTTGTGTGTGAAGCAGAGAAAAACGAAGATCAACTTGCCGGTTGCCAGTTTTACACTGAAAAAACCATTCAACTGTCGAAAAGAAAAGATGTTGGTTGCTTCTTTAGTATATAATTTTATTTAAACTTTTTTATAAACATATTCACTTATACAAATAATACAAAAAATATACAGAAAATAATAAATATACATATGTATAAACAAAATAAGCTAACAAATTAAGCTAACGTCGGAATAAGGGAATATTTTCGCAAAGCCTCAAAGTTTCATTGCATTTTTCACCAAAACATTTTAAAACATCTGATGTTAAATTTTGAAAAAAAATACCGTCGTCAAATGGGCAGCAAAGCTTTGGCAAAGCCAAGGCTACGGTATATGATGCTTTTTTTAGAGCCAAATTGTTAATTTCATTCAATGGATGCCTTTCCTGATGATCACTATGAGCCTCATCTACCATAGAATTGGCAGTTAGCCCACCTTTATCAACCATAAATATTAAAAAAAATTTTACTTTTAACTCTAAAATTTTTGTTGTTCGTTCACCCCCCGTTAACTTAGTAAACTTTTCATGACTAGAGAAAAAATGTCTTCTTAAACAAAACATATTATTGCGACTCATAATGCGATAACAAATCATGCATTGCAAGTCACCATCATCGTTTTCCATAAAAAAGAAATCATTTTCCCACTCTTCAGGGGACATTTTTCTCTCTGTATTTTAAAAAATTGCGCAGCGAAGTCTTAACTTAGCAAGTGCTGAATATCAACTGAATTGATTTGCTTAGCGAAAATGAAAACAAAGCAACAGCCGAACGCATACGATCGAAAGACACACGAAGGAGCTTATAGAGTACTTGTGTCGACGTCGCGCAAGCAGCATTTTGTTTCAAAACACGCGTGTTTGATAATTTAAATTGTGCCCTTCGCTGTTCTAGATCAATGCTGGATTGTGATAAGAAGAAATGACGTCACTTAATTTGTACTCGTGTTCTGGGGCAATTATCCTAAAAATCAGTATTTTGCGTTCAGAAACCTCAGGGTAGGGCCTTAGTGGGTGAAAAAAAAAATTTTAAAAAACTATGTAATTAAAGTGTACACACCAATGTATTCTTTTTACATTAAATACTACAACTCCATTATATATATATTACTACAACCCATATGTCTTAAACGCATTCATATCAAAAGCTAGTTTTGAAAAGTTGGCGGTTCGAAATTCGTCGGAGAGCAGAATCCTTCGGCCATGTTGCTTAAAATGCTGTAAGTTTTCAGTTTCTCAATCCCGCTTAATAGAAAAAAATTTCACTACGCCTTAATAAACCAGCCTTATTCCAGGATCCGTCGTAGCTGTGATTTTCTTTCGGATTCGTAAATTTGTATTCTACGATCCGAATCGTTACGTCGTATTCGAAATTCGTAACATTGTTATTCCACGTTCCGAACGCATCAACATTTGACAGTTGTTTTTGCGGATTTCTTACGACAGGTTTCTATTGGCGGAATTAATTTTGAACAAGAATTTTAAAGTATAATTTTTGTAGAGTTCATGTGTGAATTGTGTGTTTTCTTTGGAAATAAGCTGCATTTAGGAAAAAATGAAAGTATTTTCATTTAAATCACCAAAAAAAAATGTATTGTCTATTTTTATAGGTCAAAAACAACAAACAGAAACCAATACGTGCGTTTGGTCAGCTTAATGACTAAAAGCCCAGATTTGGCGCAGGGATTTAGCAAGGACTTTCCAACTCCATGTTGGTAGCCACCTTCTGCTAAAAATCTCAATAATGCCATTAACTGCGATATAGGTGTTAATGCTGAACAGTTACGACTGGCAGGAAGCTCATCTTCAAAAATGTTTAAAACAAGCCTGAATGCGGGTTTATTTAAGCGGAAATTTTTTTTAAACCTACGGATTTAAGGAGAGTAAAATTAAAAATGGGCATTAATTTTTTTTTTGTTTTTTGTTCAAAACCGAAACCCCTTTCACTCAATAAATTTTGTGAAAATTAACCAAAACATGACGCAATCAATTGATTTAAGCCGCAAATGTTTTACAACGTTTCTTATTTAGACGTTAGAAAATGTTAATTACACCAAGTCATGGTGTAATAATAATAAGGTGTTAGTAAATTTTACACTTCTCTCTCAAAATGGTAAATTTTTTCGCCCCGCTCCTGTCAAAAACAGCTGATGGTGAATTGGAATGAAAATAAATCAGCTAACGTGCAGTTCGTCGAAGCTCAATGCCATGAACACTTCTTTTGATGACTATTATCAGTTGAGGTTGAACATTCTTTCATGGCATTCGATATTTTCTTGAAGCAGTCTATGTGAATGCAAGACAATTTGCATGCTGGCCAAAGCTGGCACCTTCCATCATGTTGGTGGCACCTTCCAGCGGACGTTTTCGATAAAATGACAAAACCATTAATTGACGAACTTGGCAAATGGGCGAAGACAACTGCAATAACTTTTTGTCAACACAACACGACACAATTAATTGAATTAAATATTTATTTAAACTTTATTCGCACAATAACCTATAAAAACTATAACACATCATCATCTAGCAACTCAAACAAATAACACAATTTGACAACTATCAACGGCTCCTCTCTTTCGCTCACAATTTTTTACAGAAAGAAAGCTATTGTTGGTGTTGTCAAAAATTCACTAACACCTTATTATTATTTCACCATGATTACACCATGCACCAAGTCAACACAATCACAAACTTGTGTCCAGAAATGTCGAAAGGGTATTAAATGCGTTTTGAAAATAATTTTTTTTCACTTCTGTAATCACTTATTTTACAGTTCTTCTTCTTCTGAAGTAATTCTTTTAAAACACAATTTATGTGACACTTTTTAAACGCTTAATTTATCACTTCTTTTAAAGTTTCTTGTCTTCTGTCAAAAACAGCAGTGTTCGAATTTTCGAAATTAAATTTCCATGAGGCAACGCTCCGCATCGTTCTGTTCGGATCCTAGAATAGCAAATTTTTCGTATTCGTAGCGTAGTCTTACGTTCGTAGATTTATTACGACGGATCCTGGAATAGGGCTGACATGTTTCCGATTACATCCATTGAGTTCTATATTAGTGGCGAAAGCGATGAGATTCGAATAGAGGTTCTGGAAAGAAGAGAGTTGAGGGATGCTTGTTGCACAGTCAACTCAATAACAAATTTTTCGTCAGTACAACAGCAACAATTTACATTACACAACATCAGACCATATATCAAGCCCCGCAAATTACCAGCCAATGCAAGTATGCGTGAATACAAATCAAAAACCTTGGCGCGACCGCTCTCTTCGAAGTTCAATGCTAGTAGAGCTAGATTAAACAAAACAATAATTTCATGCTAGCGGAAAGTTGGCTCTTAACTTTCAACACATTACGTCGTCGGCAACGCACAAAAATACTTGTCAACTTTTTGTAACATCCATCTAAATTCTTTGTTTCTTTTAAAACTAATAAACAATCCACTAAGAAATCTTTTTCATTTTCTTTTTGGGTACTGGAAAAAGCTCCAGTGCTACACATCTCTGTTTGTCCTTCGAGCCGGATGAACCGGATTTTAAATAATTTTAAAATTTTTTTAACATCGGTTTTCTTTAAATTATGTCAGACAAAGAAGATACGCAGCGCGGTACTTTGCAGTGTACAGCGGAGATACAAAATGTTCGTATTAAAATTCTTCAACGACAGCAGGTTCTGAAGAGTATTCACACATTGAAGGAAAGTTCATGCCAACTAGCTGAGTTGACAGCACATTAAATTGATGCCCAATTGTCGCTGATTGACTGCCACTATGATCGGTTTGTCTGTTTGTCAGGCGTAGATAGAAATGTTGGATGAGTCTCTAATTGAGGCCGATCATCCCACCTTTGAAAACTCATATTTTGAGGTTAAAGCTCTACTCATCTGCACTGCGAATGAGCGAGGCAGAAAACACACTCACCAGTTCTCGGATGGCTCCACATCCTGTGGCGTGATCTTATCATCGTACCTTATAAACTTACCAAAGCTCCAGCTAACCAAGTTCAGTGGCTTACATCGAGAATGGTTAGATTTCCATATGTTTTCTGTACTAGTGCATTTTAATTCCGATTTATCAAATATTGAGAAGTTCCAGTACTTAACATAAATGACAAAGCAGCAAGGCTAATTGAGTCGCTCGAAGTCACAGGCGCAAACTATTAAAAGGCAATGGATTTGCTTACTGTCAGGTATGACAACAAGCGCTACATATTCCAAACTCACCTCCATCACATTTTTGAAATTCAAAATGTTACTAAGCCGAGTGTCTCATCATTACGAGAGTTGGTAGATACAGTCAATAAAATTGACACGTGTAATGCAATCATTGGCATCAAGAGTTCAAATTGCTGACGGGATATTTCTGCACTTAGTGGTGTCGAAATTGGATCGGAAAACACAAGCAAAATGGGAAGAGGAAATTTCAACTAAATCTCCAACTCAATTACCGGTATGGGAAGATATAGCTGCCTTTCTTGAAAGTGGCTGCCAAACTTTCGACATTGAGGGAAATAAGTCTACATTCAAACAACAATCATCTTCATCACGTTCATCGTCATCCTTCCGTCATCCTTCATTTTTCTAACGCTCGTCCATCCTCGAGAAGCCATACAAACCAACCTAACACGTCATTTGTTGCTACGAACCAACAAAAAACTCGATGCAAGTTCTGCAATAGATCAACCTCCCATAATCCTTTTCAATGTCCAAAGTTTCAAGAACTAGATGCAGACTAGATGAGAGACAATCTCTTACGAGACGCCTTAGACTGTGCATTAATTGCTTGCGTCCCAACCATTTGTCAAGTATGTGCCCCTCGTAGAAGAGATGCTAGCATTGCAGAGTAAGTCACCATACGCTCTTGCATAGAGGTGATGCAAACTCAACAAAACCACAGGCATCGCCTGCAGAGGCTTCAAGCAGTATTAAACCCATTACAAATTCATTGACATCGCTTCAGGTATCGCAAGTGAAAGGTGAGGTTTTTCAGACGCAAGTACCAAGGCCTACGGAGCATGCGTCTATGCAGTTTCCCGTCGACCTCGCAGCAAATACTCGTACTTACTGTTTGCAAAACCACGAGTGGCACCAACCAAGGTTGCCAGTTATGTGGGAAAAATCCCATTCGTGGTCATTTTTAATTGCCTTCGGGATTTTTTTTTTGTTGGGAATTCCCATGGTATTTTTGAATTCAGCCTGGTATTTTTTAATTAGCGTGGGAATTCAGTGTGGTATTTTAAATTGCCGTGGGATTTGGGAATTTTTTCTCAAAATGATTTTTTTTTCACATTAATTAAGCGAAAACTTCATATGAAATCATTGCCATTATACGCATAAAACGCTCTGTTTGCACAACGATTTTATGTCGTAAGTTACTTATGTAAAATCCTTTAAATTTTTGTTGCATATGGGATTTATTGTGGTATTTTTTAATGCGTATAGGATTTTTTTTGGGATTTTTAAATGCATATGGGATATTAGGTGGTATTTTTAAAAAGCGTGGTACTTTTGTGGTAATTTTTAATGATTGTTGGATTTTTTGTAAAATAAAATAAATAAATAACTGGCCATTTCAGCCCTTGAAAGGACTTTGACCTAGCTTCTTATGATCAATTGTGTTGTGCGTGTTATTAAGTTTGTACACAATTGACCGAGAACCGGACCTACATGCTTAACGCCGACTCCGAACGGCGATGAACGGAAGGTTCTCGTTTTCAAGAAGCTTTACATGGCATTTTGATTACTCTCTGGGGTTTGCCATTGTCTGCAGAGAGGTGACGGCCGTACAGAAAAATTATTTTAGACCCAGTTCAAACCTGGGTCTCCAAAGTTCGTTGACATAGCGGCCACGCACTTTAACCAACTATGCCACGGACGCCACATTTTTTGTGGTATTTTTTATTTGTGGTGGAAGTTTTTTGTTTACTTTTGCCGTGGTAATTTTGGGGGTATTTAATTATGGTACTGTGGAAAAAAGGTAATTTTCGTGGGAATTTTCCGAATTTTAACTGGCAACCTTGGCACCAACAAAAGAAATCAGTTTACCGAGATTGGAGCTCTGCGCTGCCTTGTTGCTGTCAGAGGTGCTGAAGCCTTTGATTGAACTACGCGGAACAAGACATGCAAAAACCTCACCTTAATTACAACCCTAAAGCGAAAAAAGGAATTCTGCATGCCATTAGATGACATGCTTCCCAAAAGCCGCTTTTAACAAAAACTTCATCGTAGTTAGCCCCCCCAGATCCATTTGGGAACACGAGAAACTAAGCCCGTCCGAAAACGACCTTGTGTGGTACACAGATGGCTCCAAAATGGAAAGGTACGGGAGGAGGGGTCTTTGGAGAACACTCCAATAAGAGCCACTTCTTCAGTGAAGATCTATTTACCACAATCTTTCAACCGGAAATCCTTGCCATTAACAGATGTATCAGACTGAACTGTCTGAACAATGTTAGGTGCGAATCAATTTTCGTCTTTTCTGATAGTCAAGCTGCCCTTAAAGCTCTGACATTACCCATTATAAAATCCAAGCTAGTGTTGGAGACTGTCAACGTCCTCAACGACCTGGCTGCGCAAAACAACAAAGTTACTCTACAGTGGATTCCTGCCCACTGTGGTTTTGACGGGAATGAAAGAGCAGACTCCCTAGCCAAACAGGGAGCAGCATCACCACTCATAGGACCGGAACCGTTCTGTGGGGTTGGTAAGAATCTCTTTAAGCAACATCTCAAAACAACCTCATTCCGCGAATCTCAAGACATCTTGAAGAACTGCTTAGGACAGATGTGCACTAAGCAAATATTTCCAGAACTTTCTCCCAAGAAATTTCGAAATTTCTTATCAACTTAGGGAAGAAATACTTAAAGATGATGACCGGAATTATAACTGGACACTGTAAACTAAAGAAACACCTACAAAAAATGAATCTCGCTACTGATTCATTATGTAGATTATGCCTTGAGGGTGGAGAAACCTCCAGACATATTATCACTGAATGTCCAGCTCTTCTCTATATAAGAAAGAGAATCCTAAATAGCGAAATAGTCTCACAAGGACACCTTGCGATCCTCAACCTCGAAAACATACTATGTTTTCTGAAAAAAACTAAAGCAAACGAGCTGCTTTAAGCAAAGAAAAGGTATGGCACAATAGGCATCACAGATGCCGCAGTGCCAGAGCTGAATTAGCTCGCCGCAAACATATCTATCTCGTGTGGCACATATATTAGTACACTTGTAGAAGTGTAGCAGTGTTGACCAACCCTGGTAGCCTCAACGCCACAAGAACTATCAGATCAAAGTCGGCAACAAATAGTAATGCTTTCTACAAATGATGCAGATATCATCTTCGGTCACAAATTTATCAAAAAATGTTTGTTAAAAAATAGAGAGAAGTAACGGATTCATTGTAGATACCAGCCTACAGCACCACTGGATCATCTAAAACCAAAAAATCCAAATGCTTTCTTTAGTTTATTACTTTATCTCTCCATTCACGTCGAGTTTTTTTAATTTTAAAATTTTTAAATTTTTGGCAACATTTTGAAGCCAAAATGACGATTTTTGACGAAAAATCTACCTATTTGTTATTGTAAAATTGTTAGTAATTAAAAATTAGTAATAAAAAAATGTAGAATATGTGTACAAAATTTCAAAACGATCGGTTCAGTAGTTTTTTTCTGTAGGCTGGTCACCGACTTTAAAAATTACATGTTTGGGAAAATCGATTTAAAGTTTTGTACACTAAGCAACACTTAGTTGGAGGTACGGTAATTCAACCTACTATAACTTCGTTAGTTTTGGTCCGAATGACCTAAAAATTCAATACAATATTCTTCAGATGTTGTACTTTCAGAAACAAAAATAAAAAAATAAAAAAAAAATGAAAAAAAAAGTTGTCAAACCTTACCCCTTTGATTACCCCTTATACTCCTTAATAAGAAAAGATGTCGGTAAAATTCAGACAAGACCGATCTCCGTTGAAGAAATTAATGACACGTTGCTGCTTGTTCGTCGCAGAGTTCAGAAAATCGAATTTAATGATGACTACAAGAGTCTTCAGAAGAATCAGACAGTCAGTAGCAACTCCAAGCTGAATCCACTGTCACCATTTCTTCATAACGATCTGATTTGAGTAGGTGGCAGAATCAAAAACTTAACGCTATCATATTATTCTAAACACCCGATTTTATTACCCAGTTCACACCCCTTCGTTAACGCAATTATCAAAAATTTCATCGACAACAACTTCATGCTGGCAGACAGACACTTCTTAATATTCTTCGCGATAAATTTTAAATTACACAGCCCGACAGGCATTTTGGTGCCGGAGATTTTTCAGCTGATTATAGACTAGTTTGGTTTCTTGATTTCAAATATGGACTCAGTTTTTCTCCACCAGCTCGAGTTTTTGAGTTATAGACAAAAACATGAAAATCAGTTCTTTTTCTGATAAGTTTGCTATATCTATTACACTGATTTACCGATTTCTATAACGATGACGAATTTCGTAAAACTGTGAAATTATATAATAACTATATAATTATATATAACTATAACGTAAAATTGTGAAATTTTTTCCACTTTGTCGATATCTTCAAAACTGTCAAAGATATTGTAATTTTATGTGCAAAAATTCGTAAAATCGTAATACAAATCGGTAGATCAATGTAATAGATATAGCAAAATTATCAGAAAAAGAACTGATTTTCATATTTTTGCCTATAACTCAAAAACTCAGCTGATGGAGAAAAACGGAGTCCATATTTGAAATCAGCAGCCAAAATGCATTCGGGATTGACTATTGAGAACTCTGCACCTTTTATAAGGTGTCATTTTGTAACTCAGTGTTATCAATGGCACAATAAAAAAACAAATAAAAAGGATAATTTGTTGCCAATCATCTCCCATCGAGCACGGTCAACTTTTTTCTTCACGCGAGTAAATACTCTTTCTCACGGTCGTTGTGTTTAATTTGGATATCGTTCTGCCTTGTGACCGGTTTCTCGGTACATTAAAGTAAGCATGGTTCACGATCCCGGCGAAAGGGATCAAAACTATTTTGCCATCTTAAATGAGGCGCCAAAAAGAAAGAAAGTCAACATAGACAGTTCAAAAGATTTTCCAATTTTGCAACAATCAAAAAGATTGAAAAGTAATAATTGTCCAAAATTCATTATTATTAAAAATGTAAATGAGGAAAAGCCTATTAAATCATTTAATATTTTTTCTGTAGCAAAAGCATTAGAAAGCATAACATCTGAACAAACAATTAAAACGTCTTTCACAAGAGAGGGACATCTTCTAATATTAACAAAAAGTGAATGCCAGACAAATCGTTTTCTTAAAGCCAAACAATTATCAAACCTATGCAACATTACGGTTTCGTTGCACCCTACACTAAACACGTGCAAAGGTGTCGTTTACTCAGAGTATCTTGCTCAACTTTCAGAAAATGAAATAGTGGAAGGCCTCAGATCACAGCATGTAACAGAATGCAAAAAAATTACTAAATTCAAAGATGGAAAAGTGATTAATACTCCTTTACACATACTATCCTTTAACCTCTATGACCTTCCTTCTGATTTGGAGGTTGCATGGATCAAAGTTAAAGTTCAGCCATACATACCTTCTCCCATGCAATGCAAAAACTGTCACTTGATCGGTCACACCAAAAAACATTGCAAAACCGAAAAAAAATGTTTCGTCTGTTCCACTAGCGAGCACGATCCAACTCCCTGCACAAAAGTAGAGTGCGCTAACTGCAAACAACAACATCGATCCAACAACAAAGAATGCCCGACTTACAAAAAACGACACTCAATATTAAAATATAAAACAATAAACAAATGTACATTTCGCGAAGCTACTTTTGCAATAAACGACCAGAAAACTTTTGAATCCACAAATAATGTTGTAATCGAACAACTTAATGATGCTATTGCTATTAAAAATAAAACTTATAATCGCGAACACAAGGAAATCAATTCGAACCAAAAACTTCTTCATATTAATCAAAACAACTCAGAGCTTAAAACCGCTACTCCAATCACAGAAAAAAACCAATATAAAATTTCACAATCACATTTTGATACACACTCGTTACAAAAAACTACACCAAAAACAAACAAAACAGACACTTCGCTTCCAAATATTCCGACTCTCTCCTTCTCTACACAAACAAGCTCTTTCTCCAAGCAATACACATCAACTAACACAACAACTGAAACCAAAAATACCTCAACTCAAAAAACAGACACTTCTCTTCCAAACATACATACATCTTCCAGAAACTCTTTTACTGATCAACACCATACCGAAAATAAATATCAAGTTATAAGCTCAGATTCCGAATCTGAAATGCAGACTCAATAAAGTCCTTGCATTTGTATATCTTATGTATACATTTGTCAAGAATACTTATTATTTAAATATTATTATTCCATTATTTTTTAACTATGGTTCTTAGTCTCCTTCAATGGAACCTAAATGGATACTATAATAACTATAATGAGCTTCTTCTTTTAATCAATAACAAACAACCTGACATCATAGCTCTTCAAGAAACTCACTTGCTTGCATACCCACATCACTCATCTATACCCAAAAACTTTTCTCTTTATCACAAGAACGATGCAAATGTAAATCTTTATGCAAAGAGAGGAACTGCTCTCTTAATTTCCAACAACATTCAACATAAAACTATTTATATAAATTCAAACATTCTTTGTACTGCAGTAGAAATTGAGGCCGATAAAAACTTCATTGTAATGAGCATTTACTCGGGGCCAAACGAAAGTCTTACTGAAGACGATCTGCATGATCTTCTTCTTTCCGTTAACAAACCTCTCTTGCTTCTAGGCGATTTTAATGCTTGGAGTCCCTTATGGGGATCTAATAATTACAACGCAAAAGGCAGAACGATATCTAATTTTATTAACAACAGCAACATGATTCTTTTGAATGGTAACTCACCTACACACTTTTCCACACACTCTACGTTTACCAACATTGATCTTTCAATATGTTCACCACCCCTTAATCTATCTTTTTCTTGGTCTGTCCAGAAAGATCTTCATGGAAGTGATCACTTCCCAATATCAATTAAACTTTTTTCTACAAACAAAAATGCCAATGGCCCTAAGCCAATTAAATATAAAACAGAAAAAGCAGACTGGGAGAAGTTTCAAAAACAAGCCTTAGAAAAAATCAATATTGACAACTTGCGAAAACCAAATATTAATCAATATGTTTCCCTTTTTCAAAAAAGTATTATTAGTTGTGCCAATAACTCTATTCCGCGAACTAGCAGTGTAACGCCAAAGAAACAAGTATGCTGGTGGAATAGCCACATCGCTACTCTTCAAAAAGAAAAACAAACTTCTTGGATACATTTCAGACGTCATCCAACAACAACAAACTTACTAATCTTTAAAAAAGCCAATGCTAGTTTCAAAAGAGGAGTGAAAATTGCAAAAAGAATTTCTTTTGTCAACTTCACTAAAGATATCAATCCATCTACAACTTCTAAGTTATTATGGAATAAAGTTCGTGCACTTTCAAATACCAACACAGCCACAACTATCAAATATCTTAAAACGTCAAATGAATCCACTATCAGCGATCCAAAAGATATCGCAAACTTCTTTGCGAAAAGTTGGTCAGATTACTCTCTGGACGATAATTTTAGCAACATCTTCGTTCAAAAAAAACAAAGCTTTCCAAATAGAATAAACGTAACCTATCAAATTACCCACCGTGCTAAGCAAATTGAATGTCCAATTAATATGTTAGAGCTACAATCTTGCCTCAACTCATTGAAAGGCTCTACCCCAGGATACGATAAAATCTCATATCCTATAATTAAAAACCTGCCTTACAATGCAAAAATAGTACTCTGCGATATATCTAACCGAATTTTTTCTACAGGTATTATACCGCAACAATGGAAAGTAGCCACCATCGTACCCATTCCGAAACCAAATAAATCAAAGAACACTACTTCAGGTTATAGGCCCATATCACTGCTTTCATGCTTTAGCAAAGTCTTGGAAAAAATAGTAGCAAAAAGACTTGTCTGGTTTCTCACCGAACAAAATCTATTATCGCACAAACAATCAGCGTACAAAAACGGGAAAAGCACAATGGACTCGCTTCTCACCCTAGACCAAGACATTTGTGATGCTTTATCCACAAAAAACCACCTTTCACTCCTTTCAATAGATGCAGAAAAAGCTTTTGATAGAGTTGGGTTTCATTCTATTATCGACAAACTTTTGCAATGGAAACTTGGTGCTAGTATTGTAAACTACATTAAAAACTTTTTATTAAATAGAAAAATTCGCGTAAAAGTCAACCAAACCTTTTCAAATATCTGGCCATTAGAAAACGGCATCCCACAAGGATCGCCTTTGTCTGTAATACTCTTTTTAATCTCTTTTGACAACCTCTGTAAAATAATAGATGAACAAAAATTTTTTAAACACACCATCTATGCAGATGATCTTTACATATATTGTAAAATAAATGATTTCTCTACACTTATTGAGAAGTCAAATGAACTTTTTTGTTCCCTATCCGATTGGGGTAATTATAGTGGATATAAGATATCAATTGAAAAAACAAAGCACTTGCATATATGTAAAAAAATTAATTGTAGTAACACACTAATCAACATTAACAATGTTAATATACAAAATGTACAATCTCATAAGATTTTAGGTTTAGTATTTAACAACAAGCATCTCTGGAATTGTCACATAGATTATTTATGCAAATCACTAGCAAATAGGCTTAATATTGTAAAATGTATGAGTAACATTAAGTTAGAATGTAATACAAATTCCTTGATAGAAATTACAAAATCCATCATTCTTTCAAAAATTGACTATGGTTTACCTATATTTGGGTCAACATCGAAACGAAACTTACAAAAGGTCAAAAGTATATACCATTCAGCGGTTCGTCTGGCATTAGGAGCTTTTCGATCTACGCCCATCGTCAACATTCTTACTGAATCTGGACTTCCGACAATAGAAAATCGTAGAAATCAACTGACTGGAAGAATCGTCTTCAAAATAATTAATTCAAAAAACTCTCAAATACAGCAACTGGCCGATAAACAACTTAAACGCAAACGCATTCCAAAAAAACCGTCAACATTATACAGAGTGGTCCAATTCGCCAAACACAATAACATTATTATGGCAATGGCTAAAAGCACATACCTACGTGCACCTCCCTGGCATCTGTCTCCTGCAAGCATCATTCTATCCCTCCATGAATGGTCAAAAAAGGGAACAAACCCAGAAATATTCCAACAACTTTTTCTAGATTTACGCAGCCACCACAGTGATTGGAAGATGATCTACACTGACGGATCAAAAACAACATCAACAACTGCTTTCAGTATCGTTAACGAGGATAACGAAATATTATTTCTCGGGTCACTGCCCTGGTATGCGTCAATATTTACTGCCGAAGCCTACGCTATTTTGTATGCAGCAAAAATTGTACAAAAATCAAGGCATAAATTTATTATATGCTCTGACTCGTTGTCCACTATTCAAGCAGTCAGTAACGTCAGCAACAATAATCCCACCATAACACAAATTCGCGATATTCTTATTAAAAAATCATCAATTAAACTCTTATGGGTTCCGGGACATGTAGGCATAAAAGGTAATACCACAGCCGATGCAGCAGCAAAGTTTGCAACAATATCGCCTCTTATCACCATTGCTTCTACGAATAAGCATGATATATACCACGCTGTTGACAGCATTGTTTTCGAAGAAAGTAACCCTGAATGGATAAGCTACATTCATCACTACAAAAACATCAATCCAGATCAAGAGACTCCCATCTACGATACATCCATAAGCAGAAGGAAAACAATAGCATATACCCGCTTCCGATTGGGACACACCAGATTAACACATCAACATTACTTCACACGAGAATCTGCTCCACTCTGTCACTTTTGCCTCACTGATACAGTATCTGTACAACATCTAGTTTACAATTGCCCAAATATAGAATCACTTAGATCCGGACTTAACATTCCTCCTATTCATCAACTTCTCTCTTCCGTCTCCTCCACTAATATAAACAAATTTATTTACTTACTAGTTAAACTAAATATTCTTTTTGATATTTGAAAATTTTTTAATTAAAAATGTTTAATGTTAATATATTAGCCGAAGGCCTCAGATGCTTGTTGCTAGTTTTTAATACTTAAAATTGTAATTGTATTACTTTTTTTAAATTTAAATAAAAAAAAAAAAAAAAAAAAGGATAATTCACAACTGCATTATTTGTTACCTCACACGTCCAATAATTTCAGCACAACTGATGGGCTCGTTACCAAGAGATAGACGCCAGCAGATGCTTCCATTCGAATTTACTGGCGTTGACTTTTGCGGACCAATGATGATAACACAGCAGATTCGTGGTCGGTCGCCAATAAAGGTGTACCTTGCCGTTTTTATCTGTTTCACCACAAACAGGTAAGCAGTACACCTTGAGCTTGTACCGGATTTGACAACTGGAGCATTCATAGCAGCTCTGAAAAGATTTATATCGAGAAGGGGAAAATGCCATACAATTTATTCGGACAACGCCATGAATTTTATCGGAGCAAACAGAGAACTTCGTGAACTGCTAGAATCATTCATGTCACAACAGCAAAACGATCTTGTTCAACAGAGCTGTCAGAAAGAAGGTATCTCTTGGAAGTTCATCCCCCCAAGGTCACCTCATTTTGGTGGGCTCTGGGAGAGCGCACGCAGTAAAGCAGTTTGCTGCCAAGCTGAGGCTATTATAAATAATCGCCCTCTGATGCCACTTTCGAGTGATCCAAATGACCTTCGTTCATTGGCACCAGCACACTTTTTAGCTGGCCGAAATCTCACCACTATAGCAGAGTCATCGATAGCCAATGTATACCTCAATCCTTTAAAAAGGTATCAACTAGTTCAATGGATACAGTAGAAATTTTGGGAGCGGTGGCATAAGGACTATTTAAAAGAATTACAACAAAGAATCAAATGGAACATTCAACCGAACGATTTAGTTCTTCTTAAGGATAAAAATACACCGCCGCTGAAATGGCCACTAGGTCGTGTTATCGAGATTATACCTGACTCAAATGGTTACGTCAGAGTCGTCGTCGTTAAGACAGCACAAGGTGAAATAGTGCACAATAGTGAAACGGGTCGTAGCGAAGGTATGAAGCCTTACAATAGAAAATGAAACAACATCAATTAAGTCTTGAAAGGATAATTTTCAAGGGGAGAGGATGTATCGGACTTAACAAAATTATCGATTTTATTATTTTGTCGTCATCGCTAGCTAGAATATAAACTAATAACTTAAAAACTCACATCATAATCGTCGTCACATCTCATCGAAGGTACCGCTCATCGTCATTCTATGCAAAGGCCTATGCATAAAAAAAGATACAGCAGTTTCGACTATGTCGTAACACAAGACTTTGAATTATATAATACTTAAGGTATAATATATGTGTAGCAACCAAAAACAGGAGCTTTTTTCAAAACATTTTTTTAGATATAAGAAATTATTATTTTTTTTTTAAATTTATACAGGTTATTGTACATAAAAAATACTTTATAAAAATATTTTTTTTTAAGAGGGTGCTGAAAATGGCATTGAAAAAAAGACATCCAAAACGGTTCGATGGATATGTCCTTTCCCATATATCGGAAACAAAGAACTCAAATGACATTTTGAAGTATAGATCTTATATTAAGCATCCCCCTTACGCAAGACCCCCGGGGTTTTTTTTTTAATTATGGCGGAAGTTGAAGTAAAAAGTTCAAAAAATAGATACATTTTCGCGCGCTTTTTTGTTTATATAAAAAAAAAAAACAAAAAAAAATAATTACTTGAATTTAGGGGGGATTCTTAAAGGACAAAATAACGAACAAAATGCAAAAAAAAATCATTGAAATTCAACCAGTAGATTTCGAGTTATCTATCGAACCGTTTTAAAAAAACTAGTTTCGAGGAAATAGCGTTTAAAGTTTTTTATTTGTTGTATGGAGCTTAGACATAGGTTAACGAAAACCGTTATAACTTCTGTTTTTTTTTAAAAGCGATTTAAAAATGTGTATGTATATTCTTAAAACTATAAAGAACACATTATACAAAAAAAATTTGCACGTATATTCAGATATCAAACTATAAAACAAACTAAATATATATATATCTGAACTATATTCAGGTACAGATCAAACTATAAAACAAACAACTACAAAGGCAATAGCTATAATAGTAATAGATATAATAATAACATATTTAATAACAATAATAATATGAGAAACAATAATAATCATCAACGACAAAACGCAACTAATAGATTTAATAACACACAAAATAGGGAATATAGGTCACACAATGGCCAAATAATTCGACAAAACAACAGAAACAGGATTGAGCATCAATCGGGAAAAGCAGGTTTCCCCGGTTAATCGAATCGGGGCAATACTTGCAACGAAGACATTAAATTTTGCACACACGAACTGCACAACGAACTTTGTAACACTTAAAATAAAGGATTTTTATATTTTTGTCTCAATTCCCTATTTTGCCTTTTTGTGTTAACTTGCAGCAAGGCTTTGTCGACTTTCAAAGCATTTAAATGCCCCACTTGAGAACTTGAAAATAAAAGAGCGACTAGCGCACTGTTTTTGATTTAATTCAAGTCTGAATTCTTTATTAAAAGATACTGGTATTTATACCAAGATTTTTGGTATTCTTGTTCTTATTCTTGATAATATTCTAATTACAATTCTTAACATATATATATACTAATATAAAATTACGGGAATATGTGACATATTGGTAACATGTGTAAATCGATCATCTTTGACCGATATTTACAAGTAGATGCAATGCAAACAAAACATAGCACAAAAAGAAACGAAAAGTCAGTCATTGGGACACACACCAATTCTGCTCTGCATGTCGCTCAAATTGCAGTTTGTCACACTTTAAGTTGACGCTGCTAGTGTGTCATAACAATAAGCGACGGTCTAGTTAGTCAGCATATGTTAGCTGCTGTTGAGTGGGTTATTGGTACGCTATGAATCACATGTTGCCTATATGCACACTACAATACCTTAAATTAGAAACAATCGATTTATACACTTCTTATTGATACTAAGATAGTAAAAGTTGGTACAATTATTGAATTTTTTTTCCCATATCATATATTAGTAATATATAAGTCAAAAGATAGTACAATTTATTACATACCATTTTAAGTACTATAGGCTTTTTATACAGGATGAAATTTAATTATCATTATTGAAAATTTTTATTAAAATTGGCTTATGATAGGAAAAGTAGGAAATATATTTGTGACAGCTTATATTGTCAACATATCTTACAAATACCATGTCGATACCATGTCGGAACTTCCCAATGTTGTTGAAGATATTTCAGACAAGAGTTTCAAGTTGAAATTTAAATTCATAAAATTTACATTTTTCACTTAGTAAACGCAAATTTAAAAAAAAAAAAATTGCACAATTACCGCAACTTACATTTACGTAATTTGCATAAACTTTTACCTTATTTCCTTTCAGTTCTTCTTTGCTTGTAAACTACATTTTTTTATATAGGAAAAATCTATCTAGTTCAGTGATGGGCAAACTAACACATAAACATGCATACTTGTGTGTGTGCCCGAGAGAGCGTGGCAGTTCTGCTTCAATTTACACTGTGATGAAAAAAAAATCGTTGAAAACAGTATGATAACTGAACTGCAGATTCTCATGCTACCCAGTAAACATTTTGTGAACCCTCATAAAATATGAGTCATTTTTAAGCATGTCTTATGATACTTCACAAAAAGGACTCATAAAACACTTATAAAAAGAATTCATTAAATAGTAATTTTTATGCGTGTTTTATAATATCTCAGGGTGGGAATTTAAAAAAAAGCTAGTAAGAAATGCTCTTCGAATGAAAGACGAGCAAAAACGAAAAATTTCGTCATAGTTTTAACAGAAACTAGTAAGAAATTATCTTCGACTTGGACGAAGTTAAAATATCCCCACGGCCGAACAAAAATATATTCAAAGTTTTAAGCAGTCAACAAAATGTTTATTTGTAAAAACATTTTCGTCATAGTTTTAACAGAAAATATCCCCTTTTGTTTTTTGATAAAGTATAGGACGTAGGCGTGGGAGGTACGCCTGTATGGGAGGTAGGCGTGGTTTTTGTCCGATTTGGCTCATTTTCGAACTTTATCTTTATTTTTTAAATAAAAGCTTAAATATCGAATTTCGTGATGATAGCTTGAAAATTACGGCTGTAATCGTGATCACAGACAGACACATAGACGGACATACAGACAGACGGACAGACAGACAAACGGACAGACACACGGACATGGTTAAATGGACTCGGATGGTGATGCTGATCAAGAATATATACACTTTTCTATACCTGCTACGCGTTCTTATGGGTGTTACAAACGGAGTGACAAAATTAATATATCCCTTTTACGTTTTTTAAACGTGTTTTTAGTTTTTGGTAAAGTCACTTTGTATGGGAGGTGGGTGTGATTTTCACTCGATAAGGCTGTAATCGTGATCACAGACAGACAGACGGACATGGCTAAGGTTGCAAACATAGTGAACGCCGATTGAGACATGCAGGCAGACAGGCAGGTCAGCGCGACAAAACTGGCTTCATACCATTTCATATAAACCTGCTCAAAGTGTGCAGAGTGGCAGCAGGCAGATCAGATCAGGTCAGGCGTGAAAGCAGGCTGGCTCAGGTTTTTCGAAGCTGATTACGAGCAGATTATGTTTTCTTAAGTAGTTTTTAGATATTTTTACATTTTTACACATACTAGGAATAATATTATTCAATTACACGGTGTAACAGTGAAAATAAACTCGGCCCGAGACATAGTAGAGGTTGTAGGTCTAGTTGAACATAAGATAACTGCATCTTATTAGTAAGTTTTTTGAATATACCCTCAAAATCGGGATTTGTGGTCAAAAAACCGATTTTAGGTAGGTGCATGTATAGTTTGTTATGTAACTCCGTTATATCTAGCTCAATTTTAAAAATTTAAATATTGATAAAAAGAAGAAAAATATACCCTTAATATAATATATAGACCGTTTTTTTACAAAAATAATTGACAAAGTTACAGGTAAAATCATTTGAAAATTTCTCATTTCTTTTTACTTTTTTCAACTTTAACAGCGTTTTGTTAACAAATTTTGTTTTTTGGCACTATTAGTTTTAGTAGGATTCTGAAAGCCTGTTAAATTTTGCGTTCAATAAGCTATCATTTACTTCAATTGGCTGAAATACAAATGCACTATCGAATTTTAAGTATTCGTAATAAAATACAAAAAATTTTATTTTTTTTTTTTTTTCTAAAAATGTTTATTTTACCTTTTTCGTTTATATATATTATAATCGATTTCACGTTTTAGGGACCAGCAGTAGTCTGCCAGTAGGTTTATGGAATTTTTTTCCCTGAAAGCCGGTTTCTATAGCTTCCATCTCCTGGTGGAACCTTTCTCCTTGTTCATCACTAAACTGCCCAAGGCTATTCGGGAAAAAGTTTATATGGGAGTGCAAAAAATGTATTTTGATTGACATATTGCAGCCCAGTTTTTCGTAAGCACTTAAAAATTCATTTACAACATCTAAGTAATTTCGACTCTTCTTCTTGCTGAGGAAATAAATGCATAACGAAATAAAACTCTTCCAAGCTCTATTTTTCAACTGGATTTAATTTAGAAACGAAATTAGTGTCCAAGAAAATTTTCCAAATTTGTGGGCCCACAAATAAACCTTAGAATAACCGAAATGAATAAATAACTTTTATAAAAGATATGAACGTGCAGGATACTTTCTTTGATTTTGGCCTCACTTAACCTAGGAAACGCTGCAATCAGATTTTTTTTTTTTAAGCTTTGAACCAAGGATTTCAGGTCGAATACCTAGGGTAGGATTACATTTTCAGGTCGCACCAGTGGAGTATTCAAAACATATTTTTTGCCAACTTAAAATGAAGCACGCAGTGGCTACTCCTTTTGCTTATATTTATTAGTCGCACGACTATCCCATTCGCAAATAATGCAAGGATACTTGGTATATCCACCTTGCATTCCAAACAGTATTGTTAGAGCCTTTAAGTCGGCGACATACATATATCAGAATTTAACATATCAAGAATCACACAAAAAGTTTTTAAATAAATCATACTCTTGCAAGATCCCTCAATAAACAAACGCCATTCATTCGGAGCGTGTATGTGGTTGAAAACTGCAAACAGTTCCGTCACATCCGAGCAATACACCAGATTTATGATAATATATATAAACGAAAAAGGTCAAAAAAACCTTTTTAGCAAAAGAAAAAAAATTTTTTTGTATTTTATTACGAATACTAAAAATTCGATAGTGCTTTTATATTTCAGCCAATTGCAGTAAATGATAGCTTGTTGAACGCAAAATTTAGCAGGCTTTCAGAATCCTGCTAAAACTAATAGTGCCACAAAACAAAATTTGTTAACAAAACGTTGTTGAAGTTGAAAAAATTAAAAAAAAATGAGAAATTTTCAAATGATTTTACCTGTAACTTTGTCAATTATTTTTGTAAAAAAACGGTCTATATATTATATTCAGGATATATTTTTCTTCTTTTTATTAATGTTTAAATTTTTAAAATTGAGCTAGATATAACGGAGTTACATAACAAACTATACATGCACCTACCTAAAATCGGTTTTTTTACCACAAATCCCGATTTTGAGGGTATATTCAAAAAACTAAGTATGCAGTTATCTTATGTTCAACCAGGCCTACTACCTCTTCTATGTTTCGAGGCAAGTTTTTTGATTTGTTTTCATTTTGTAACACCGTGTTATTATTGATTTAATTTATCTGCGCTATTCAATACACAATTCGTGGAACCAAACGCAAGTAACTCTGCATTTTGTTCTCAATATTTTTTGAGTACTCAACAAATACAACAAGAAACTGTAAAAATTTCTTACAACAAGAAACCAACAGCAACGAAGCAAGAATAAAAAAACGCAAAAGCACAACAACTAGTATGCTGACAGTGTGTACGACATATGTATGTAGTACATATTCAAATTTTGATGAACTCAAGAAAACAAAACATGCAAACGAGCGAGTGTGAGGGTTGATTTTCTTGTTGCGCATGCGCGAATCATGTCGAGGTGGGAACGTTTAATTAAAAAAAAACAACACTTTTTATTTTTGCACTAGGTGCTTTACTTTGTAGTACACTTTATTGATTGATTCTTTGTCACTTGCATACAGCTATTTAAATGTTTAATTTGCTTAGTTGGTATTTTTGCTTAGTTGGTATTTTAATGTACAAAAATATTTTAATAGGCCAAGATTATTGTGCAATTAATAATTCTTTAAAAATATTGTGTACGTGAATTTGCTTAATTAACAGTTTAAATGTATTTCATAACTTAAATAAATTGGGTCAGCTGTCGCTTTGGTTTTCTGGGTGGCTCGTGCAGCTGTAGTTATTGTTATTGTTGTTGTTGTTGTTGTAGTTGTTGTTGTAGCTGTTGTTGTTTCTGTAGTTGTATAAGTTGTGGGGACGTAACTCCTCCCCCCTTAGTGAAGAGTGAAGACCACAAGGAATCCGCTGGGGTCGTAACGTTGACAGGTTCTATTTTGTACGTAATTTTGGCTTTTTTGGATACATATACTAGTCCGATGATGAAAAGAATCAGAAGAGCTACTAATGAAAATATAGTGAGGTTAGCTTGTGATTGTGTATTTGTTCTGAGATTGGTAATTTCATTGTTGTTTTTGAAGTGGTATTGTTTAAGTTTTTGGAGACTTAAAATTTCAATATTAAAATTTGAAAAAATGTCGTTATATGATGTTGGCAAGATATGTATTTCGTCCCAAAATACGTTGCTATCGTCCTTATACACTATGTTGTTTATAGTGACTTCACAATTTTGGTAATGTAGTAGAATGGTTCCATTTATTGTGTGATTATTACTATTACACGTCGTCTGAAAAGGTATTGGTGGTATGTTTTTCAGAAGAATGTAGTTCGGTTCTGGTTGTGAAAGCTCTTCAATGTTGTCAATTTCCTTTGTTGTACAGTATGCCGGTTTGTTGGTTAATAAAGGGCCTGTGCATGGTGACTGCTCAGTTTCTTCCTGATGATTAGACTCATGACAGTAATAAATATCTTCTATTTTAGGACATGTTTCGTTAAAATATTGAATACTCTTTTTATTACACATAATATATGGTGGTATTTCAATTATTTTGCTACTGTTTATTGGCAGTGGGATTATGTGGATAAAGGAGTAATTAAATTGGGAAAATGTTGGTATTTGGACGTTAAATATTATTTTTGAGTCATTATGATAAGCTTGTAATCCAAGTAACTCGTAAATATGTTCATCTGATTTAATTTCCAGGGATTGGTTTTTTAAAACATTGTAAATTTCTGTTAATTCGTTTTGATTTAGTATTATTTTAGGAATGATGTTAAGCTTGGCTAAAACTATTGTTTCAGCAATGTTAGTTATATGATTTGTTAAAAGGTCAATATTATAGTTCATTTGGTTTAAGAACTGTGAGTAAAGAAAGAGAACTGTCGTCTTCCGTTTGAATTCTGTTTTTTGCGTTTTCTTGGAAGTTTATTAAAAATTTTTCTATTGCGGAATGTTCTTTATTAATGTGATTAGTTATATTTTCAAATCTTTTAATCATTTGAAGGTTAATATTAGTTTGTCTGTTGATTTTAAATTCTATAGACGTTTGATTTGATAATATGTCGCTTATTTGTCTATTCAAATTTGTGGCATCATTTGCATCCATGTTTCCAGTGATATATTTAATTGCTGTTCCAAGACCATTTATGATATCTCTTCTTTGTCTATTTCTAGGTAGTAATGTATTTAGCTTGTTTTCAAGTTCTTTTAGTTTAAGTCTTGTAATAGTAATTGTATCAATTAAGTATTTACGATTTTTGAAATTTGATAAAGACTTTTTCATATCAATAATATTGTTTTCATATAAGTCTAGATCTATTATGTGCACTAAGTTTGTATAAGTTGTAATAGTCCTTGCGTTTCCTAATTTAAGTTGGAGTATTCCATTTGTTTTTGAGAGGTCTTGTATCTCCAGTCGTTGTAAATTTACAGATGTTACGCTAATAATACAAAAAAAAATTATGTCAATTTTCTTTTCTTTTTTATTCTAGATTTGTGTAATTTTTTATTATTTGAAGTTATAACTGTAATTTTATTATTTTCTTTTATTCTATGCTTTGTAAATCTAGGCGTCATTTTGTTTCTTCTACATTCTTTTCTAAAAATATTTTCGTCAATATTCAAATCTTCTGGTTTATTCCTATTTTCATTTAGTTTGTTTATTCTTTTATTAATTGTATTTTCTATTTGTTCCTTTATGGCAGGGTATAATTTCATTTGATATTCGTTTAATTTCTTAAGATAATCGTGTTCATTATTAAAAATAGTTTCTTTGATAAATTTATAAGTTCTTCCATAAAATACTTCATACGGAGTTAATTTTGTTGCTGAATGTATTGCGTTATTATAGGTTATCAATGTTTCATTTAATATTTCTTCATGATCCAAGTCTAAGTTATTTTCGTGACGTTTTGTATGTATAATTCTATAGATTTCTGTAAAAGTGGAATGAAGTCTTTCTACTGGGGAGTTACTAGAAGTTTGTTGAAAGGAAGTCATATGGAGTTCAATGCTGTATTGTTTGCAAAAATCTTTAAAGATATTACTTGAAAATTCTGCGCCTTGGTCGCAAATTAATTTATTGGGGACTCCATGTAAGCTTATGTAATGTTTAATAGATTTTAAGACTTCAATACTAGTTCTTGCAGTAAGGGTATAAACTGCAGCAAATTTTGAGAATTTGTCTGTCACCGTTAGGATATTTTTGCTATTAATTGTGTAAAGATCTATATGTATTATATCTAAAGGTTTTAAGGGCTTTTGTGGGAATTTTAAAGTTTTGAAATAAGGATTGAAAGTTGATTTGGCATAAAATATGTTTTGTTCTTTGATGCAGAAAGATAGTGCTATTGGTAATGATTCGGGTCTCATTGCCCTTATAACCGATCCGAAAGGTTCTCGTAAACCTGTTAAAAATGCGTTTAAACACATTTCCCCATATAAATCTGTTTTAGCTTTGATTACACTTTGGTTTGGTTCATGTATTAAAATATTAGTAAGTATTGTTGCTTGAATTTCAATAATATTACTGTAGAATTCCTCTACATTCTTTTTGTCTTATCTTAAGTTATGTAGATCTCGTATAAGTGAGGTTTCTGTCCTTTTGTCCGAGTAATGTAAAATAAGGTTGTCTTTTATGCGTTTCCACTCCAATGGAGTGCCGTACATATTCAAAACTTCATTGGCTTGTCCGTCAATTTTATTCCTTATTGCACGTAATAGAAAAAATGAATAAGGTGAACCCTCAATAGATGAAATGAATCCGAGAATTTCTTCAACATTATTAATAAATTCATATAATTATCGCGGGTTTCCATCGAATTTAGGTAAATCTTTTATAGCGTCCGGAATACGTAAACAATTAATTATATCACTAGATGTTTGTTGCGATATTTGTGGCATTTCTTGTCCGTTATTTGTCATTATTTTACTTAAATCAGGTAAACTTTCGCTTGGAAACTCTAACTCAAAATTTTCAGGGATTGTACTTAAGCTAACTGATCGTTTGGGATATGGTAGGAAGGATCTTAGTTTTTTATGCATTAAAAGAGTAACAAAACTTTAACTTACATACATCCGAATAAAAGTATTTCACTTATCATAGATAGTCTTTATTGTTGGTCGATGTCCTCTCGATGTTTTCTTGTGCGTTGATCGATGTTCCCTCGATGTTTTCTTGTCCGTTGATCGATGTTCTCTCGATGTTTTTCTTCTCTGTTGATCGATGTTCTCTCGATGCTTTTTTCCTTGTTGATCGATGTTCTCTCGATCCTGTGTACTTCTGTTGTTTTTTATTGTTCGTTGCTTATAGTGGTTAGTGTATTTTGGTGTTGATGTTCCTTCAACACTAGAGTCCTGTCGATAAACCGTCGATGATCCTCTTAACACTTACTCTATTAACTATTCCACTATAAGACCGGAGACTGCGCCAATTATGTCGTTTAATGAAAAAAAAAAACAACACTTTTTATTTTTGCACTAGGTGCTTTACTTTGTAGTACACTTTATTGATTGATTCTTTGTCACTTGCATACAGCTATTTAAATGTTTAATTTGCTTAGTTGGTATTTTTGCTTAGTTGGTATTTTAATGTACAAAAATATTTTAATAGGCCAGGATGATTGTGCAATTAATAATTCTTTAAAAATATTGTGTAAGTGAATTTGCTTAATTAACAGTTCAAATGTATTTCATAACTTAAATAAATTGGGTCAGCTGTCGCTTTGGTTTTCTGGGTGGCTCGTGCAGCTGTAGTTATTGTTGTTGTAGTTGTTGTTGTTGTAATTGTTGTTGTAGCTGTTCTTGTTTCTGTAGTTGTAGAAGTTGTGGGGACATAACTCGCGCCTATTTATTGTTGTTGGTGGCAAATTCACAAATAAAACAAATCGAAATATGAAAGTAAAGCAAAACAAACAAAAAGCATTGCATTCTATTTGTGAGCTTTTTATGATGTGTCATTCTTTGTTTCTGCAAAATTAGAGTCAAATTTGGTAGAAATAAAAATTTTTATTTGGGTTTTTCAATGTTGAAGATTTCGATTATTTTTTAATATATGAATGTAGTATATGTTCTCAATAATGAAATAAAATATTAATGTAGTTTATTGGCGCATACAAAGTTTTGAAAAGTGTCTCGTATAACACGGCCCGTTTTCAAATTAACACGATTGGATTGTGTTCTTGTAATATTTTGTTTTTTATGTTGTTGCAGAAATTGATCAGCTTCGGGTAATAATTTCTTGGTACCTTCTCGATCAATAATAATATTATGCAGTATGCAAATACTTTTTATTATATGTAACATCTGCAAAAGCCGGGTTAACTTCAATAGGCTTCCATAATACTCGCCATTTTGCATTCATTATGCCAAATGCACATTCAATGCACTTTCTGGCTCGAGAAAGTCTAGAATTGAAATATTCTTTCTGAGCAGTGCAATCCTTTCTGGCATACGGTCGCATTACATTTTCCAATAAAGGATATGCTTCGTCAGCTACAAATACATGCGGCATTGCAATGTTTGTTCCTAGCAAATTTTTGTGCGGTGGAAGGCCTAAGCATTGCAATTTCAGAAGTTTGAATAGCTGGGAGGAAGCAAATGTTCCTCCCTCGCTTTGTTTGCCATATCCACCGACTTCAATAGCCACAAATTTGCAGTTAGCATCTGCGACTCCTTGCAAAACTATTGAAAAGTACTTTTTATAGTTATAGTACATAGACCCAGAATTTGCAGTTCTACGTATATGTTTGCCATCAATGGCACCTACGCAATTCGAAAAATTCCATAATTTCCAATACTCATCAGCAATGGATTCAAACATTGATTGTGTGGGTTGCGGCATGTAGTAATGTAATTCGTTCCAGAGTGCTTCGCATGTCGATTTTACTATGATTCGAACTGTCGATTTTCCCATCCTGTATGTAAAGCCTAAAGTGGCAAAAGATGACTCTGTAGCGAGGTATCTGAATAAAAAATACAAGAAACATTTTAAGATCCATAGCGAGAACAAAAATTTGAAAAATCAATCACACGATTACTAGTTGAGTTATCGATTTTTTGTTCGGCTAGAAATTTTTTGGTTTTTTTTTTTAATAAAGCAACAATATTCAAATTATTTTTCCTACCTTAGTGTGACAATAAGTTGTTCACGTGGCAAAATAGGCATCTTTATAAAATTTGTCCAGGTTTTTGAAAGTTTATTTTCAACTCTAATTAAAATATAATCAAACGTGTCCATGGTCATCCTGGTATATTCATAAAATTTATTTGGACATTTCCGTAATTGGGGATAAAAGTGATGAAATTCACCATATCTTTCACTCAGAAGCGCAATCAAAGGGGGGGTTTCGGGGTTTAAACCCCCCCCCAAATTATTGTCACAAAAAGAAAAACATGATAAGCATTAACATGTTTTTATCAAAACCGCGAAAAAACCCAAATTTAAATTTCAAATCGATTGCGGTTGAAGCATAACACTTTGCGACAGACATTATGGTGCCGGAGATTTTTCAGCTGACAAATTGGGTTTCCTGATTTCAGATATAGACTCCGTTTTTCTTCATCAGCTCGAGTTTTTGAGCTATAGGCAAAAACATGAAAATCAGTTATTTTTCTGATAATTTTGCTATATCTATTACACTCATTTACCGATTTGTATTAAGATGATGAATTTCAATGAAGAAATACTACACCTTTCAATTTTTGCACATAAAATTACATTTATCACAAGCCTGAGTGACAGATTTTTAAAACATAGAGACATTCTAATTGGATTTCAATCACTTTTTCCTGATGCAAAAAAAAAAAATCGCTAAATGTTGAAGCTTTAGGCGTTCTTGAAAAACTAATCGCATTTTATAAAGATGATTTGGAAGGAGATGTTGATGATCTTAAAAATAAGCTGAATGTTTGGAATAAAATAAGTAATAAAAAAGATTATGATGGCAAAAACACAGTTTTCCAAGTCATACAACAGTCCAATAAGGATATTGTAAACGCTGCAAAAGAACCCTTTAGGAATCAAGTGCTTTCAATCTTAGATAAGTTGAGATTGAAAACAGTTTTGAAATAGGAAAGAAATAAGGTCGTGAGATGGTGGAAAAAAATATGTATGCTTTTATTTGTTCTTACCAGTTTGGGAGTTTATAATAAAGTGAACTTAAATCTAGAAAGTTAACAACAAGGTAGCTTAAATATAGTTAAATACAACGAGAGAAAGAAATAGAATAAAGTAATAGAATTTTCAGTACAGCGTGAAGTGCCACCTGATGGCACGTAGTATTTACAATTTCTGGTATAAACAGATATATTTCCAAACATATATAATTTACTTATTATCCTTGCAACTCTTCCAGTAACTTCATGTGAAAATGAACGAACATTTTCAGTACTTCGCCGACTCAAAACCTATTTAACCGTAGTCCTACGTTGGTGTAGAAAACGAAAATTTAATATTTAAATATTTCCAAAACCATTTAGTTTAAGGACCCAATCATACATGACTTTTATTTTATGCTGAGTGTGAACCGAAATCATGTACTTTTAGAATCTCAATTATAATAGTTTTCTATATATTTAAAAACTTCAATTTCTCATGTTGAGGTGTAGATTTATACACCATGCACGTTGAAGCAAGATACTCGTATATTTTGTTTCTATTATATTGTTTGTTTTTGAGAAACATAACTCTTCATATAATGCTGAAGCCGGAACATCTCAAAAAAGGCGTAATACAAGACTTCCACACCAAGTAAAGAAAAGAGGCAGATGCTTCTTTTGCTTTGATGAAAAAAACCAGAAGGCAAAATACAATGCCAAAAAAATATTTGTACCGAACTATAACAACCGAAATGTGTGCACGGATTGCATTTTAAATAAATAAATGTATTTATTTATATATCATACATGTCATATATATCATGTATCATATATCATATATTAATAAAATTTTTTTTTCATTTAAAAGTATACGTTTTTAATAAAATCCACACAAAGTAAATATATGGATGTAGAAATCTACACCTCAACGTAGAATTCTGAATTTTTTCTCAACGTAGGACTAGGGCTAAGAAGCACGATGTTGCAAGATAGACTAGACGGCCTCACATTGCTTTATCTGTACAGAGAAATGACACCATCAGTGGATATTACTTTAGATAAAGTCGCTGAAAGTAAGCGTAAACTGGATTTAAAAATATAAGGAAGTTTCTTGTACCATTCTTAATCACCTTAATTCTGTAACTAAAGTCTTTTTAATGTAAAAATAATAAATAAAATTTTTTTTCTATTCTAACAATGGTGTGATTCGGCTTTAGAATCACAGAACGAATAATATTGTATATATACTATCAGTATGGCGTACCGGGCCTTGTTTGCCTTGGTACCTACCACTGTTCTAGATCTCACACTCTGATACTTTGTACCACATTTCCGCTTTGACGTGTTATATGTATATTAATATGAGTGGCCAATAAGACCCAATTTGTCTTAGTGCCTGCGTTCGCAACCATTTTCTTTTCATACAAGGAAATTGGTGTGGTAAATACGACCCAATTCGTCGGATTACCAACTTGTTAAGCCAAAATTTCATTGGCTTCAAGACAGAACGATATATATTTTATACATACTCTCATTCTCGATACCACCGCCTTGGACCCTCTGGATGATTTATAATTAATTTATTTTTTTTTTTTTGCTTTATAACACCTTTAACCTTAATCGGTCCCTTGTGTAAATTTCACACACACTTTTCAACTTCAAGCTGATATTTCTTTAATATAAGTTCATCAAATCGAACTAGAAATTTAATTGGTATTTTAAAAAATCTTTTTTTCTTAAAAAATAGATAAAATAAGGAATAATAAATATTTTTTTTACGACAAGATCGCATTCATTTCATTCATCGATGAAAATATGGTTCTTGAAAAAGTGTGTAAAATTTACACACAAGGAACTTATTCGTTTCTCGAAATAAGGGACCGATGAAGGTTAATTATTTTATCTATTAGTCTGTACATTTTTAAACGTTCATACTTTAATTTACATTACATTACAACGGAACTTATTTTACTTTGGATATGTATTTGCATTTGAAATGAACTGAGCTCTTTACATAAGTGTTATTATTAGTATTAGTATAATTGTATTATGAATTTTCATTTTAAAATGCTTTAGGCTTTAGCAAACAAATAAATAAATAAATAACTATTTATAAAAATGTTATCATTATGTTTGCTGCCATTGTGGTAGAATTAACGTTTTGAGTGCAATATTTGGACTCATTACACCATAGCCGCTATAGTTACGTACATTTTCTTTTAGATACATATAGTTATAAAACTCCCTCCAAAACAAATTCCTGGTTGCGCCACTGCTTTCACTACACTCATGAATGGGATGAATCCCAATAGATTTTCCATTATTTAAAATAATATTTCATGCTACAGATGACATTAAAAATTCTTCATCGGACGAATCCATGTTGTTTCCAGAACGCAATACTTTAATAAATCAATAATAAAAAATGCCAAGACTTTTTCTAGAGCAAAACTAAAACGATGCGACAGCAAATGTCGACTATCTTTCTTAAAATGAAGTCACAAAATAAGTTCTGAGGAAACCAAAAACAAACAAAGAATTCTACTTATTCTGTCATATTTGGTTTGTGCTTTTTGGTCCATGCTGCTATTATGAAAATGGTTGCACCTGCGTATAAGCAGAAAGGCATTTCACATCATTGTGAGTGAGAATTGCTTTTGTTGCGCATGAGCAAGGCCGTTGTTAAGCAGACTTCAGGAGAATTAAAAAAAATAACATAAGCCACATAAGTGGCGTCCGTGGTGTAGTTGGTTAAAGTGCGTGGCCGCTATGTCAAAGAACTTTGGAAAGCCAGGTTCGAACCCCAGCAGCGACAGAAAATTATTTGAATTAAAATAATTTTTCTGTACGGCCGCCACCTCTCTGCAGACAATGGCAAACCTCAGAGAGTAATCAAAATGCCATGTAAAGCTTCTTGAGAACGAGAACTTTCCGTTCATCGCCGTTCGGAGTCGGCGTTAAGCATGTAGGTCCGGTTCTCGGTCAATTGTGTACAAACTTAATAACACGCACAACACAATTGATCATAAGAAGCTGGGTCAAAGTCCTTTCAAGGGCTGAAATGGCCAGTTATTTATTTTATTTTTTAACATAAGCAAAGCATTGCGTAAAACAAAAGTAGCGTTTACGCATTAGTTTATGTGAGTGCAGGATTTTTTTCGACGCCAACAGATATTTGTGTTTTTTATGTACTATGTAATTGTTATTGCATAAGCGTTTTGTTGACAAATTTGTGAGATCGAAGTGTCAAGATTATTTAATCTTTCCTTTCTTTGCTTTTTCAAGAAGCAAAACAAAATTTGAGTGACATGAAATTAGTAGAATTAGCCGAGAAATTTCTTAGTTCCTGCGAAATTTTAGTCAAGTTTGTAAGATAATGAGAGAAATTAATTTGTCTAAGAAAGCAAAAATTCTAGTTTGAAAATGGATATCGACGTAGAAACACTTATAAGTGAAGTTTGTTCGCGCCCAGCGATGTGGGACCAAAAAAATAAAAGTTATCATAACCGCGTAATTGTAGACAAATTATGGGAAAATATTGGAAAAATTATGAATATTCCAAGTAAATTTATTTCGTATTATTTAATTTTTACGCAAATATATCTTGAATATTTTACTTCATTAAAACTTACAAGAAAATCAATATAACGACTTCAAAATTAGCCTCAAAAAAGTCTGCGTACAATAATGATTAATATATCACGAATTCCACGAAAAAGTCAACCTCATAGGTCAAAAATCAAATTGTAAAGAGAGAAGAGAAACTATATAGAATATCTTCTATCGAATTCGGACAACACGTTTTAAATTGAATTTTTCAAGATAACGGTAGTTTTTCTGTGTTTTTTTAACTTTCGCGTGGTGAATAAGTTAAGCGAAAATTTTGCAGTTTTATTTTGTCATTTGCCGAGAGGGCGTGCGCTGTTTATTACAACAATTAAAAAAAAAAATATTTGTTTCAAATTTTTTAATATTTTCCTAATAATCATACATATATATGGTTAAATAATTATCAACGACATACCGTGGTAAGAGCAGTTAAATAAATTAAGAAAATATGTAGCATGTGCGTGACAATATTGATATATGTTTCAATGCAGACTCTAATATAAGAAATTTTTTGCGGAAAATGCTGTTATGTGTGGATATTGAGATGGCAAACCAGATTGAAAAAATTTTTTTTTACTATTTCCATTGAAAAAAATTCCACGCGTTTCGCACATGTTACACTTTTTTCTATAAAACAATGTAGTTTTTACACACTACGGGGTCGTTCATAAATTACGTTACCTATTTAGAGGGGAGGAGGGGCTTGGCTTTAAAATGTATTTTGTTTAGTAATGATATGGGGGGTCTCATATATAGCAAAGTGACCAAAAATAAAACAACTCGAAAAATTGAAATTAATACACCATTCATTTAAGAAAATTTCCATCCTTACATCTGCATTAGACGGTCAAACGTCTTAATTGACGGTTAACTATTGACAAGTGTCAATATGAATTCTCATAAGTGTTTTATTTAATGTAAACCTTAAATGCCCAGTGTATCTTTTTGGATACAACCGAGAAAATAAGCTATTTATTTTAAAATATTGCAAAAATTAAAATGCTGGATATGTAGTTTCACTTCAAATTTCAAATATAAAACAAAAATTCAATTACTCGCATAACTTTGTTGGTTTGGGAAATATTGACCGTCAAATTAAAAAGTTTTTTCATTTTTATGGAAAGTTCGGTTTTTAACATGAAAGACGTTTTAAACTATTAACAATTTTAGAGTATCATTTAAATTATCATAATTTATCATATCATAATTTATCATAAAAAGAATCGTTTTCCACGTTTTTGCCTTGAACTTCTACAACCAAGCTGATTGATGGTATACGTCAGAATGCCCACTGTATCTTTTTGGATACAACCATGTTTTCTTTAAACAAAAATTTTTTCCAAAAAAAATAAAAACGGGATCGTGTTCAGGGGATCATTTAGCACAACATAATTTTTTTTAATGAAATCGGTGTTGTTGGGCATTTAAGGGTTAAAATAAATCGGAATAAAAATTATTATTCAAATAAATCAATTTTAAGGAATCATATTCACAAAAACACTGAACTTGGTGTTGTACGGGTGCAGCTTGTACTCCCTCAAAGGCCAGGCGATTTTTTTTGCATAAAAAATGAGGATACACCTGAATAGGTCCACATGGAATCTGTTGAAGAATTTGAAGAGTACCAAAGTTTCAGCTACTTCAATTCCAGTGATTGAGAGCATCAACTTTTGGATCGAAGATAGAATAGTTTTTATCGATTAAAATAATTCATTTTCAAATTTTTTCTTAAATGTATCTTGTCATGACATAAAAGAGATTAAATAAAAAGAAAATAAGAAATTGTTAATCTTTTTGTTTTGTATTTTAGTTTTTAGTGAATATGGTCGAAGGTAACAGTAATATGAACGTGTGGTGTAATTGTGCGTGACGAATGTAACATGTGCGTGACGGTGTTTAAAGTTGAAAAAATTGTTTTATAATTTTTTTTTCTCAAATAACTTAACTACTAATGTAATCTAGGATTACCTCTTATTGCTCTGAAAAAATATGAAAATTCTATCTGAAGTCAATTCGCAGAAATTTCAGATAGAAGCTGACATCAAAATTTTTTTTTTTACATTTTGCTTAATATCACCGAAATTCATAAGTGGATTCATAAAACCTTTACACATTTTAAATAGACCGTAAAATTAATTAATAAAAATTGCAAACCAGTTTTCGCAAAAATTTCTTCTTAAGTAAATCAGTTGCAATTATTCGCAAGCTGTAACAGTGCGTGACATGGAATTCATGATATTTAAAACATATTTAATATCACCTTTGGTAGCCTCTTGCACTTATAACTGCATTCAGTCGCTTTTCCATGTTGTTTACATATTTTTCTGTATCATCAGGTGTTATTTTATTTCATTCCACTTTTAAAGTAGCACGGAGAAAAGGTAGAGATGTGATGTTGTGAGTCAGAATAAGTCTGTCTAGCGATTCCCATAGATTCTCTATGGGATTGAGATCAGGTGATTGCGGAGGTGGATGTAGCTGATGGGGGATGTTGTATAGCAACCATTCTTGAACCAGATATGACTTATGTTTTGGATCGTTGTGTTGAGCAAAAACATAGTTACTGCGAAGTCCTATTTTTTGAGCGCTCTTTTGTAAATTATTCTTTAGTATTTCCAAGTATTTGTATTTATTAATGGTAGTCTCTATAAATTCCATATTTTCAACGCCCCCCATTCCCATACAGCCCCATAATATTACACTTTTACCACCATGTTTTACCGTAGGGCTAATGTTTTGTTTTGCAAATTCCTGATAAGGTTTCCTCCATACTATAGTGGTCGCACCAGACTTGTAAATATTGAATTTACTTTCATCGCAAAATAGAAATGTATTCCAGAATACACGGGGCTTCTTTACATACTTCTTAGCAAACATGAGGAGTTTTTTCTGATTTGCTTTCGAGATATGTGGCTTTCACCTGGCAACTATTCCATTAAAATTATTTCTCTGTAATACAACTCGTACTGATTCAGGATTAAAATCGATATTTTTAATTGTTATTGATATTAATAAACCATTTGTGTTTGTACGCAGACTTTTTTGACCCACTGTATATTTTGAGGTAAAATTTTTTGATAAACATTTTTGAGGTAAAAAGCTTATCTCAAGTTGTTCGGTAAGTAAAAAGGTACTTTGCACTCAACACAAATATTGTTGAAAAAAAAGCATTGAACAAAAGAAATATAAACAACAGCAGCGTCCGTATCTGCGATCCAGTACATACATACATCGTTGTGCGCATGAGCAAGTGTGTGTTTTGTGTTGTTGGTCGTAGTACAATATGTATAGAAAATTAAAATTCCTTACAAACAACATTCGCAAAGCATTTAAAACAGAAAAGAAATGCGGAAAAAGAACAACAAAACAATAACAAACTTTCTATAGCACTGATCTGATCTGACCTGCTTCTCGCGTTCACTCTGCACTGCAAATTTTCTAAGCAGGTTGCTGCCTGCGCCTGTCTGCCTGTCTGTCTGAACCGGCGTTCACTATGTTCGCAGCCTAAATCGACATGGGGGTATAAAAATAATGGCAAGTATGTGTAATATAAAGAATTTGCAGTGCAAATATTATGGCATATTTTTTCGAATTCGATGATGTCATTTATATTTATTTCGAAATCATAATTTTTAATGCGTAGTAAATCTGATATGTGCTGGTCGGATACACGATTTCTTAATTTTGTTTGTATTATTTTGAGGGTAGAAAATCCAGCCTCGCAATCATATGAGGAACCCCAAACATGGAGTATATTTTAAAAATTTAATTTTTTACTTTTGGATATTTTTCAACTTGTACATCTTTCCAAAAATTTTTACCCATTTCTAAGGGCAGAGTTATATCATTTCTTAGCATGGCTAGTTCCTCTTGAAATGCTATTGGTTTCTCAGTTATATTGCATGTCAAACGGCAATTATAAAGTTCTACTGCAGTTTTAATAACACCGAAGTCTTGAAATCTTTATATCTAATTATATAAAGATATATATATAATTATATAATAGTCCTTCAACAGTCTTAACGTATTCTTGTAATTTACTGATATTATTATTTTCAGTCCATATTTTCATTGTATTTTCTAAGCATGAGACATCATTTTGTTGTAAGTGCGCTATTATAATTTCTAAATTGCGTTGGAAATTTTTGACGGAGTACACTAAGTCAAAAATATGTTTGTTTTTTCCCTGAAGTAAAAGGTTAAGTTTATTTAATAGAAGTGTAATGTCGCTTAAAAATGCTAAGTATAAAAAAAAGTCTTTATTTCTTAATTTCGGAATTAAATCTTCAGTCAGAAAATGAATTTTGTTCAAAAAAAACTAAAACTTCACTCCTCAAATTAAAAAGTCGTTGTAGGCTCCTACCTACTTGTTTATAATTTTTACTGCTATTTCCATTGTATACGAAAGGTTCAATTCTTTTGAAAATAAGGACTGTTGGTGAATAATGCAATGGAAAGCTGGAACCCTTATATCATTTTTCACTAGCCAACCTATCAAGCCTTGATTTTTTCCAGTCATTACTCTGGCTCCATCAGTGCAAATTGCATAACATTTTAATTTGTTAAAAATAGAAAAAACATTTTTGTCTAGTATTTTGAAAAGGATTTCCCCTGTTACATGTCCATGCATTAAAACAACGGATAATAATTCCTCAGTCGTTTCTAAAAGCTCATTTACTGATTTTATGTTAATAATTAGTTGACTTATGTTGTTTATGTTGTGGCGTCCGTGGCGTAGTTGGTTAAAGTGCGTGGCCGCTATGTCAACGAACTTGGAGACCCAGGTTCGAACCCCAGCAGCGACAGAAAATTATTTGAATTAAAATAATTTTTCTGTACGGCCGCCACCTCTCTGCAGACAATGGCAAACCTCAGAGAGTAATCAAAATGCCATGTAAAGCTTCTTGAGAATAAGAACATTACGTTCATCGCCGTTCGGAGTCGGCTTTAAGCATGTAGGTCCATTTCTCGGTCAATTGTGTACAAACTTAATAACACGCACAACACAATTGATCATAAGAAGCTAGGTCAAAGTCCTTTCAAGGGCTGAAATGGCCAGTTATATATATATATATATATGTTGTTTATGTCAGTACTCTCATAGAGACATATAGAAAAAAATTTGGAATTCATTATCCTAGTTTTAGTACAGAAATATATATATTTACTAATACATTCCGTTCGGCGTGTTATTGTTCGCCTGGATAAAGGAACTTTTTCAATAATTTTTTGCATATCCTTTCCTTGCTCCCCAAAAAACTGTATGGCTCAAATCTTTAAAAAATTTGCCATCGTCAAATGGTCGGCATTTTTTTGCGAAGGCCAATGAAACTGCATACGACGCTTTTGTAAATTCTGATTTATATTTATCATGAACTTCATCATTTTTTTTTTTTTGTAATTATTATAATTGTACGGAACTTCGTCAACCATATATTTTAAAAAATATTCAGCTTTTAATTCTAAAAGCTTAAGTTTTCTTTCATCACCTGAAAAAGAATTATAATTTGCATGACAAGTGGAGTAGTGTCTTTGCAAATACATATTTACAGAACGACAAATAATTCGTTCGCAAATCAAGCATTGCGCTTCATCATTTATACTTTCTATGAAAAAATAATCGCATTCCCATTGTTCGTTAAACATTTTTTTTTTGTGTACGTTAAACAGATTCGTAAAACAGTTACGCAGCGAGGTCTTGCCTTCATGAATGCTTAACGTCAACTGACACGCTTTGTGCTGAGAGAATTTATCTTACTTTGGGGCCGAATGCCATTGCAGTGATGTGATTATTGACGATTTATCGTCATTTTGACGTTTTTTTGCTTCAATTATGAATTGACGTTTTTCATTAATTTTTATGCCAAAAATTACGTTTTTTGATTGACTCGTTTTATATATTACTGTTACAAATACCTTATAAATACCAATAACCTTTATCGCTGAGCATAATCTCGCCTTTAACCTGGCTGATCATTTAGTAAAAATGGAGAGAACCTCATTCGCTGACTCTAAAATATCTGTTGAAATTCATTCGAAACGGACGAAGTCAACGTGTTTGGTAAAGAACGTTTTAGGAGCTCAACAATTCGAAAATATCATACGATTGTTACAAAATAATAAATTTTCAATCTGTGCCGACGAGTCTACAGATATATCATGTGCAAAAATTTTAAGTATTGTTGCCAGAACATCAATAGACTTCAAAGTCTGTGACTTTTTACTTGATCTTGTCGAAGTGGAATCAGCTAGTGCCAACAGTCTTTATAATTCTATAAGAAAAGTTTTGTTTGAAAATGGTATAGACTATAAGCAAAACTTAATTGGTTTCGCGGCTGATGGTGCGAATAACATGACTAGTCAGAACCATTCGGTTGCATCTCTTTTAAAAAATGACTGTAAAAATCTTGTAATTTTTAAATGTATTTGCCATTCCTTTGCCTTATGCTCCTCATACGCGTGTTTGAAACTTCCATCGAGTGTCGAATCTATGGTAAGAGACATTTACAATTATATTCAAAACAGCCTAAAGAGAAGTTCACAATTTGCAGAAATTTTAACATTATTAGAAGAAAAACCAATTAAACTTTTGCAGCCAAGTCAAACCCGCTGGCTATCATTAGAAATTGTTGTGAATCGTATATTAACTTTCTATGAGCCGCTCAAAATTTATTTTGGATTTGCAGTAAACTCAGATAACATTGACAACGCTAAAATTTTTCTTAAAAATATACAAAATCCATTGGATTTACTATATCTTCAATTTCTAAAATATATATTGCCTAAAATTAATCTTTTAAATAAACTTTTCCAAAGCGAAAAGCCACAAGTACATAAAATGTATGATGAGGTTAGTCGTCTTGTACGAACAATTCTAGACAATTTTATTAAGCCCGAGTGCTTAAAACAAAATGATATTGATAGCATAAATGTTAATCTTTCTTCTAATATGATAAATTTAGAGCAGCTATATTTGGGTGTCGAGGTTAAATTAAAATTAGAGGAACTATCCAATTCGTTAAATCCAATTGAGATACTAACATATAAAAATAATTGTATTTCTTTTTACATAGAATTCTGCAATCAGTTTTTTAAACGCTTTGATTTTAAAAGCAAAATTTTGAAGCTTGCTCATTGATCCAAAAAAATTTAAAAAGGTGAAATTGTTTCCTTAACCGATTTGTTGCAACTATTCCCTAATATTATTTCCGAAAACGGCCTTCAAAGCCTTTATTCTGAGTTTCGCGAAGTTCGAAATTTAGATTTTAATAATCTTTTTACTGATTTAAAAGAAGAACTAGAAATTGAAAGTTTCTGGAAAACAGTTTGTTCTGTCAGAAGAGGGGACAAATCTTTGGCGTTTCCCTTTTTGGGAAAATTCATTTTTAACATTTTAAGTTTACCTAATTCGTCAGCAAACGTTGAACGCACGTTTTCTCAAATCAATTTGAACAAAACAAAAATCAGAAACCGTTTGAAACCTTGAAAGGTATTTTATATACCAAAGATTATTTAAGATTAAACAATTCGTCTCGTCACGATTTAGAAATAAAAAAAACAATTAATAAAAAAATACAATTATAAAGACCTTATACAAATAAGAAATTACTATATTGCTATACTATTGTACCTTATGGTTAAATTTCTCGTTTGACAAAAAGGACTTAAGGGCCTCTGGGATTTTTTCGAAAAAAAAAATACTAATTTTTAAATGTTTTTTTTTAAGCTACATTTTATTTTAGACCAAAATTTATTTTACACTATTAAAGATGAACTATTCAAGATTTATCCCTAACATTTTGGTCCAAAAATATTCGTCCATGAGGTAAAAAATGTTATTTTTTTCAGATGAATCATACTCCAGATATCTTGCTCACCACAAATTTAAGGACCTTTCGAGGTATTGCGGTTTTCTACGTCATCGACGAATATTTTTGGACCAAAATAACAGGGATAAATCTTGAATAGTTTATAATTAATAATGTAACAAAATAATTTAAAAGAGAGTATTTTTTTTTAAAACTCCCGGAGACCCTTACTAATAAATATGTCAAACGTGCATATTGGCCTTAAAATAAAACGCTAGTCGAAGTTTTAGAAATTTCAAGCTCAAATTGGATGTAATCATTTTTTAACTTTAGATATAATTTTAATTATACTATATTATATATAAATCACTCATCTCTATTGATATAAATGAATTCATAAAAATGTTATTTAATTTTTAGTTAAACCCATATGTATCGAACATAAATAAAAACGATTATAAAAAAATAAAAATTATTCTAGTATTGATTTGAAGATAATGACGATCTTTTGACGTTTTTAAATATATGAAATGACGTTTTTGACGTTTTTCACTTCGTCAAAATGACGTTCTTAATTTTTTTTTTCATGGCAACACTGTGCCATTGTTCGTTCATTGTTCGTACGTTTCACGAAGTTGCTTACAACGTAGGTGTGATAGCAGTGCGTCGGCAGCGAAAAGCAGCCTATTCACATGTGAATAGGAAATTCCAAATTGCCCGACACTGATCTAGTTGCATTGGGGAAGGTTGCACTGTAGTTGCTTTTAGCTCTACACTGTGTGGAATTATATCCCGCGGAATTTTCGTATCTACAGCATACTAAGCTTTAAACAAAAAACCATGGGCAAAGCAAACAGAAACATCAAATACTGGTTTTATGTATTTTTATTAACTGGCAGTGCCCTCTTGCTTTAATCAGCAACACTCAGTACATACATATATTCTATTATATTCAAGATCCAATGCAATCGATAAATATATAGCAACCTTAAACAAGAACCATGCTCAAAGCAAACAGAAACATCAAATGTTGGCTTTATATTTCATGTAATAAATAAATAACTAAAAATAAATAACTGGTCATCGCAGCCCTTGAATTTGTACTGGTTTCTTCCTTTAATACCGTCTCCGTATCGTGAATCCCAATCGCACAAAAAACACGGATATTTTGGACGGCCAGATGCTGTTAAGCCTGTAATCAATGAAACTTATTTGAGCTCGCAGCAAATGCGCCACTTGCTTATATTTGACTTCTTCCAGAATGTGTTTCAAATTATCGAAATTTTCACTAGTGTCAGTGCTATATGCAATCGGAACAGAAGACATTCTATTTGTCTTGTTCAAAAGCACAACTTTTAAGCTGATTAGTGAACTATCGATGAATAAACGCTAATCATCTTTTTTATAGGTTAACCCTATCGTCTCCATTAACTTTTCAATATCGTTGCAATAAGCGAAATTTTTTGCATCATTCACATTGAAGAACTTTTCTAACTCTTTTTGGCGTTTTCGATATGCTGTTACTTTGGTACCTTTCGCCAGCAAATTATTTCCTTTCAAAAATGAAGCCATTAGTTCTGATTTGCAACAATTCCATCCAATTGATTTTGTTTGACTAGGATTGGGTTCTTTGATGTTTCATAGAATGTACCTTCACCAGGGTCGTATTCTGAGAAGAAATTCATGGATGTAGCAGCGGCGGTTGTAGTACTGATTTCTGCTTGAAGATCAATACTTTGGTATGTTGGTACTGGAATGAATTCTGAGTGCGGTAATGGTAATTGGGCTCTTGGCACTGCTACATACGTTTTATTCTTTGCTTTCCTTCTATTCAAAGTTTTATGGTAGTTGATACATACATAGCAATTTTCTTCTTGATGCGGGCTGTTGTCTAACCAGATCATTGGTATACCAAAAGGCATAGCCTTCTTCTTTTCGCTTTTCCATTGCATAAGAGTTGAATAGCAATTAAAGCAAACTTTTTTAGGGGCATTGTTTCGAGTCTTAACTGAATCTTTATTTTTGAAATTAGATCGCTTGTACGAAAAAAAAATCGCTACCTGTGCGGTGGTTGAAAACAAAAAAGTTGTTTTACTAATTCCTAATTCTTGGTACTTCCCTTTTTAATTACTTCTACCTAAATCGCTATTTATTTATTGGTTTTAGGATTTTTAACGCAAATTATCGACTAAGACCATTTTCTTTTCAAATGGTCAAATTTTCAAATTTATTGAAGAAACTGAGAAGCATATTATAGATCAAACAGAAAGCAAAAAAGACTTAGTTTTGTGGAAAATATTTGCAAAAAGCCTGAAAAAAAATTATTTTTCCAACATTTTGCTTCTTCATAAGCACCACAAAAATTTTCTAAATAAAGTTTTTAAAAAATGTTAATTGTTCCACAGGTCTCTAGCAATAATTTGGCTTTTACAGATTGAAAAAATATCAATTAGTCGACGAGTTATAGCCAAAAAACCATATAAAAAATATGCTGAAAATCGGCATTTGACTGCAAAGTTCGAAGGTCCATTAAAACAAAATTCGAACTAACACAAACAAACGCCGCGATACGGGTCTTCTAATTTAGCCTCTTTTTTGACCCCTTTTCTCAGAATCGACCTAACTTTTGCTAACCTGAATTTGTTCCACAGTGTAATACAAGGTAGCATTGACAACTGCTTATTTTCTCTTCTACAAGAAAACATCTCCTGTCAAAAACCGCTGTTCGTGAAAATGCATCTGCAGTAGCTGAGGTTGTTGTTTTTTTCACTTCAACGCTTTCAACATTGTTTGTGTTTTCAATGGATGATTGTGAGCGCTCTCTTTTTGAGTATATTTTTTGACAGGAGATGGTTTCCCAAGCAACTGTTAATGCTACCTTGTATTATTATACCATGGTTTGCAGCTGCACAGTCAACTCAATAAGAAATTTTTCGTCAGTTCAACAACAACAAATTACATTACACAGCATCACACCACATATCAAGTCCCGCTATTTACCAGCCAATGCAAGAATGCTTGCATAAATAACAAAAACCTTGGCGTGACCGCTCTCTTCGAAGTTCAATGCTAGTAGAGCTGGAGTAAACAAAACAATAATTTCGTGCTAGCGGAAATTTGGCTCTTAACTTTTAACACATAACGTCGTCGGCAACGCACAAAAATATTTGTCAACTTTTTGTAACATCCATTTAAATTCTTTGTTTTCTTTTAAAACTAATAAACAGTTCACTAACAAATCTTTTTAATTTTCTTTTTGGGTACTGGAAAAAGCTCCAGTGCTACACATCTTACATGTAATCAACAATGTAAGTAGCTCAAATATTTTTTCATAATTATTTATTAAGAGTATTTTTGCAGGTTTCAGATTAATTTAAAAAAAAAGAATTAAATAAATTTTTATTTAGTTTCAACTATCGGCCGAGAAAAGTGAGCCGCTTGCAAACGTACGAAATTGAACAGCTGACCCGGTACATATCGTTTCGTAATACCATATTTTTAAGATAAACGATAAAATTTAACTATCGGATATAATACGATAAACGTAGTTTCGTAATACCGCACAACAGAATGCAAGCGTTTATCGTGTATCGTATGAATTCATAATAGGGGTGTTAGTTATAAAATGAAATTTTTAAGTTTACACAGAAATTTTAATAAATTACACGCTACAAAAATAAAAACTGCATGTACTTTTGAAGTGATATAGTTTAAATTGTAGATCTGGTCGAGTATTATATATTTGCAATTGTGGATACATCCCATCGTTAAAAACCCTATTTTAAGGTACTTGACGCATTTAACAATCAAAAACTTAGCAATTTTTCAACCGATTTTCGATTTTAAAACGGTTTTGTAAAGATGAAAGATAAAGCTTCCAAAATATGTACATTAAATGCGTTTTGGTCTCCATACATTTTCTTAACATATTCCAGAACCTCCTTGCAAGGCCAGATTCTAAATCCTGGATGAATTATAAGCACGTGACGCGAAAAAAAATCCCGAAAATTCGCAAACTGGATTAGCGCCGCTAAGAAACGTGAATTTGAAGAAGTATAAAATGGATGTTTCAAATCGAGT